>CM035839.1:179249694-179819694 GCA_020510985.1 Pholidichthys leucotaenia | reverse complement strand
AATGGAGTTTGGAGTCTGACTGTTTGAGGTTGTGGACAGGTGTCTTTTATACTGATAATGAGTTCAAACAGGTACCATTAATACAGGTAACGAGTGGAGGACAGAGGAGCCTCTTAAAGAAGTTGTTACAGGTCTGTGAGAGCCAGAAATCTTGCTTGTTTGTAGGTGACCAAATACTTATTTTACCAAGGAATTTACCAATTAATTCATTAAAAATCCTTCAATGTGATTTTTTTTTCTCATTTTGTCTCTCATAGTTGAGGTATACCTATGATGAAAAGTGGAGACCTCTCTCATCTTTTAAGTGGGAGAACTTGCACAATTGGTGGCTGACTAAATACTTTTTTGCCACACTGTATATACACATGCATACAGTCTCCGAGCTAATGGCTGTTCACGGGGAAGATGGTGAGTGTTTTGTCATTTTAAGAATCTTTTATGTTATTTATCCCATTGGTGGCTGACATAACGTTCGGCTCAGGAGACGCACACACACAGGCTCAGAGTAGTTCAAACTGTTTATTAACAACAGGGATGTTTGGGTGCGTGTCTGCGGAATGTTAATGTGTTGGTGGTGGCGTCTGCTTCGGACCCAGAGGCAGGAGACCGTTCAGCCGGCAACCCTATGGGAGAAATCAGACACAGGGTGATGAGCACACACCAACACGGGAGGAGAATAGGCGAGGGAGAGAAGCTTACTTGTTTGGGCAGATGACTGGCGCTTCAAGGATGGAAGCCCGGGAGACAGCCACCTGCAGGGCTCGGTGCAGCAGCGAGGAGAGACGAGGGACGGGATTGTCCGCCGCCGAGGAATCCACCTGTGCACAGGGGAGCAGACTGGAGAGATGAGGTAAGTGAACTTCTTACCGGAGATGAGGATGCTGAAGAGAATGTGGTAGAAGTCCATACAAAGGAAATGAAGTCTACGGCTTCAGGCCGACGCTCAGGGCGAGGCGGCTTTTATCCTTCGCCGCTGACGAGTAGCAGGTGCGTGAGCAGGTGGCGCCGCTGATGAATGGCGCGGCGTGACAGTACTCCCCCCTCTAGCAGCGCCTCCTGGCGATGGCTTATCCGGGTGCGCTCGGTGGAAGTCCGCGATGAGCGATGGGTCCAACACAAACGACGGGGGCACCCACTGTCGATGCTCGGGCCCATAGCCCTCCCAGTCCACCAAGTATTGCAACCCACGACCCCGGCGCCGGGAGTCCAGGATGGAGGAGGCGGACCAGGCCGGATGGCCACCAATCATCCGGGGCGCGGGTTGCGCTGCAGGAGGAGGGCAAAGGGGGTCAGTAACCGCCAGTTTCACCTTCGACACGTGGAAAGTAGGATGAATGCGGAGGGAGGGGGGAATAGCCACGCGCACAGCCACCGGGTTGATGATCCGGGTGATGGGGTAGGGACCCATGAAGCGCTGTGCCAGCTTTCTCCTCTCGCCTTTTAGAGTGACGTCCTGGGTGGAAATGTAAACAAGCTGCCCAACTCTGTACGCCGGGGCAGGTCTCCTACGCCGGTCCGCCACAGTCCTGTTGCGCTCCGCTGTGCGCAATAGCGCATGGCGCGCGGCAGCCCAGGTGGAGCGGAACTGCCTGAGATGGGCCCTAACTGACGGGACAGTTACCTCACTCTCCTGCTCCGGAAACAGCGGGGGGTCGTAACCCAGGGACGCTTTGAAGGGGGACATCCCTGTAGCAGAAGAGCGAGCGGTGTTGTGGGCATATTCAACCCAGGCAAGATGGTTGCTCCAGGACGCGGGTTTGGATCTGGACACACAGCGGAGCGCAGCCTCCAGCTCCTGGTTGGTCCTCTCACACTGCCCGTTGGATTGGGGGTGATGGCCAGAGGAGAGGCTCACCTTGGCTCCGATGGCGTTGCAGAAAGACCTCCAAACCTCAGATGAAAACTGGGGGCCCCGGTCCGAGACCACGTCCACCGGAATCCCATGCAGCCTGACCACGTGTTGGACGAGGAGGTCCGCCGTCTCCAGGGCAGTAGGGAGGCCTCGCAGGGGGACGAAGTGCACGGCCTTGGAGAAGCGGTCCACGATGGTCAGGATGGTGTCATAGGAGTTGGAGATGGGGAGTCCGGTGACGAAATCCAGAGCGATGTGCGACCAGGGCCTGCCAGGGACGGGCAGGGGCTAGAGCAGACCCGCTGGAGGGGCATTTCCCGACTTGCAGGTGGCACAGATTGGGCAAGCCCGGGCGTAGCGGGCTGCATCCCTCCGCAGGCCTGGCCACCAAAAGGACCGTTGGAGGAGATCTATCATCCGGGAGGTGCCAGGGTGACAGGTGAGCTTGGAGGTGTGGAGCCAGTGGATGACCTCTCCTCGGACCGCGGATGGCACGAACAGCCTCCCCTCCGGTCCGCCGCCAGGGTCAGGTTCCACCTCCTGTGCCTTCCGGATCTTGCTCTCAATGTCCCACGAGATGGCTCCCACGACGCACGACCTGGGCAGGATGGAGTGGGGCGCCTCCTCCGACTCCACGGGGGCGAACTGCCTGGAGAGGGCGTCAGGCAGGACGTTCTTAGAGCCAGGCCTGAAGGTGATGGAAAATTGGAACCTGGCGAAGAACAGGGACCAGCGCGCCTGGCGGGCGTTCAGGCGCTTGGCAGACCGTAAGTATTCCAGGTTCTTGTGGTCCGTGAGGACCACAAACGGCAGGCTTGCCCCCTCCAACCAGTGGCGCCACTCCTGCAGGGCGAGCTTGATGGCCAAGAGCTCTCTGTCCCCCACATCGTAGTTTCTCTCCGCCGGGGACAAGCGCCGGGAGAAGAAGGCGCACGGTCGCTTGGCGCCATCGTCCGGTGACCGCTGGGACAGCACTGCTCCCACTCCCGTGTCCGAGGCGTCTACCTCTACAATGCACTGCAGCGCGGGGTCGACCTGGCGAAGGACCCGGGAGGAGGAGAATTCCGCCTTCAGCGCCTCAAAGGCGGCAGCGACCTCTTCGGTCCACCGGAACGGGACCTTCGGGGACGTGAGGCGGGTCAGTGGTCCCACGATGGCACTGAAGTTGGGGACAAAGCGGCGGTAGAAATTGACGAAGCCAACAAATTGCTGCACCTGTTTCCGAGATGCAGGTGTGGGCCATTCCACCACCGCCTTTACCTTCTCTGGGTCGGGGAGCACCTTATCGTGGGCGATGATGAACCCCAGGAAGGATGTACTCCTGGCGTAAAATTCACACTTTTCCGCCTTAACGTACAGACGATTCTCCAGCAGCCTTTGGAGGACCCGCCTCACGTGGACCTGGTGCTCATCCCTGGACTTGGAGAAGATGAGAATATCGTCCAGGTAGACGAACACGAAAAGGCCAATGAAGTCCCGGAGGACGTCATTAATGAGGCGCTGGAAGACTGCAGGAGCGTTGGTCAACCCGAACGGCATCACCAGATATTCAAAGTGGCCGTTCGGGGTACGGAAGGCCGTTTTCCACTCATCTCCCTCCCGGATCCGGACGAGGTGGTAAGCGCTGCGTAGGTCCAGCTTGGTGAACCAGGTCGCCCCCTGGAGGGAGTGGAAAGCAGTGTCCATGAGAGGCAGGGTGTAACGGTCCCTCTCCGTGATATTGTTGAGGGCCCGGTAGTCGATACAAGGGCGGAGGGACCCATCCTTTTTCCCCACGAAGAAGAACCCTGCCCCCACGGGTGACGATGATGGGCGGATAATCCCAGCACTTAATGACTCCTTCAGGTAGGCGTTCATCGTCTCCTTCTCCGGCGCAGACAGGCTGTAAAGGCGACCAGAAGGTAAGGGAGCCCCCTGGCGGAGGTTGATGGCGCAGTCATAGGGCCGATGAGGGGGAAGAGACATAGCTTTCGCTTTGCTGAACACTATACCCAGGTCGTGAAATTCTGGGGGCACCAGAGACAGGTCCGGGGGTGCAGCGTCCGTAGCAGGGGGAGGAGCGGACGGAGAGCAGGCAGCGGACTGAAGGCAGGTGCCCATACAGAACGTACTCCATGCCGAGATCCCAGCTGATCTCCAATCCAGGACCGGATTGTGAAGGCGGAGCCAGGGATACCCCAGGATGACGGGCGACACAGAGTTGGGAAGGACGTAAAAGGTCATTTCCTCCCGGTGGTTTCCCGAGATGATGACCGGTAGGGGAACAGTTTGATGTGTCACTCTCCCGAGGGTGGCACGGGAGAGGTGGATCAGGGAGATGGGAGTGTTGAGTGCCTGGCAGCGGATGCCCAATCGGGTTGCCAGGCTTTGTGAAATGAAGCTGCCTTCTGCGCCCGAATCCACCAGTGCGTGGGTGAGGTGCCCAGTAGAGTTATGGCAGAAACGGATGGGCAGCTTCAATTGAGTAAGTGATCCTAACCGATTGACATCCGCGAGGCTTCCAACAGTGACTCGCGGACCCCACCGACTGGCTTTCCGTGGACAACGCTCCACGGTGTGTTGGTCGCCTCCGCAATACATGCAGAGGCCCAACTCACGGCGGCGTTGTTTCTCCACAGGGGAAAGTTTAGTCCAGCCCGTCACCATCGGCTCCGACTCCTCGGGGCGCGATGCTGGCGGCGCCGCCAGGGGGCGAGCTTGGAACAGGTGCGGCGAGGCTCCACGAGGGCGAGAAGAAGAAGACCTCCGCCCCGAGGAGCGCTCGCGCAGCCTGTTATCCAAACTTATCGCTAAGGATGTCAGCTCCGCTAGCGTCCCAGGGATATCCCGACCAGCCAGTTCATCCCTCAGATCACTATTGAGGCTGCGGAGGAACAGGCCACAGAGGGAGCGTTCCTCCCAGCCCAATTCCTCCGCCGCTACCCGGAAGTCGACCGAGTGGTCCGCTGCCGACCGGCTTCCCTGCTGGAGAGCGAGAAGCCGATCGACCTGGACCGTTTCGGTTTGTGAGTGGTCAAAGACCTCCAGAAAGCGCCTCACGAATTGGTCATAGGTGAGGGTGGCATAACTGGGCCTCGCCATTACGGCGTAGGTCCAGGTTAACGCACGCCCCTCCAGAAGATTCCCTATGTAACCAATTCGGCTGTGATCCGAGGGAAAATCTCCGGGCACACGGTGGAACACGGACTCACACTGCATAATAAACCCCCGCGCTCCGCCGAGCTTACCGCTAAAGCGGGCGGGGGTCGGAATCGGCGTGAGCCGAACCGGTGCCACTGGAGCCGGCTGGACGGCCGCTGGAACAGCAGGAGCCGCGCCACCCTGGTGAGTCGGGAGGAACGGCTGTTGGGGGTCCAAGCGGTTCAATCGGTTAGTCAGTTCTAATAATTGATGAAGAACCACCTGTTGCTGATAAACAATCTGATCCACCCGAGCCTCGAGGATGGTAAACCGGTGTGCGAGCCCGCCGTCCGCCGAGCCGCTCTGCTGAAGCCGTACTGACATAACGTTCGGCTCAGGAGACGCACACACACAGGCTCAGAGTAGTTCAAACTGTTTATTAACAACAGGGATGTTTGGGTGCGTGTCTGCGGAATGTTAATGTGTTGGTGGTGGCGTCTGCTTCGGACCCAGAGGCAGGAGACCGTTCAGCCGGCAACCCTATGGGAGAAATCAGACACAGGGTGATGAGCACACACCAACACGGGAGGAGAATAGGCGAGGGAGAGAAGCTTACTTGTTTGGGCAGATGACTGGCGCTTCAAGGATGGAAGCCCGGGAGACAGCCACCTGCAGGGCTCGGTGCAGCAGCGAGGAGAGACGAGGGACGGGATTGTCCGCCGCCGAGGAATCCACCTGTGCACAGGGGAGCAGACTGGAGAGATGAGGTAAGTGAACTTCTTACCGGAGATGAGGATGCTGAAGAGAATGTGGTAGAAGTCTATACAAAGGAAATGAAGTCTACGGCTTCAGGCCGACGCTCAGGGCGAGGCGGCTTTTATCCTTCGCCGCTGACGAGTAGCAGGTGCGTGAGCAGGTGGCGCCGCTGATGAATGGCGCGGCGTGACAGTGGCAAGCTCACTTTGAACAAACAAGGATATTGTCGTTATCTCCTGTATGCAGACAATGAGCCAACTAGTTAGCCAGCTGGCTAGCCATCAATGCTAACTCCATGCTTTGCTTGTACTTGTGCTTGCGTTAATAAGTATTTGCTTCTGACAGCAAAACATCAGCATGTCAACAACATAACGGACTGCCTTCCTGTAATGAACCCAGCCATCCTGAGGTGGTACTCAGTTGTAACGGAAAATCACCTAAACCGTGTCGGGGTGAGTCCAGCTGAGTAGGTCCTTGTGGAAAAGTGGCTTAAGATAACACTACACTCATTCTTAGTAAGACTGCAAAACATGATTTACAATGATGTTGTAACAATTAAATAATTAAAAGCAATTCAACCAAAGTATGGCCCAAACATTTCATTAAGACCTGTGAGAAGGGTCAAAATGTGGAAAAAGTGCAGTGAATTCACATATTGTACTTATGATTGAAAACGAGAAACTAGACAAAAAATATTCATTCCATGCACTGGTTCTACGATATTAGGGGTCATTTTATACGAATTTTAATGGCTTCAGCAAACACACAAACATACACATGATGAGATGGAATGAACATACCCCCCACCACCCTGCCATCATGTCTGCAGTACCTCTACATTGCCAGCTAAAGATGTGGCCGACCCCTTGATGCTAATCAATGTGATACACCCTGGGCATTGCTAGGGAATGGCCCGTGTGTGTGTGTGTGTGTGTGTGTGTGTGTGTGTGTGTGTGTGTGTGTGTGTGTGTGTGTGTGTGTGTGTGTGTGTGTGAGAGAGAGAGAGAGAGAGAGAGAGAGAGAGAGAGAGAGAGAGAGCGAGAAAGAGAGACACACACATAATCACAACACACACCTCCTTAGACAGTCGACCGATTACGCATCATAACACAGCTGATTTGCCCCATGGCTTGACACTTGCTGTCCACTCTAATCACAGTAACCGTCCCAGCCAACCCCAGTGGTGTGTGTTTGCAGGCGGCCGGGTGTTTACATGCACGGGGTTTATCTAGCTGTTGCTGTTATTCTGTAGCGCTTTCAGCAACGTAATTTGTCACTACGTGTAAAGTGTTCAGCAAAGAAAAAAAGCTGAAGGCAGCAGGATGGGAGAAAAGTGTCCTGCATTTCAACTGGGCACTGTAGCATTTTTTCTTCCAAGAAAGAGGTCATTCTGCACAGTACTTGGAAAACTCAAAGAAGACTTTTACTGAGCATTCTCAGCTTTAAATACATTTCATGATCATAAATAGCACTCCGCCTGAGGCTTGGAGAAGTCCTGATGATATAGTGTTCCTCCCAAGCCTGCACAAACTGCCTCCAATTCCCCAACAACCCTATTTCTAGACCTTCACAGTTGAATCCCCCCCCCCCCCCCTGAAATTGAGCTGGCTCCTTCCCACCAATTCTTAACTTTATCCATTAAAAAAAAAAAAAAACCTACTTGTTCGCCTGTAAACTCCCCATTATAAGGATCTGCAGGCCAAACCATACTCCTCCACTGCTGTCAGATGGCTGTTGTTTACAATAGCAGAGTCAAGAGCATTAAAGGGCCTAGGGGTTTAATGCAGCTACTAGTTTGGACGTCATATGAAAAGGACATTAATACAAAAGACTGCAGGGGGAATGGGCGAACTTGAAAGCTGATGTGAAACACACCCTGTAGTTATGATAAAATTGTGAGATTTACTGTTGGGGGAACAGCGCATGCAGGCAGAGATGTATGGGCAGATGTAAGATATACACCAGATGGATCCAGACACACACATACACACTCATTCTAAGTCCACTCTGTGCTATTTTGGGAGATGGGGGAAGAAAATGGTTTGACTTGGCACGTGTAAATATGTACACTCGTGTAAGCAGTGGGTCTCTGACTGGTCTCTGTACATATGGGGGAAGTATAGGGTCTGGCACATGTTTAGTGGGGTGACCCACTTTCTTTTGCATCTGGACTTGATAACTTTCCTCTTGAGCTGTAATGGGAAAGATCTCCAGACTGTGATGTCTCTATCTGTCTTGATCTGGACTAAGTTTGAAACTTGGCTGCAGAGTGTCAGAGTCTCATCTATAATTGGGTGGCGCAGTTTGCAGCACAAAATGAGAAACACACCCCTGGTTATCCTATATAGACCAATACAAGTACACATATGCTCCAGTGTGGGCTGGTGCTGTTTTTAAAGTCACTCGCTTTTTGTGAGTGAAGTGGATGGTTTTCATTTCATATAAATCTTTCCAGACATAAAAAAATAAACATTGTTTAATTTTGAGGGGATTTTGATTATATGTTATATGCTTGATTATATATTGCCATGTCAGAACTAGAAATGGATCATAATTTTTTTAAATCAAATTGTCCATCTGAATTTTTCATGCCTTCAAAAAGCATCATTCAAATATTGAATCTTCCAAGTATGCTCAGTGATCAATGGGACAACCTCTGAAGCTGTTAGCATTTTCAAGAAGCAAAAAAGAAATAGGTTGTTGCTATACAATAGTTGTTTGAATGAACACATTTAGAATAATAAATTAACCTTGCAATCATATTGTTTGTCAAATAAAGGTGGGACAGGATATACAAACACCACACAAACACGCCACACTGTCAAAAGCTTGAACTAGGAAATTTCTAGGAATGCTAAGCATAGTAGCAGTAAATACAACTAAGAAAAAGGTTGAAAAATCTTTGTATTTCTCAGTTTTAGCTTGGAATTTTTAACTGTGTTTTTACTTCCTACTTCTATGATCTGGATCACGGGTCAGCAACCTGAGGATCCAGAGTCCCATGTGATTCTTTTCTCATAACCAGTAGCTACTTGGGACTTTTACCAAAAAAAACCAAACCAAAAATATCAATTACAGTTGTTGTAAATTTGTAAGAAAAAAAATGCAGTGGGGCTGCAGTGGTTAGCTCTGTTACCCCAGAGCAAAAAATTCCCAGGTTTAAATCTATCAGCCAGCCAGCTCAGGCCTTTCTTTGTGGAGTTTGCATTTTCACCCCATGTCAGCATAGGTTATTTCCAGATAATCCAGTTTCTTCCCACAGTCCAAAAACAAGTGATTTTGCCTACTTAGCATTATTCTAAGTTACCTATGAGAGTGAATTCTTTTCTATCTCTCTGTGTTGGCCCAGGACTGGCGATCTTTCCAGGGTCTACCATGCCTCTCACCCAAAGGAATTGAGATTAGGCTGTTTAAAAGTGAATAAATAAAGATGCAAAGTCACAAAAACAAGGCTGCATGGTGGAGCAGTGGTTAGCACTGTATCAGCACAGCAAGAAGGTCACGGGATCGATTCCACCCCTGACCATCGGTGACCCTTCTGTTTGGAGTTTGCATGTTCTCCCTGTGTCTGTGTGGGTTTATTCCAGGTACTCCGGTTTCCTCCCGCAGGCCAAAGACATGCAGGCTAGGTTAATTGGTATCAACTGGGGATTCTAACTTGTCCTTAGGTATGGATGTGAGAGCGAATGGTTGTCTGTCTCTCTGTTGGCCCTGCGATGGACTGGCGATCTGTCCAGGGTGTACCCTGCCTCTCGTGCAAAGATGCTGGGATAGGCTCCCGCCCCCCCACAACCCAAAAAGGATTAAGCGGTAGAAGATGGATGGATGGATGGCAAAGTCACAAAAACAAGGCTGTCTTATGAATAATAAGAAAAAAGTTGAACATTTACACAAAGTCTCAAACTACAAAATCTCAATCATGAATTAATGAGATTGAAGGTTTTTGTTGCTGTGGTGGTGATTGTTTTTTTTTTTTTTTTGTCAGATTTAAGGGAAAAGGTGTGGGGAAAGTGACAAAGTAACAAAAAAACTTGCTAATGTTGAAATTAATACTTTAAGCCTTAAGAGTTTTGCACGTAGTCGCAAATGTTTACAAACGATGATTTTTGGATTCACCAACTTTTCTGACTAATGTCCACGAACATCAGGGTTTGCCTCGGTCATCAGCAACATTTAACAAAATTTTTGACAACCATTTGCAACATTCACGCAAGTATTTGCGAGAATGTGAAAGACAGCTTGTGAACATTAGCAACTGTTAACAAATGTTAGCAACAGTGTTTGCAATGATTAGCAATTATTTGCAACTCTTTTGCCACTGTTTGAGAGCATTTGAAACCTTTTGCGAACTCCAGGTAAAATACCAGGCAAATGTCAAGTGAATCTTGGATCCAACCAAAAACGGGGGCGTAAGCCTTCCCCAGCTTTCAGTTTCTCCTGACCACTGTGGACACAGATGCCTTTAGAAGCTATACAGAACACATCATCATCATCATCATCATAGCAGTCTGTCGGGGGTGACAATGACTGTTTCAGTTTGGTCTCATCAGATTCTTCCACGCAGCTCTGTCCTTTGCCCTCCGCTACCAGGAACTCCTGACCTTGTTAACCCAGGCGACGTCCAAGCCAGTATGAGTTGCTTTCTGACTGACCATTTCATGAAACTGCTTGCAAAGTATTTGATACCGCTAGCTTTTGCTGGACTAGCGGCACATTCTTGGCAGATAGAGGTATTATCAGTGGCAAGGACATGCTAAGACAAGCTGACTCCAGTATCTGTTGCAGTGACTGACCAGATGATAGGTTTGTTTATCTCTGCTCTCTGTGTAGTGCATGTCACGATGCACCGACTGGCAAAAGTTTACCACAGACCTTGCGACAGATGTGCTTATCTGCCAGAATGTCCAGTCTCACCCCGTGTAACTGGGAGTGGTCCACCACAGACCTGTGACAGATATTGTTTTTAGTTCTGCCAGGATGCCCAGTTTCACCCTCCACACCCTCGGAAGGGTGGGGTTGCCGGTTGACTCGCCGATGCCCCGACCCATGACACAGGTAGTACCGGTTTTCATGGCTATCCGACAGCAAGCAAACCAATGCCTGACTTGACATGAATGTGCATGTACTAGTAATAATAATAATAATAATAATAATAATAATAATAATAATAAAAAGACTGTCATAATTGTATTGACCATACATCGGGGCTAGGTAGCATGAGCATTCATTAGCTTACCTTCATATGTGATCTGGTTCGTATCCTCATGTCTTCCACTTTATACTGCTCTATATGGTTTCCTAAACACTCCAGTACTTTTCCAGAGTGTGTCATCTCGCCGCCTATGGCCTTCTGCTCTCCTTTTGCTCTCCTTTTCTGCCTTTACTCTGGCAAAAAAGCCAGACACCACAGTCACCTTGCATTCTGCCATCTTGTGTTTTGTCTGGGTTGCTTGTTTTATGTAACAGGAGGGTTGCGCCGCATCCCTGTAACAAATCCCACCCACATCAAGTGGTACTCTGGTGTAATGGAAACACAAGTGGGCCGAACTGAACTGAACTGTACCGTATTGTACCGGGCCAAACTGACACTAGTGGAAAAGGGCCATTACTGTTCTCCACTGATCAGTGTAAATTAAATTTGCTGAAGCTTTAATCATGCCTGATTCTTTGACTACTGGTTGAAGAGATTTTTCCAACATACAATAAAAGTGAACACCGCGGTTGTTGCGATTGGTCATTTTCCTCCGTGGTAGGAGTGTCCATAGCGCGGCATTACATAATTGCGGTTATCGCGACAGCCCTAGGTCCCACCCAGACGTCCTGTGTTTGGACTTTTTACAGCTGTCATCTTTCTCTCCTTCCTCTGCTCTCATAGTTCTGCCTGGTTCCACTGGGTATTTACTATGACACCGCCAAAACCTGTGGCGCACAACTGGAGCAAAAGCTTCCCACCTCTTCCCTGCTCACATGAGCTCCAGACTGCAAAACACAAACATGAACGACGCACACTTAGGCTAAATATGTACATCGTATTTTTTACATTAGCATATAAATACAGTATATCAAACACTACCTTCATCTGGAGACGGTGTGTGGGCACTCATCAGGAGAGCTATTGTTTCTTTCGATTCTGTTGAGATTTATTAGATTGATATTATTATTATTATTATTATTATTACTATTATGGGTTTGTTTACTTTAGTGTTTGGGATTTTAATAATAGCCATCCATCCTTTACAATTATTCTGCCTGTAGACGATGTAGGCCTAAACAGTCTCACAAAGACTAGCGGTGTGGCACTGAAGGACAGCAGCCGGCGTCAGGTGGTTGCGCTATTGTAATTTCATTTGTTTACATACACTAAATCAATTCATTTTCACATAATAATGTCTATATAGGAGCCCTTTCGACCTGACATGGGCATAGGCCTACTAACAGATGTGTCAGCAGAATGGGATCTTTTTTGTTGCGGAAGTTCAAGCTCTCCTGAATCAGGATATACAACGTAATATTAAGAGGGAAACAACAACAAAATGAAAACAAAAACAATAAAAAAAAATGTACAAACCATGAAAACATCCCTGGGAATTGAAACACTCCTTATATGGATGTATTTCCTTATATTGTATGCTTATAACCGTGACCAGCTGCGGTCTAATGACAACTGGTGGCAGTCCAAGGAATAAATGCTAAGAAATCGTGTCTGCATTATTTTAATGAATTCAAGACTTCAGCGTGGACTGGGAGACATGTAGATTTTGTTCAAACAAAGTTATACGCATAATCCCCAGTCAGGCCATCTAGTGATTCTTTGCTAGTGTTCACTACTTGGCAAACCAAAAAGAACTGTAGCGACATGTGTTACAACCATTTGTAAACATGTTACAACCATTTGCAAATGTTTACAACTATTTTGCAAACGTTTGCAACTGTTTGCAGAAAAATACAAACAGCAAGAAAAACTGTTTGGGACCTTAAAAACTGTTTGCTAAAAGTTTGGCAACCTTTTACAAACCCTGAAAGACTCTGACAAAACCCCAAATGACCACATTAGCCAGCATCCGTGGCTTCGTGAGATACAAGAGTAAGAGATGCGGGTGAAACAGTGAGTGATGGACTGATCATTCTCATGATACTTGGTGCGCTACCAGACTCCTTTAAGCCACTAGCCATCCTCAAAATGAAGATGGCATTACAATCTTACGCTTTAAGAGAAGGCCACAAATTTATGAAAAAAATGGAAAAAATAAAGCTAACAGAATCTACAGACAATCTGATGAAAATTCACATAAGACAAAGCCTAGGTTGTGCCGAGATGCACCCTGGCAGCAGAGAAGACAGGGATGTCATTTTAACATGCTGTAAATGTGGAATAAAAGGGAATAAGGCAAAAACATGTTCCAGAAAAGCTGTACAGCTATTGCTGGAGGGACACACATGAACGATCCCTGTGCAAGAAAATGAATGGATAAGATTATATCAGAAAGGTTACAGAGGAAAAAGATAGTGACTAAGGCCGTTTCTTCAGGGTGCAACATGAGGAATGAGAGACCACTCAGCAATGTAAAGAAGAAAGGCATCATGGTAGGTAAGGGAGTATCATACCACATCATATATGAGATCAGAAACTTTGAAAACTTACAAGTCATTCCAGCCTGATAAATATTCAGTAAAGTTGGCTGATGGGACCAGGTGCAGCGGGATAGTAAAACAAAGAGGAACAGTGATGATACATCGGCTGCACAATGGGGAATGACAGCACAGAGCACATCCATGAGATGCAGTCTCTATGCCATCACACCCAATTGACATATTTTGCATGGGAAGAGCGACAAAAGCAGGAGCAACGATCACCTTCAAGAAAGGAGACAGCTGCATAACTACCATGGATGGTAGTAGGTTTGAAATTCATGAAAGTGGTAATATGTATTACTTACCAACTGTTAAGAACAATAGCAATCAATGTAAAGGGTACAAATATTATGTAAATACTCAGATACCACACTTGTGTGTTATCAGGAAAAAGAAAAAGAAACACATACACTACCATTCAAAAGTTTGGGGTCACTTAGAAATTTCCTTATTTTTGAAAGAAAAGCACTTTTTTTCAATGAAGATATTTTTAAACTAATCAGCAATACACTCTATACATTGCTAATGTGGTAAATGGCTATTCTAGCTGCAAATGTCTGGTTTTTGGTGCAATATCTAGATAGGTGTATAGAGGCCCATTTCCAGCAACTATCACTCCAGTGTTCTAATGGTACAATGTGCTCATTGCGTCAGAAGGCTAATGGATGATTAGAAAACCCTTGTGCAATCATGTTAGGTCTGCAATGCTGTAATTGCTGCAAATGGAGGATTCTTTGACAAAAGCAAAGTTTGAAAGAAAAAATTATTATTTCAAATACAAATCATTATTTCTAACCCTGTCAATGTCTTGACTATATTTTCTATTCATTTTACAACTCATGGTGGTAAATAAGTGTGACTTTTCATGGAAAACACAAAATAATTGTCTGAGTGACCCCAAACTTTTGAACGGTAGTGTAAGTTTGAGTCATGGATAGAATATGGTGATAGAGAAATATATCCCAGAGTAAATGACAATAAAAATGTTGAAGAGCGTGGAAAATGTACCACATACTGTATAAGGAATGTTTCTGAGACTGCCTGAACTGACTGAATGCATACAGCCAGCTAAAGAAACTGTGACCAGATGTAACCCACCAAGAGCCTGGAGGAAGATGGTTCATCTGCAGCAATTCGAGACTGAGAGTACAAAAGGTACACTGAAAATGTGCGTAGACTTTTTGTTACAGAGCAGTGTGTGACATATAGTACCTCAGACCTACAGGGATGCCATGATATCACTAAATTTAGGGCAGTGGAAAGAAAACATGAATAAAGAAATGAGATCACTAGAGGAAACTGAGGCCTAGATTCTCATCCAGTTACCACCAGGTTAAAAGGCAGTGGGGGAAAATGGGACTATGTCCTCAACATTGATGGGTCAGAGATACTGTGTAAAAAAACAAGATAGTAAAAAGTTACAGTCAGAAACCAGGCATAGAAAAATACCAATATGCACAAAGAAAAGTGTATGAGGATGAAGGTATAGTGGCACTAGCCAAAAACCTAGTGAGCTAACAAATGTGTAAGCCCACTGACAACTGTAAACAGTAGAAAAGTGGAACTGGAATACTGTCCTACTGAGAAAATGGTTGTTGATGTAATGACTAAGTCAGCCACCAAACAGAAATTGAAGAGATTTATACAGAATTTATTTGACACTTTCAGATGTGAAAGGATTTGTTTATGCTGGTAAAGGTAAAACAAGAAGTGGGGTGTTGTTATGTTTTCCATATAACCCAACTGAGCTAAGGTTGAGTGGGGGTATTGAGAGTTGTTAAATTTGCATACTTAATCATTGTGTTACTCTTGTCATGGTCAACGTCTGTCAAAATATAATGACATCACATACTCATGTTCCAGGGTTTTCAGCCCTATCTGTGTCTGCACAAATGTAGGGCACAATTCCACTATAGCCATTACAGTCTGTGTGTTGTGTTGAGCTGCAGAGAAGGGGATGTGACTGTTCCACTTCAGGGTATGTTCATCAACAAATACACCAGATGGCTAAATAAGAAAAGAGTCAGTCTTTGCTTATCCTCTACAGTACATGCCAGAACTTGCTGCAACAACTCAGCCTCTAACAGCTATGTTTATGCTACTCAATGCATTTTTTTGGGGGGGGGGGGGGGCAAAATTGGCTCAAACTGGGTCTTTCCACAGTTCAGGTTGTTGACTCCAATTCGAACAGTCACACTCAAGTCTGCTGAAGAGCAGCAAAACCTGTAATGTTTTCTTCTCGTCTTATTTTCTTGTTCCATTTGATGCTATTTAGCATAGTTGACTACCATGAAAAGCCTGAAAAAGTTTAATGATGTAGAAAGCAGCAATTTTTGTGAAATCTATCATTTTCTTCAGAAATGTCAAATAAGCTAAAAATAATTTCAAATAAAACTGACAAACTGTTCTTGTTGAAGTTTACTCTCTCAATTCTTCCACTCATGTCTAGTGAATGAAAAAGTGTACTAAGCTAGGATGTGGTTAGCTTAGCTTAGCTTAACTTAACTTAGTCGAAAATGTAAAAGCAGGGCAAACAAGCAAGTCTGGCTATATCAAAAATGTTTTTACACCCTGACGTTCACTTGCACCTCCTCTTAACATGGCAGCACTTTATAACACTCAATAATAAGACACAGATGTAATTTTATTTGCAAAGAAACAGAAAAAGTTAACAAGAAATATGAACTCATTGGGTCAGTGTGGATCATTTACAAAAAAAAAGTCCTTTTTCTATAGTGGAGCTAGTGAAGGTGCCAAATGGGGATTTCTACGACCAGTGTTATGTTTGATTGGCACTGATCTCTTCAGTCTTACCAAGCCTCTCTTCCCAGCACATCCACAGCCATAATACAGGAGGTTAGGCCTTTACAGATGAACTCTGAGAACTGGCAGCTCCCAATAAATCACACTGGGTTTACAGAAGAAAACTAAACTAACCCCTTAAATGGAGGGATCGGCTTCAATTTTCAAATCACTTTGCGAGTGGCTGACCTCAACATGATACACTGACCCAAGTGGATCCCACTGTGCAATCTGATATATTGACTTTCTTTCCACACAGCCTATAGAATCTCTCCTTGGGATAAAGACATTGTTAGTGTGACTGAGATATGTTGCTTCAGAAACTGACTTCAGGGTCCCAAGGGATCCATGCTAACACTGGCCAGACATATTTGCTTCACTATTGGTATTGATCGGGGTTTAGGGTCGATTCATCCTCCAGGGAGTAATGATCACACACAGCGAGTCAGACATGCATGTTGAGAAAGGAGACTTTTGGTGCATACACGGAGAAACTGCAAAACAGACGCACAGATCGAGGCTGCCCCACTGCAGCAGAGTCGAACAAAATGGTGGGTTTCTACCTCTGTGGCACTGCAGAGCCTCTGCTAACCCTACTGCACCAAACAACATGCTTGCAGTAAGCTGAGTGGAACTGCTATAGCCACAACAACTGAGCAAGAGATGCCAAACCCTCTCCTCCGTGCACACACCTCCTCTCCTCCTCCGCCGCCTCCGCATCGTCTCGTTTCTGCAGCCGAAAGCCAGAGCAGACAGATAAGCCGGCAGCCAGAGGCGGTCTAATCCTCCCACAGTGAGAGACGTTTCGGCTAGTTCGTGATGAATATCGAGCTAAACTGAGAGAGATAGTGAGGGGAGGCTGCATGGGAATGGATGAGCAGTAAATAAGGCTAAAAGTGAGCTGAGGATAGAGATTAGCTAAAGATGAGAGTGAAAAAATGGGGATTTTTAAATGCTGAACAAAGGACCAAATGATGGTATACCCCCCCCCACACACACATACACACACACTTGCATCATGCTGCCATCTTTACATGTTATAACAAATGTTGCAATTTTGCAAGCAAGCCTCTCCAGCATTTGCCTGCTTCCAGTCTCTCAATCATTCTCACTTATTCTCCCTCTTTTCTCTCTGTCGCTCTCTACTCTCTCACTGCACCCCCACCCACTGCATCCTCTCTCTCTCTCTCTTTCTCTCTCTCTCTCTCTGTCTCCCTCCCTCTCAGCCTGTGAGCCTGATGTAGGTCAGTGCGTCTGGAGCCTGTCTGCTGCTGCAGAGAGCCTCAGAGCTCCAGCGCTTGGTCCTCGTCGACCCTCTCAGCGACTGCCTCCGCGCCCGAGCTGAGGACACTGCTGTCTGGGCTACATGAGGACAGGACCAGCCAGCCTGACCTGACTTGCCTGGAGGAGGAGGAGGAGGAGGAAGAGGAGGAGGAGGAAGAAGAGGATGCGTCTGCTAAAAGAGAAGGGGGAGGAGGAGGCTGTGGAGAAGAGGCGGTGGGGAGGGTGCTGGGTGATCTAGGGTATCTGTGCACTTTTTTTCCCCAAAACACAGCCACTATATGTTGTTTTTCATTGCGGAAACAGTGGAAATAAAATGCAGGAGATGGAGAGACGCGATTGAGTCGCAGTTGTTGGTCTCTCCTGGTTGATTCGCTGTTATGGGGATGGTGTTTTGGGGGGCAGTTTTCATGCAATGTTGTCTTCGCATTCCACCTTCCCACACACTCACACATGCAAACTATATACTCTGTTTCGTTCTGTGCTCACTATCTCACTTCATAATGCTTCATGTCTCTTCCCCAGCAATTGACTGTCGCCGTTTCTGCAATGACCACAGCGACCCAGCAAACTCCAGACTCCAAAATCTAAAAAGAAACATCTGTGCATGTTCTGTCTTTCTTCTTTTCCAGTATATCCAATTCTGTGCTCCTCTGTATGGATCCAGGTCAGTTGGATGTCCTTATCCTTTAAAGGGCGAATATCGAAGACATCCTCCAATCGTCGCAAGTCGATTGCCCTTATGGAAGACCAACACGCACAAAGATATTTGCAGAAAAGCAAAAAAGCTCCGTTGATGTCGATTCCCATCTTGATTCTGCTCACCTTTTCTTTTCCCCCTCTTCCTTGTTCTCCGCTCCTTCCCACTCTTCTGGCTTTTTAGACAATGCCCAATCTCCCCCCAAAAAGATCATTCTATCAGACTAGTTGAGTGCAGCTGCAAGAGTGGCTGAGTGTGTGTTCTGAGTGAGTTTGGTGAATGTGTGTGTCTGTGGGCATGTATGTATGCCTGTGCTCTTGATTTGACTCTGCAGCACATCTGGGTCCTGCAGCGGTTTTGCTGGTACTTTAGCCAGTTCCATCTCACCGTCGA
Organism: Pholidichthys leucotaenia; assembly: GCA_020510985.1. Classification (NCBI taxonomy): domain Eukaryota; kingdom Metazoa; phylum Chordata; class Actinopteri; order Cichliformes; family Pholidichthyidae; genus Pholidichthys; species Pholidichthys leucotaenia. Next base: position 179,801,158 of record CM035839.1, on the reverse strand, counting down.
GTTTGTGAGCGTGTGTGCATGTTAAGGCATCAGCATGAGTTTGTCTGCGGTGACACAGCAGCCATCTGACCTGCTTCGTCACCATCCAGGAGAGTGGGACGTTGGGACATCTTGGGGCGTGGCATCACTGGCCTGACCACACCTCGTGTGTTTTGCCTTCATTCGACTCCTGTTGGCTTTGCTCCTCACCACCCAGACCAAATCCTCTGTATTACAGCGGCATCAGAGGAGAATGCGAGCAAGGAAACTAAGGCTTCATTCTCGACAAACTGTTAATTCACTGCCTCTCCTGCTTTACGTTGTCACTTTTTATTTTGTCTCTGGCTCGTTCATGTTTTCCCATTAGGGATGCTCCCTTTTTCTATATGCATTCTTATGGTTCTACTGTCTTTTATTTTGAAATATGATGAACGGAATGATGCTGAATTCAAAGACAGGAAGAATGGATATTCAGATTATCCATCAGTAGAGAGGTTTTTATTAAATGAAGTCATAAAGTAATGATATTAAATAGATTAGACCCCCCCCCCCCCCAAAATCAAGCTGAGAACCAAGATCAGAATCAAGATTTAAAAGACATTGAATTGACAATGGAATGATATTGCAAATTGTAAGGCATTTGATGCCCACAAGTCTGGTATCCCAATGAGTTGTGGATCTGAAAAAAAAATAAAACAAACAAAAAAAAACTACTATCTTTGGAAATCATGATTTATTCAAGATTCCATAATCCACTTTTTTTTAAGGATTTATAGCCAATACATACATACATACATGTGACTTGACTGGGAACAGTCAGATGGAAATTCATGTGACTGTTTATCACAGGACATGTGTAGGATGCTAATGTTATCACTTGGCTCTTTTGTTTGCATTTATGCTGGCAGTTCCTGGTAAAACAGCTCTCTGTGTCCCTATCTGGCTTCCTTTCTGGACCTCATCACACACAGGTCGCGAAATGCTGGAGTCCTCCAGAACAACATCCCAAACATACAGTACATATCTTTACAAAAAATGCATCTTTGTTTGGGAGAAAAAAGAAAGAGTGGTTGCACAAATAAGTCTTTTGTTCCTGTTGCAGATGTCTGCATAAATGTCATTTTGAAGAACAGATGCTTTCATAGTCAGGTCACTTCTAATTTTTGCTAGGACAGGCATATCTGGTCTCACCAAAAGATTGGAGTTGAACAATATGGCTAGTAGAGAAAACACAATTTTAAGCCTTAGACTTATAAAAGTTTATAATTGTTTTCAGAGCTAGAGAGTAGGAGTAGTTGCACCAAAACTTAGTCACGTCTTTGCATATCCCAACAAACATGTAACGTTATGGTAACATTAGGAAAATGTCCCTGAATTGCCATTGCAGAACTTTTATAAAGGGATACAGCAAACATTCCCTTCAGCGGCCTTTCCCCAGAACATTCAAGTAAAGTTACAGAATGTTCTGTCACGGTAATTCAGAAAGGTTTTCTTAATCCCTGAATGGTCGGATTTGGTAAAATACATGGTTCCAGGAATGTTTGAGGAATGGTTGTAGAAAGAGTACACGAACATTCACTGTATCCCCCTATTCTGCCATAGTAATGCAGTACGATTTCCTCATTGTTCCCCTGACGTTATCAGTTGTTCCTGATACCTGCAGAAGAGCTCTCCTGCTAGTTTAGTCCTGTGGCTCACTTTAAAATATGGCCAGATATACAGAGAAATGTTCCACACAGTCACTTCATGTCTGTGTTTATCTGTTTTGAGTCCCGTTTATCAAAGTTGAGGAAGGAATGCAGAGGGACACGGGGAAGTAGTAGGTACTGCGGTGAGCTTAGAACTAACTGACTTTGCCTGTGTTGTGTAAGGGCTGACAGCAGTAGGTGGGTGATACGGCCACCTGCACTGTCTGCCACATGCACACAAAACAGCAGAGGCAAACTGACTGTGGATGAGTCACAGAGCGAAAAAGAGAGAGAGCGTGTTTGTGTGTATGCAAATCTATGCTTACTCTTCACTTTTTTTGTTTAACTGCAGGGTGGAGGGGGACTTCCCACTAATCCTCAAACATTCAATCCCTGGAAGAGGTCCAGTTCAGTTAGAGCGGGACACACTCACACAAAGGCCTCATTGTGTTTGACACCCGGTTGAAGAGCAGGCAGGTCAAAAATGGCACGTCATTCCTACACAGCTGAAAAAAAAAGGCAACAGCGTGGCAATGAGTCGCCCTGCGAGGGATACGCACACTCACTCTCGTTACTCACCCAGCACGTTCGATCTCAATCAGTCTTTCTGTCACACACCGATGGTGGCGCAGCACCTTGGGGGTTCGGTATATCACCCGAGGACATGGCGGCATGCGGAGGGGCCCAAGAATTCAACCCTGCGACTCGCGGGCTACCATCTGAGCCGCAGCCATTTCCACCTCTACGCTTTCTGGGGTTTAGATTCTCATCCGTCACTTTTTATTTTTTATTTTTTTTTTACCGAAACACTGTGATGACCGCGGGTCCTCTTTTGTTCCCTTTCCAGTGGTGGAGAGACCAGTTACAATAAAGATCAACTCCCCGCAAAGAAGCACACTTTGGCACACGCAGAGTCATGCATGCCGTCAGTTCATTTAACCCACAGCTTGCCCCAGACTTTCTTCTAAAATGTCGAGTTAATGTTTATGTTTTATTAAAAATAGTAAATTAAACTCTGCATCAGTCATCTTTGAGGTAATGGAGCGAGGGCAGAAGTGAATGTGAATTTGATGGTATTTTAAAAGGAGACGGAATAATTTCACCATTCTAAAGTTGATATCTTATGCTCAATTCCAGCTTCTTTTTTTTTTTAAATTTTGGAGTCTTAATAGAAGAGCTTTGCATGATCCACAGTACAAAATAATCACATTTTACCAGATACCAGGCCGTATTGTGACAGCCCCTAAAAACAGTTTAAGTTCCATCCTTATTTAAGTCAGCCATGTTCTGATTGGCTGCCACTGGTGACATCATCAAGGTCCAAAGGTGGAAAGGCTGCCCAAAAACTGAGTGTTAACTATCAAAAATAACAAAGAAAACACTGCACCCTCATGTCCATCAAGTTTCTGGAACCATCTGCACATCGCTCTTGAAGAATAAAATCTATCTTCCACACACTTGTAAGAGGGTCTCCCTTCCTCCCTTAAGGTGTCAGCATACCTGAGACAAAGCACCGGTGCATTTGGTGGGGGGGGGGGGCGGTAAACACGCCACTGCGGCGGGCTCTGAGCACGACAACAGGTCAAGTTGGCCTGATGGGGGGACCGGGAGATCACGGCGGCGCATCAGCCGGCGACCTGATGGAAAGCTACCTGACAGTTGCTTCTCACACATCAGATAAGATTACAGATAGACCTGCTCCACCTGTTTAAACAAACCCTTGTGTGTGTGTGTGTGTGTGTGTGTGTGTGTGTGTGTGTGTGTGTGTGTGTTAAGCCAGGGAAGGAGATGGAGGCAGCAAAGTAATCCAGTGGCAGGTGCATGCTTGTAATTGGGGCAGCTAAAGATATAGACTGATGCGGGGGTTCATTATTATTTATGTTGGATTTGTGTAAGCACAGATGGGTGAATGGCTGGTTTGTGTTGTGCATTTTTAAAGAGTTTAGAACTGTTTTTTTTTTTTTTTTGGTTTGACATAAATCTTATGAATTAAAAATAAACAGCTTGAGTGCTGATGTTATGTCAGAGTACACGGAGACCCAGTTAGACTTGCTATTTTTGGTAATCATCGACTAAAAGTCAAAGGCCACGCGTTTCCCTCTCATTGCCGGAGTCTAAGCCCGTGAAAAGCAAAACACTCACATCCCGGGGAAGAAAAAAAACAAAAAAACAACGGGGGAGTCTTTGCAACCAGCTGATGACATCACCTGTATGATGTGAGGATGGCAGCTCAGAGATAAATGTGCTGTACATGAGCACATACATTTACACTATGTATGCCTGCTCCCTTTGGCTCTAGCCTGACATCTAGTGACACAAGCTGTAACGTGTGCTTACATGACATTGGCATGTTGATATAATGAGTGTGTGGACGAGTGTAAAGCAGGGAGGCACAGCTGCTTATGATGGCAATGTGTGTGTGTGTGTGTGTGTGGGGGGGGGTATTGTGTTTTTCCCTTTTTTCTGACGCGTCCAGTAACTCTTCCCTCTGTCATAATGTCCCTAATTATAGGTTGTCGGGTCTCTGGTTTACCACAGTGCACTGAAGCAGAGTGCGGATTTAAGAAAAAAAGAGAGAGGAGCATCACCTCACCTGCGCGAGTTTTGACTGTGATGTAATCATGTGAAGTGGTGGGGTAATGATTTGTAAATAACAGGTTGGGCGAGCTGTGTTTGGGTGGGTTCGCCCGCACTGCAGTCTGACTGGCACAACATGTTGTGGCTGATTTTGTGTGTGTGTGTGTGTGTGTGTGTGTGTGTGTGTGTGTGTGTGTGTGTGTGTGTGTGTTTTCTCAGCATTTTCTTGCCCCCACACATATTACACAAAATCTAAATTTAGTCAGTGCCCAGCCACATGAAAATAATTTGATTCTAAGTATATCCTTGGTAAAAGGACAGCACGCTCCTTTAAAAAACACAAACCCATATACACACCAAGTTCGTCTTTCTTCCAGTGGAGTCTTGACAGGAATGAGGTCAGACGCGCGGATCCTCATAGCACATTATTATTATTATTACCAGTTTTTTTATTCAGCCTATAGGAAGCCGGGGGGCGTGGCTAGGTTGGAAAAAATCAGATGGAGACAGGCGCTGATTGGCCCCGGCGGCTCGCTGTGAGCGTATAAAGACGGCAGGCTGTGGTTGTTGTGTTTACAGTAATATTACAGAGAAGGCAGGAAAGAGGGAGACTATGAGAAAGCGCAACCGCTCCATTCAACCACATGGTTCCTCAGCCGCACAGTCAAGCTGCGCTGCGCACAGCCAGACTCACATAAGGGACTCAGACTGCTGTTCACCACAGCGGCCAGTCTTCAGCCTTGCAGGACGCGTTTTCAGCCGCACAGGCAGTTGAAAGCTGCTGGTTAAATAGTTTCCGGATTATTTTTTTTTCCCCAACTGAAGCGTCAAAAAAAAAAAAAAAAAGTTGAGATATTAAGTAAATATATTCGGACTGAGCGTAAAAGAGACAGAAGGGAGACTTGCGTGAACTTTTTAACCGTTATTCAGCAGTGGTGTGCTTCTTTAATAACAAGTGAGGACTATTTTTTTTTGTGAAAGCCGACGCAGCGCAGTGAGCGGCGGGTGTTTAGACACCCGGGGGAAAGATGGTGCAGCACATGAGCCAGACAGAGAGCGCCCACGCTCACTCGCCCGGCGGGGACTCCACGGACACGGGAGAGATGGACTTGGAGATAGATGGGTCCCCGTCCCCCCGGGAGCGCAACGACCTGGCGTGGTGCAAGACGCCAACGGGGCACATCAAGAGACCCATGAACGCCTTCATGGTGTGGTCCCAGATCGAGAGGAGGAAGATCATGGAGCAGTCGCCGGACATGCACAACGCGGAGATCTCCAAGCGGCTGGGGAAGCGCTGGAAGCTGCTCAAAGACACAGACAAGATCCCGTTCATCCGCGAGGCGGAGCGGCTCAGGCTCAAACACATGGCCGACTATCCCGACTACAAATACAGACCGAGGAAGAAGGTCAAGTCTGGGAGCGGGGCGAGCAAGCAGACTGATCGGGGGGAGAAGAGCGGGGAGCGCGGCGCCAAAGCCGGGGTTAAAAGGAGCCCCCCGCCCAAAGGAGCGAGCAGATCGCACAAGCAGGGGGGCGTCAAGGGCGCTCCGGGGAAGGACTACGCGTCTGCCGGGCTCCACCAGTCCCTCTTCAAATCCAGGTCAGTGTCCAGCGCCAGGCAGATACCGGAGAAGCGCAGCGGAGAGGCGAGGCGCGCACACGCGTTCGGCGGGGCAGGGAGCCTGGAGAGCGGCCCCCCTTCCGTGGGGGTCCCGGCCAGTCCCGCCCTGAGCAGCTCGGCGGAGTCCAGCGACCCGCTCAGCCTGTACGAGGAGCACAGCCCCGCGGCCAGCGAGTCATCACACACCGCGCGCCTCCGGTACGCACGCCCGTCCTCTCCAACGCCTTCAGCCTCCCACTGCTCCTCGTCGGTGTCCTCCTCCTCGTCGGATGAGGAGTTTGAAGACGAGCGGCTCGACCTGAACGAGAGCCCCGGGTTTGAGAGCATGTCTCTGGGCGGCATGGGATTCTCCGACGCGGAGCTGGACCGGGACTTGGACTGGAGCTTCGGCGAGTGCGGCACGGGATCTCACTTCGACTTCTCCGACTACTGCACCCCGGAGGTCAGCGAGATGATCTCAGGCGACTGGCTGGAGTCCACCATCTCCAACCTGGTCTTCACCTACTAAAATCCATGCAGGGTGGAGACGATCCGCGGCGCCGCGCCACGTTCTGAACCCTTTGACCTCCCCCCAGACGCGCGTGTGCGTCCAGACCAGAAGATTTCCGCTATTCACGAGGAGGAGCGAAGACAGGAAAGAAAAGGTGACCTGTGTGCACGTTGGAGCCGAGGTACGCGCAGCGCACAGACTTGGACAGCGCTCCAGTGCGCGTGTCGGGAGCGCGCAGACGTTGGGAAATGCTTAGTTTGCGTTTGGACACAGAGTGAATGTAAGCAGAGAGCAGTGAAACACGAACTTCAGCTCAGCTGTGCAGACCAGACCCGCTGAGGATGAGGACTGACACTGAACCTTGATTATTGCTGTCATTTTGGCTCGGGGGAAGGGACACTTTTTTTTTGGAGAGCTCGTCATGTTTGGGTTTTGTCTAAGATATAACCAGTCCACATTGACTATCGAGTTGCTATTCAGGTGTCATTTTTTCCCCCCCAACTCAAAACCCTTTCAGTATCAGCACGCATGCCCTCCGCCAACGAGGAGGATTTTGTTGTTGTCAAGTGCGTAAAAATGTACATTGCTGCGTAATTACGCAATTTATGTAACCATTGGACACAATTCACTATCACCAGCTTCTCTCTCAACGGCAGGACTTTAAAAACAAAGACTGACTCAAAACTTCAGAAGCCCTTTTCTGAACCTTTTTAAACACTCAGTGCACAATTCAGGACCAATGTTTCCCCGACGCGCATTCTTTCTCCCTAGTGCTTCAACTTTGTAGTTTCTCTGTGTCAGATGACGTTTTTTTATATCGATGTATTTATACCGATCAGACTTTTTATACATAGAAGTATTGTTCTCGTACAGGTCTCGTTTGTGTTCGTGCACATAAAACCTGTCTGTATCCAGCGCGGAAGGGCTAGAAGTGTATCTTACTTTAAAAAAAAAAAAAAAAAGAAAAAAAGTCAGACTTCTCTCACTTTTAAGGAGATTCCGAGTGTGTCCTGGTTTTCTACTTGTATTTTTGTACAAAATCTATAGAAAAAAAAAGGGTGGTGGGGGTTTCCGGTGAGTGGGTTGCCTACAACATTGTTTGGATCTCCATTTTGGTGTTTAGACGTGCAGAGAGGGGGGGTTTGTTTGGCACATTCTGACCTCACACAGTGTTTACAGTATTTACCCACATGCTTCTTAATGGCACAGTGACTCCAGCTTCACCAGCCAAGTAAACAGAGCTCCACCGAGGCTCAGTGCTCTCTCTGTTTTCCACTACATGCAGACAAACACATGCAGACCTGAAGTTTTTTTTTGTTTTTTTTTCTGAGTGAACGATCCTAGAGAGTCACTGTTTGGATAGAGCTAATACCTCTGTGTGCTTTTTAAGAAAAAAAAAAAATCAAGTTAAGTTTTATTTGAACCACTGGATGGAATTTCACACTCATTCCACTTTGCCTAGACTTTGAAGGGAGGGAGATGTATGAAGTGCTTCATCTGTTATTGCGCAAATTGCATAAAAAAATAGTATTTAACCTTTCTGTACCTGTTGGCTAAGTATCGCAGGCTAATTGTTTTCCTATATTATGGCATGGCAAATAGCATTTGTATTTCAGATTCAGGTATATGTAGCTATAGCTGTTGTGTTTAAGATTTTTAAAGAATAATAACATGAAGATATTTATGTAAACTGACTGTACTATAAGCAAAGATTGTGTGTTTTTATGTATGATGATGATGATCGACAGGCACTAGGACAGCCATCTTTGGGCATGTTGAAGATGATTGTGGTCCAGGAGTTTATTTTTTTTAACTTTCAATTTTTTTCTACAGTCCTATTTTTTTTTTCATTTGTGCAATATGCTGTGTATGATCATGTTTTGTCCAATCATGCCAATATCATTTTTTTTGATGTTATTGCTCAAAAACCAGCCAATGTTTGGGTCAATCACTGCCTCTCAGACCTCTGTACAGATTGTTTTTTTTTAATCATTTTTTTTTCTTCCAAGAAGGAAATAAAATCAGCTGGAACTGAACATGCTTTTATTGACGTTTTTCCACAAATGTGTTTTTTTTTAACAAAAGAGAAAAAAATAACATCTGGAGTACAGAAGCGGGAAGTCACACACTGATGCCGCTGTCTCAGAGATGTGTTCCTTAATCCAGAATTTCTGATCTGATGTTTAGGTGTGAGTGCGTGTGTGTACGTGCATGTGAATATGCGTGCGTGGGGAGTTGTTTGCTGTAGGTGAGTGTGCAGCTGCAATCTTGTGAATCAATAGGCAGCGCCGTGAATCGATAGGAGTGCCCACCCCCACCCCCCACCCCCATCTTTACTCTGTGTGATTGTGCACGTGCAGAAAACGTGGCTGCCATGGAAACACTGTATCCGAGAGAGAGAGGGAGAGAGAAAGAGAGAGAGAGAGGGGCTGCAATCCACTGGGGAGCAGCACGCCACTCCTCTGTCTGTCTGTGTGTGTGTGGGGGGGGGGGGGGATAAGGGACAGGGACTGATCTATCAGGGTGGGGTGGGTTGATGGGGGGGCAGACATTTCTGTAAGGCATGACTGGAATAAAGGAGGTGTGTGTGTGTGTGAGTGGGTGTGTGCCAGTGGAAAGGAGGGTGTGTGTGTGTTGGGGGGGGGGGGGGGTCCTGTCCTAGTGGATTCTGCAGGAGACTGCTCCCAAATCCAATTAATTCCTTCTGGATGCATTCATTTGTCTAGTACATCTGATGAGAAAGAGAAAGAAAGATAGAATAGAGAGAGAGAGGAAGAGAGCAACCCCTGAGCTACAGTGTTTAGTGTGTATCAATTTACGCCCCTATTCCACCAGAGACACTGGTATTTATTTCCATGGGGTGTCCTCTCCTGCCTCCCTCTGACATCTTCAGCCGAGTAATGAGAAAGATAAGGCATGGTCATCGTATGCACACCGGCCTAGAGATGTCTGCAAAAATCTCAACTCCACACTGGGGGCAGTGTCCGAGGCGTTCATGTTTCTGAAGGTCCAGTCTGTGTCAGAGCACATTCATTAAAAACAAAACAACAACAAAAAAACCCCTACACACTCATATGAGGACGCATGGATGAATGTGATGATCATCTCACTTCGTCTCCTCAGTTAACCTGAGTGAGTCAGACGAGATCAAGCCAACGTGCCTGCTTGGAGTACAGGACAAAATGAAACAGCACGAGTGTACAGCTATTCATAGTCCAAGTGGGCATTATTACCCTTTGAAGAGATATTTTTTTTTGCAGTTGGCTGTTCTAAAATCATCCCAGCCTGGAAGATTGGTTTGAAATGGCACGCCTTGCCATCATTGTGCTCAGTCACAGTGATTTAAAAAAAAAAAAAAAAGCGTTTTACTTTATCACAACATGGTATATTACATTTAACCACAACGGTATATTAGTCCACATTACATGTCTGCATTACTACCTTTCTGAGTGAAACATTTTGAATCGTGGTATGGATTGTATTTTCTCTCTTATTGAATAGAATGATAAATAAATCACTAATTCTCTCCAACTCTAAAGTTAAACAATGCATTTGCTATAGTTGAACCTCCTTGTCATGCTCCTGTTACAAGTTATTGCAGAGATGTGTATCCTATCAGCTTTTGGGATGTTGAAATAAGTCTAAAGTAAAATTAAAAATGCACAAGCCTTTTCCGATTTAAGGATTCTTGGAACGCCTTGATCATGCTTATGGTATAATTTACACTTGAAAGTGTGCTTATGGACTCCTGATTCTAGCTTGCTAACAAGCACATACAGTGTGCATATACAATGTCACTTAAAAGGTTAAATTTCATGCAACGAGTGCTTTAACTACAATGATTGTACTGTACTTTACGAGGATTTACAGTCATGTGAAAAAGTGTTTGCCCCCTTCCTGATTTCCCATTTTTTTGTATGTTTGTCACACTTAAATGCTTCAGATCATCAAACAAATTTAAATATTTGATAACACAAGTAAACACAAAATGCAGTTTTTAATTGAAGGTGTTTATTATTAAGGGTAAAAAAAATCCAAACCTACATGGCCGTGTGTGAAAAAGTGATTGCCCCCCCCCCCCCCGTTAAAACATAAATTAACTGTGGTTTGTCACATTTTTGGAAAGCTGAGTTCAATCAATTTTCTAGCCCTTTGTAAAGCTTTGGGACTCCAGCGAACCACAGTGAGAGCCATTATCCACAAATGTCAAAAACATGGAACAGTGGTGAACCTTCTCAGGAGTGGCCGGCCAACAAAAACTACCCCAAGAGCACAGCAACGATTCATCCAAGAGGTCACAAAAGACCCCACAACAGCATCCAAAGAACTGCAGGCCTCACTTGCCTCAGTTAAGGTCAGTGTTCATGACTACACCATAAGAAAGAGACTGGCAAAAATGGCCTGCATGGCAGTGTTCCAAGACGAAAACCACTGCTGAGCAAAAAGAATATAAAGGCTCATCTCAGTTTTGCCAGAAAACATCTTGATAATTCCCAAGACTTTTGGGAAAATACTCTGTGGATTGACGAGACAAAAGATGAACTTTTTGGAAGGTGTGTGTCTCATTATATCCAGCATAAAAGTAACACAGCATTTCAGAAAAGGAACATCATACCAACAGTAAAATATGGTGGTGGTAGTGTGATGGTCTGGGGCTGTTTTGCTGCTTCAGGACCTGGAAGACTTGTTGTGGTAAAGGGAACCATGAATTCTGTTGTCTATCAAAAAATCCTGAAAGAGAATTTCCAGCCATCTGTTTGTGACCTCAAGCTGAAGCACACTTGGGTTCTGCAGCAGGACAATGACCGAAAACAAACCAGCAAGTCCACCTCTGAATGGCTTAAGAAAAACAAAATGAAGACTTTGGAGTGGCCTCGTCAAAGTCCTGACCTGAATCTGATTGAGATGCTGTGGCATGACCATAAAAAGGTGGTTCATGCTCGAAAACCCTCCAATGTGGCTGAATTACAACAATTCTGCAAAGATGAGTGGGCCAAAATTCCTCCACAGCGCTGTAAAAGACTCATTGCCAGTTATCGCAAACGCTTGATTGCAGTTGTTGCTGCTAAGGGTGGCCCAACCAGTTATTAGGTTTAGGGGGCCATCAGTTTTTCACACAGGGCCATGTAGGTTTGGATTTTTTTTTTACCTTAATAATAAACACCTTCATTTAAAAACTGCATTTTGTGTTTACTTGTGTTATCTTTATCTAATACTTAAATTTGTTTGATGATCTGAAATATTTAAGTGTGACAAACATACAAAAAAAATGAGAAATCAGGAAGGGGGCAAACACTTTTTCACACCACTGTATATGATTATATAATTAGAACAGTTACTGTACTTAAAAGATATAATTTCTGTTTCTGAACAGGGATTGTGTTTCTCCAGTAAGTAAATTGTTTTAAAATGGAAGGAAACTGGATTATCGGTTTCACAAAGCATAATATACTTAACTTTGACTAAATTACTGTGGTAACTATGAAGCTAACCTGTTGTCTGGTAGGTTTTCTTCAGCTTCTCCTAGCATCTTCCTCCTCTTTAGCAGATGTCTGCTAGCTGAAGGAAGAGTCAGAAGTGGTGAGATCGCTTATTAAAGAAGCAGTTTTCATCAAACTCGACATACTCAGAAAAAATATCTCCCAAAAAGTGATTAGAACTGATAGATTTGAGCGAAACTGTGTTTTTTCCCCCTGTAGAATCAATCCTTTATCAGAATAGTCTCAGCCTTCTGAAATAATTCTTTCTATTGCACTTCTTTTATTAGTTACCTTAGAAGATGAAGATCAGACATTAAAGTCGAACTGTGCCCAAAGAAGACCGTACCTAATCTGGATTATACATCTGCCTAATCTGAGTTATGACCACCTGCCTATTATTGTATTGGTCCCTCTTTACTGCCGAAACAACCCTGACCCATTGAGGCTTGGATTCCACTAGACCCCTGGAGGTGTACTGTGGTATCTGGCACCTAGAATATCAAGAAAAAGGCATTTAAGAAATGTTTTAAAACTAAGGTGGACATCATTTGCTCGAAACATATTCATAAAAGTTTTTGGTGTAATAAACAACTCATAGCAAACATTTTCCCACAACAGGTAGTGTTTTGAAATGAGACCATCAATGCTTGCCTCCATCTGTATAAACAGGTTTCATTTTTATTTCCTCAAAGGCCAATCATCAACATGACAGTCATTCTCAGACCTTATGCTGTAAATAGCTGTTAAAAAGTATACATTTTTGGCAAATAGTAATAATTACAGTATAATATTGTGTGTGAATTTTTTTGATAGTTTTTTTTTAATATTTAGGAGTAATTAGCAGAGAGAGGCAGCAAAGGAAAAGGCATATAATGAGTTGTGAATTGTAATCACTCTTGTTTTTTTCTTTTGAATTTTTGGATGAAATATGGGTGGGCAATATAAGTTGCGGCTTCAGCCATCACCCATTTCGGATAACTTATGCTGAACTGTATAATCAGAGGAGTTATTGTTTAATTTGACCTTGTAAGATGTTTTTTTTTTTCTTTCCCCTTTGTTATATTATTCTGTTCCTTTCTTTTATTCTTTACTTTTAATCTATCCAAAATAAAGATTCATTCATTCATTCATTCAGTTGTATGAGAGACTGGACACTAAGGAAGGAGAAAAGGACTTAGCAATTGGCTAGACAGAGAGATTGAGTTGAAAAGGTGTGCAGCAGGTTAGGCTGATTAAGGACAGAGATAGTTATGTACTAATGAGTTAAGAGAGTGTGTTGAGTAGGTTGAAGGAGAACTTCATGGGCTGCACGGTGGCGCAGTGGTTAGCACTGCGGCAGCACAGTTTACCCTTGGCCGGGGGATTGTGGGGATCGTGGGTTCGATCCCAGCCCCCGACCAACAGTGATCTGTGTGGAGTTTGCATGTTCTCCCCGTGTTCCGTGGGTTTACTCCGGGATTTCTCCGGTTTCCTCCCACATGCCAAAAACATGCATGTTAGGTTAATTGGCTGTTCTAAATTGTCCCTAGATATCTGTTTCCTATAGGCCCTTAGAATAGAGGGTTAGTATTAATGAAAGCGCTTTGAGTGGTCTTTGTGACTAGAAAAGCGTTATATAAGTGCAGGTTAGTTAGTTAGTTAGTTAGTTAGAACTTTAAGGAGCTGATGAATGAAGAAAATAAGAGAGAGAGGATGATGGATGAAGGAAAGATAGTAAACCAGGAAGTGTAGAGGATTAGCAAGGCAGAAGTGAGGGCAACTATGAATAGGGTGAACAGTGAAAAGGCAGTTGGTCCAGATGACATACCTGTGGAGGTATGGAGATGTTTAGGAGAAATGGCAGCAGGCTTTTTAACTGGATTGTTTAACACAATCTTGGAGAGTGAGAGGATGCCTGAGAATTGGAGAAGAATTGTTTTGGTACTAGTTTTCAAGAATAAGGGAAATGTTCAGAGTTGTAGTAACTACAGAGGCATAAAGTTGATCAGCCACACTATGAAGATATGGGAAAGAGTTGTTGAAACAAGGTTAAAAAGAGAGTCACAATCAGCGAGCAGTAGTACACATTTTCATGCCAAAAAAGAGAGCTACAGATGAAATGTTTGCTTTAAGAATGTTCATGGAGAAGTATCAAGAAGTTCACAAGGAGTTAGTTGCATTGTGCCTTTGTGGATCTAGATAAAGTATATGATAGGGTGCCAAGAGAGAAAGTGTGGTACAGTATGAGGAAGTCAGGAGTGGTAGAGAAATATGTGAGGGTTGTTCAGGACATGTATGAGGACAGTGAGCCAGTGGTGATGTGTGCTGTAGGAGTGACAGATGGATTCAAGGTGGGGGAGGGATTACATTAGGGATGAGCTCTGAGCCCCTTCTTGTTTGTCAGAGTGATGGACATCTGACAGATGAGGGCAGGCAGGAGTCTCCATGGGCTATGACGTTTGCAGATGACATTCTGATCTGTAGTGAGAGCAGGGAGCAGGTGGAAGAGACCTGGAGAGGTGGCGGTATGCTCAGGAGAGAAGAGGAATGAAAGTCAGTAGAAGCAAGACAGAATATGTGTGTGTGAATGAGAGGGAGGCAGGTGTAATGGTGAAGATGGAAAAAGTAGAAGTTTATTTATTTAGCGAATGCAAAGTCCTTAAGCCAAGCAGTTGCCTCCTGGTTTGCTGTATGGAGGGTGTGTAATCCTCCTTCCAGTCTTTGGAGCGGGCAAGCCTCTATGATGTGTTCCATTGTTTGCTCCTCTCCACATGCGCACAGTGGGCTAGGGCTACTGCCCCATCTGTAAAGGCTGGCCAAGCAGGGGCCATGTCCAGTCCTGAAGCGATTGAGTGTAGACCACTGTCTCCTTGGGAGGTTGGTGCCCGGGACCTGTTGGTTGGGGTTTATCACCAGCTGTTTGTTTGGGACCTCCTTGGTCTCCCATTCCTCTTGCCAAGCTGTCTGGATGGTAAAGTCAGCTGGGGGAGGGTTTTTCCAAATCGGCCGTCTGGATGAAAGTCGGGCAGTGGGTGGAGTGTAGATATCTGCATGGATTGGTAAGTGAGGAGAATCTTTAACTTTTTGGAGCATCCTTTGAGTTAATGCTGCTCGCCGGATGTGTGGAGGGGCTATGTTTGACAGTACAGAGAGCCAGGGGAGTGGTGTTGAGCGGATTGTTCCAGTTATAGTTCTCATGGTTGTGTTGAGCTGGGTGTCTACATGGTGTGTGTAAGATGACCTGGACCAGACAGGGGCACAATATTCTGCTACAGAGTATGAAAGGGCCAGTGCTGAGGTGCGCAGGGTGGAGACTGCCGCCCCCCATTTTGCACCAGCGAGCTTGCAGAGCAGGTTGTTGTAGAAGTAGTGAAAGTAGATGAATTTAAATACCTGGGGTCAACCATCCAATGCAGAATGGAAAATACACAAGAGAGGTGAAGAAGTGCAGGCAGGGTGGAGTGGGTGGAGACTAGTGTCAGGGGTGATTTGGGATAGAAGGATAGCAGCTAGAGTGAAAGGGAAGATTTGCAAGATGGTAGTGAGATGGTGGCACTGACAAAAAGACAGGAGGAGGAGCTGGAGGTGGCAGAGTTGAAGATGCTAAGATTTTCATTGGGAGTGACTAGGAGGGACAAGATTAGAAATGAGTATATCAGAGGGACAGCTCAGGTTGAGCAGTTTGGAGACAAAGTAAGAGGGGCAAGGCTGAGCTGGTTTGGACATGTGCAGAGGAAGGATAGTGGATATATTGGACAAAAGATGTTGAAGATGGAGCTGCCAGACAGGAGGAACAGAGGAAGACCACAGAACAGATTCATGGATGTAGTGAAGGGGGACATGGAGAGAGTTGGTATTACAAAGGAAGATGCAAGGGATAGGGTGAGATGGAGGCAGATGATCCACGGTGGCGACCCCTAAAGGGGGCAGCAATAAGAATCATAGCATTGTCAACTCTACCACCTCCAGCGCTGCCTCCTGTCTTTTTGTCAGTGCCACCGTCTCCAAACCATACATCATAGTAGGTCTCACTACTGTCTCTGATAGGCCATTAGAGAAGAGGGTTGGTGTAGCTACTTGTTAAGCATTTTGAGTCCCCCCCCCCAACTTATTTAACCATATTAGAACACAAGTGGAGCTATGATATCTAAGCAATATACTGTCTGCGTACCATACACCAAAATTTTCTGATGCTTTCTGTTTCTGAAAATTAAAAATTAATACTGAAATTTGAACTCCCCCCCCCCCCCCACCAGGAGAATTAAGCCCTTGTTAACATGGTTAGTTATGAAAATGCTGTACTGAGAGAAACCTGGTTAAAATTATTACATTAATCTAATAATTTGCGTTTAGGACTGCATCCCTATAGTCATTTTAGTGAATTTATTATTTTTATTTCATTGAAATTTTCAGTTTATTCGCTACAATTTAAGTCTTCTCTACATACTTCTGCTGTATGTCATGGAAACTGCAGGAGCAGCAGCTGTCCCTGAGGTGCACAAGCACTGGCTGGGGATCAGCGCTCTAGAAGAGGAAACACATTATCTATAAGCAGACTATGATATCCACATATGAGAGCAAAAATAGCCTCCACTCTTACACACAGAGCATCAAAGTCCCCAGGAATATTACACCGATGCCATATGAGATCCATAAGGCATAAAGTGAGAAAAGATCACAGCTCACTGCTGTAAGTCCCCATGGGGATACTGTAATCATATGGAGTGTGATTTGGACAGCAAATCAAATGAAAATACCTATACGTATTTGAACACAACAGATGCGTTCATTGTCCCTACAGAATCCCGCCGAAGCTTGGGGAGCGTTGGGAACGCACTACCGATCAAAACTGAAGACTGGACGCAAAGTAATAAGACGCAGAAACAAAGAAATGTACAAAATAACGCAGATATAGACTGGCGGGTCAAATTATATATATTTTTTCATCCATCCCTGCCTGTTGTAACCCTGTCCACTGATACCAACAAATTTAGTTCATTTATTGGACCTAAAAAGTTTTGAACGGGGACACTGTGGAGAAGTGTGGGAAGGACGAGGCTGAGTTTATTTCTCAAGTCCAGTTTTATTCACATTCACATTCTCCAACATCCAAAAACAGAAAGAGAGAGGAATCCCCCATCCTCTGTCCCTTTAATACCCCAGGACATCAAAGCACACAGTCACATTGTCTCTTAACCCCAAATACAATGCATCCCCCATCAGGTCTTCTCTTCTCCACCTAAAGTCCTGGTGGTCAGGAAATCTCTCACGACCATCTCTCTGCATACAAAAGGCCAGACTTTACATCCTCCTGTTACCCCTAGGAGGTTCAGACCTTTTGTTCCTCTGAGACGTGAAGAATACCATAAGCATACAGCAATACACCTGTGAAGCATATGAAACCCATATATGTGCACCACATGATCCCCCCCAAACGTCTAAGATGGAACAACATAACCACAGATTGCATGTCATAATAAAATCACTACATATCAGTCCACGTGCCGCTTGGGTCTTAGCCTTCTCCCGTATTTGCTGTAAGCAGGCTGTACCACCCCCGCGGCGTCTTCCTGCTGTGGAGCTGCTGCCTGCGGATGAGAACTGTTAGTCAATCTCTGTGGGTGTTCTGGGGAATGCTCTCTAGGGGGTCTGCCGCGCCGAGGAGCCTTAGCCAACTGCACAACTTCGTCAGCTACCACAAAAGCGGGTTTGAGCCTGTTAATGCCAATCATTTCTTTTCTGCCCCCCAAATCTAGCAAAAAATGCTTATCTCCTGTTTCCAGCACTCTATATGGTCCGTCATAAGGTGGGCGTAAAGGCGGACGATGGGCATCATGTCTGACAAAAACAAACTCCGCATTTTTTAAAGCCTTAGGCACAAAAACACGCGGAAAACTGTGGTGAACGGGGCCAGGTAGCGTGCTTGGGCCCGTGCTATTCTGTAACCGCTGAGCCGGGGAGCACTCTGGCATTGGATTATCTGGGAGAAATTCTCCGGGCAGCCGAAGCGGCTGTGCGAAAACTAGCTCAGCTGGGGAGGCTTCTAAATCCTCTTTAGGTGCAGAACGCAACCCCAATAAAACCCATGGTAGCTTGTCCACCCAATTTGCATCCGTAAGCGACGCTCTGAGAGCCGCCTTCAGTGACCTGTGAAAACGTTCGCATAACCCGTTATCCTGCGGGTTGTACGCGGTCGTGCGGTGGATCGTTGCCCCCAGGCTGCGGGCCATCGCTGAAAAAAGTTCGGAAACAAATTGCGGGCCTCTGTCGGACATAATGTCCGACAGGACTCCAAAACACGCTACCCATGCCATCAAGAATGCGCGCGCCACCTCCTCGGCTGTGGTTGATGACAGCGGAACCACTTCCGGCCAGCGCGTGGTGCGGTCAACCATTGTCAGAAGATGTGTGCACCCTTGTGAGGGCGGGAGGGGGCCTACGAGGTCCACGTGGACATGATCAAACCTTTTAGCTGGGATGTGAAATGGCTCCAAGGGAGCTCTTGTGTGTCTATGAACCTTGGCCCGCTGACAAGCTATGCAGGCTGCCGCCCACTCTCTAACTTGTTTGTGCAGGCTCGGCCATAAAAACTTCTCTCCCACCATTTTTACCGACGCACGCACTCCCGGATGCGCCAGAGAATGGATCGAGTCAAAAACACGGCAGCGCGACTTCCGGTCTGGACGCCATGGCGACTGCAGCTTAACACTGAAGCTCTCAGACCCAATCCAGGATAACACCTTGAAAATCAAACTTAACGGATTTTTGGAGGAGTGAAAATCAAAAGACAAAATCATCATGTCTAAAGGAAAACAGAAGAAACTGAAATTCTCAAGGCCAGGACACGTATCGGCCGGAGAATCTGAACTGGAAGATCTCCGTTCAGAAGACGAGGAACTGGTGATAGCTAACAAAAGGGTTAGCCTGAAATCACTATTTGAGGAGCTACGACGATTTCGCCGAGAAGTTACGGCCGAATTTCGGGAATTCAGAGAAGAATTGAAAAGGACAAACAGCAGAGTGGACCAGGCCGAGAACCGAATCTTGGAAACAGAGGATCGAATAAAAGTGCTCGAAGATTCTGTGCTAGACCTACGCAAAAGACAAGCATCTATAGAGGCTAAGCTAACCGACCAAGAAGGAAAACAAAGAAGAGACAACATAAGAATTCATGGTCTGATAGAAGGAACCGAAAATGGTTTTAACTCAATGGCAGAATGCGTGGAATCCTTACTAAGAGAGAAATTGGATATTCCACAAACCACCGACTTGAAGATAGAAAAGGCACATCGTTCATTAGCCGCTAGGCCGGCGGCGGAAGCGCCCCCACGTTCGGTGTTGGTAAGATTTTCCAATTTCAAAATAAAGCAAGAGGTTGTAAGACTGGCCTGGCAGAAAAAAGGATTTATGCACCAGGAGAGAAAAGTCTACGTGGAACACGATTACGCGATTACGGTCCTTAAAAAGCGCAGGGAATACAATGACGCGAAAAAGGTGTTAAGAGAGAAGAAATTGCGCTTTCAGACTCCATTTCCTGCGAAGTTAAGGGTCTTCTACGGCGATGAAACGTGTCTCTATAATTCGGCGGAAGAAGCAACAGCTGACATGGCGAAAAGAGGGCTCCCGGTAACGGTATTTAAACCCGCAGCAGACCCGAGTGAGAAGATCAAAGCGCAAACATGGACAACACAAAGACCCTCAAAATCCACGGACCAGCAGCGGGAAACCCAGCGCCAGAGCGTCTCGGATAAACTATCCGTTTTCAGGTTGGAATAGCGACCTTTTTTTTTTTTTTTTCCCTTTCTCTTGAATCAATCCGCACATCCAACCCCCCTCATACAAGGTAACAAACATTAAAGGAGATGCATATTCAGCATGTGGTAAAACATTTCATGGAACAATCATATTATTTGAAACAAATAAGTCTTTGTAATAAAAAAAAAAAAAAAACTTGTTAAAATAGAAATGTGACAATAATCCACATGTTCTCCTCATACTAACAAATACTGTTTTTGCATGAATGTTTGATGTGATGGGGGTGGGAGGGTGCACACAATTTCACAGGGTTTAGGCATAAAAGGAAAAACAAAAAAAATCATTACAAGTTTGGATTGGGTTCTGAAACTCACGTTAAAAGCATGGGACTACTTTCAGTGGTAAGAGAGGGCCCTCAACACGTAACAGAGTTTGAGGAATTTCCCTCAGGGCCTTCACTCCATCAAGGCTCTTACAGGGTCTTTAAAAAGACCTCAGCTCAGGAAGTTCTTATGACAGCTTTTTGTTTTAAAGTTTTTTACACTATGTTCTTAATGTTTTTCTTGTTTTTAATGTTCTTTCAGTTTCTGAGTAGCACAAATGAGGGCCACCACACAGTTATACTAAACAAAACAACACAATGGAGAAACAGGGTGTAACCAAAATATAATTTCATATAATGTAAAAGGAATCCTGAATCCAGTTAAAAGATCCAAGATTCTAGGCAAAATGAAAAAAGACAAAGCAGGAATAATATTTTTACAAGAAACCCACCTAACAGACGTGGAACACAATAAACTCAGTAGACAAGGGTTTAAAATGATCTCTTCATCTTCATATAAATCAGGGAGGAGGAGGAGGGGAGTAGCGACATTGATATCAACCAAAATTACATTTGAAAAAAAAATCAGAACACAAAGATAAAGAAGGGAGATACAGTTTGGTAACTGGGCGGCTAGAGGGAGAAGATATCACCCTGCTGAATGTGTATGCTCCCCCAGGGGCTAACTGGAAATTTTATAAAAATGTATTCAACCTAATGATAACTAAAGCTCAAGGTTTAGTGATATGTGGTGGGGACTTCAATCTTAGACTGAATCCATACTGGGATGCTTCTGGTAATTCCCCACATCAAAATAACACCCAAAACAGGAAGACTCGGATGCTACTAAAAGAAATGGGAATCTGTGACGTGTGGAGGGAACTCAACCCCTGTGTAAAAGACTATACATTTTACTCAACTCCACATTCATCTTACTCAAGGATTGACTATTTTTTTATGTTTAATAGAGACATTGGAAGAGTAAAAACATGTAAAATAGGACTGATGGATCTCTCCGACCACAGTCCGATCTACATGGACTTAAATATCCAAAAATACACAAATAATACATTTTCTTGGAGGTTAAATTCAAATGTCCTGAAAGGACCATTGAAAGATGAATTGGAATCAGATATTCTCAGATATTTGGAAGATAACGATAATGGAGAAGTATCCCCTTTAATACTGTGGGATGCATGCAAAGCTGTAATAAGAGGAAAGATTATTGCAAAACTGGCAACCCAAAAGAAACTAAGACAAGAAAAACTATCCACATTAGAGTCAGAACTTAGGAACCTAGAAAAAGAACACAAAGGCAACACTCATTCTACTGACTCGCTCAAGATTAAGGAAATTAAAAACCAAATAAATGAGATCTACACAATAGAAATCCAGAAGAAACTTACATTTCTGAAACAAAAATACTATGAAGCAGGCAGTAAATCGGCAAAATTGCTAGCCTATAAATTGAGGAAACATCAAACAGAAAGAGCAATCTACAAAATCAGAGACCCAGTATCAAAGGAAATAAAATTCAGAATTCAGGATATTCTTAAAAGCTTCGAGAATTACTATAAGAACTTATACTCCCACAAAGAACATAAAAACGCATCCGAGGCATTCCTAAACACATTAAACCTTCCCCAACTTACGGAGTCACAAAATAAAACACTACTGTCAGAAATACATCCTAAAGAATTGGAAAAAGCAATTATGAAACTTAAAGCTAACAAATCCCCAGGAGCTGATGGCTATACAGCAGAGTGGTACAAAACCTTTAAACAGCAACTATCTCCTCTCCTCCTGAAAACATTTAATTATGTCCTCCACACAGGGGAAATCCCCCCCTCCTGGAGAGAAGGGGTCATTGCAGTTATACCTAAACCTGAAAAGGATAAACTAGAGTGCTCCAACTACAGACCAATCAGTGTACTAAATCAGGACTATAAGCTTTTTACCATTATCCTTGCCAAAAGGTTAGAAAATATACTGACAGACCTAATTCATTTAGACCAAACAGGTTTTATAAGACAAAGACAGACACAAGACAACATTCGACACACTTTACACATAATTCATCATATAAAAAAATATAACTTAAATGCAGTCATATTGGGATTAGATGCTGAAAAAGCATTCGATTCGGTTGACTGGTCTTTTCTATATAGAATCTTATCCAGTTTCAATTTTCATAACAACTTCATTAGAACTATACAGGCATTATATAAAAAAACAACAGCTAAAATAAGGATTAACGGTAATTTATCATCATCTTTTGAACTGGAAAGAGGATGTCGTCAGGGCTACCCCCTGTCTCCACTGCTCTTTGCAATCTTCATAGAACCTCTGAGCCATTGGATAAGACAAAACCAAAAAATTCAAGGTATTACACTTGGTCAGAAGGAACATAAAATAGCACTCTTTGCTGATGACATTTTAATATACCTAGGGCAGCCGAACACTTCTTTACCAGAACTAACCTCAGTTTTTTCAGAGTATGGAGATTTATCGGGGTACAAATTAAACATGCATAAAACCCAAGTTTTAACATTCAACTATGACCCAAATCATTATTCACTAAGCAAACTCAAAACTAACTGGGAGTCGGAATCTATGAAATATCTGGGGGTCAATATCCCGAAACAACTCAACAAAATTATATCACTAAACTATGATCCACTGGTGACAAAAATAAAATCTGACCTAGCAAGATGGAATATGATACCATTCTTGGGTACTGCACAAAGAATTGAAGCAGTCAAAATGAATATACTTCCACGTCTTCTATACCTTTTCCAAACAATACCGGTAGAACCTCCCAAAAAAACATGGCAGGAGCTGGACAGAAGGATCTCAAGATTCATATGGCAGGGCAAGAGACCTAGAATCAGATATAGAACCCTACAGCTAAACAAAGACAAAGGTGGGCTCGCGCTGCCAAATATCAGGGACTACTTTAAAGCCGCACAAATTAAAACTTTAGTAGAGATATGTAACCCAGTCTACACTGCACAATGGAAGGAGATCGAATGCCAAATAACAAGTGACATCCCCCTACAGGCGATAATAGGGAACAATGCCTTACCTAAGCTTTTGAATAACACTAACCCGTGGATAGAGACCCCGCTAAAAATTTGGTTTAAGATAGTCAGAGAGAATCAAACTAAAGAGCCCTATCGACTTCTGCAATGGATTGCCTATGATCAGGACTTTACTCCTAATAAAACAGACACCAGATTTAAAAAGTGGAAGGAGAAAGGGCTGATAAAATATTACGATTTTTTTAAAGGGCAAATCTTAAGAAGTTTTGAAGATTTGAAAAAACAAGGCCTAATAAATCAAGACCTTTACAGGTTCTTCCAGCTTAGACACCACATAAACAATATACTTAAAAAGGAGGTTTTGGAAAGGGCCCTGTCAGGTGTTCTGAAGGTCTTCTTAATGGCATATAAAGGGATCCCAGGGATCAGATACATTTCTAAAATATACCAAGGTCTTCAAGACTTAAAAGGAGACAACACATCTTATATAAAAGAGAGATGGGAAAAAGAGGGGAATTTCACTTTACAACTGGAAATATGGGAAAAGCTAAATAAACAGCAATGGAAAAGTACCTCATCCCTGCAGTGGAGAGAATTTGGATGGAAAAACTTGGCAAGATTTTTCAGAACACCTGCACAAAACAAATTTACCCATAAGGGATTGAACTGTTGGCGCTTGTGTGGTGAAAAGACTGCAAATCATTTTCATGTGTTTTGGTCATGCCCAGTTATCCACCAATATTGGACCAATGTACAGACAATATTGGGGAAAATATTCAAAATTACAGTTCCCTTTTCTTTTGTAACTTTGTATTTGGGTTTACTACCGGAATCACTGGAAAGACGAGGAGAAAAATACTTATTCAATGTTTTAATATTGGCAAGCAAAAAAGCTCTAACTAAAAAATGGATGTTGAAGGACTGTCCTACACCTGAAGATTGGACTAACGTGATCCAAGACATTTACTCGATGGAAAAGTTGACATTCGCACTGAGACAGGACATGGATGGGTTCATGAACTTTTGGCAACCCTGGACCGCATATGTGTCTTCCATTAGATCTAATCTTTGACAAATACCATTTCAATAATGGTTCCGCTCTTTGTTCCATCACTACTCAGATGCTCTTTTATCTTTATTTACTTACTTTTTCTTTTTGTTTGTTTTTTTACTGGTTTGTTTGTTTTTTTGTTATTTGTTTTTTGTTTTTTTTCTCTTTAATTTCACTTTTTCTTTCACTTTAAAAAAAAAAAAGGGGTGTTGTAAGAATTAATCTTCCAATGTTGTCAGATATCAGAAAATAAGGGAACATGTGATGAAAATGTAAACAATGCATTGTGGCGGTTCGTTTTAACCCCACAACAGACTAAGGACACTCAGCCCTCTTTTCTCTGTTTTTCTGCTGCATTACTGAGAAGCAATGTGCCATTCATGTATTTGTGATGCAAACATGCATGTGTTGTGATGTAATGCGCCATTCGGTATAGTGTGCATATGGCTTGTCCTTACTGTGCTTTTTCTTAGCATCTTAGATGTGCTTTGGTGTATTAATGTCTACAGGTAGACGAGTTTCTTCTGTCTCACCTATGTGATGTTAATCGATGCCTTTCATCCTTTGTACTCATGCGTCCTGTCCTTACTGTGACCTAGAGACTCAGATCAATATGTAGATGTGCTTGTTAGCCTCTTTGTCTTGCACTTAGAGCGAGGTCTAGCTAATCGGCCCATTGTGATGTATGGCTTACAAATGCAAATACCTCCTGCCTGTTCTGTTGTCCCTTTGATCATTCTAGACTGTGGGGTATGTCTTTTTGATGTATTGTTATGATCAAGTATTTAAGGTGCAACTCTGTAACGCAATCTCTCTCTTCTTCTCTCACTCTGATCCTGCAACTGGTAGACACACACGTGTCCGCCTCTCCTTCTCTGAGAGCCTAGGGATCCCGCTCCGGGCTGCTCCACTATGCACCGGAGAGGGGATCCCGTGAAGGTGGTATGATTTAATAAAACCTGCTTAAAACCACAGCACTGCTGCTTATTTTTCCATGCCGCTTCACTGGTGACCCCTCGAACACGCACACGTTTTGTGCGAAAGCAACCTTCCGAGCTGGACAACCACACAGCTGCGTTGGTGGCCCCTTGAAGACGCACACGTTTTGTGCAACGCAGCCTTCTGTTTTGGATGGCCACGCTGGCGAACCGACGCTGAAAAAAACGAGCAGCCAGCGAACGCAACACCCGGGCATGAATGCTCCGTCGCAGCGGCCTACTGGTTCCCCCTCCCTGTGGCTTCAGGGAGACTTCGACGCGGAGCCAACACAGGCGAGCCGTTCTCCGGACATCACCCACGACCGGGTAAACTGCAGAAAACGTCATGGCGCGACCCTCGCCTGAGATCTGCACAACCACGCTGGACCGGCCGCTCTCACAGAGAGCGCACGCACCTCGTCCTCTCCCCAGACGGCAACCTCCAGGGCCGACGGGGAGCGCAGCGCGTGGAACTGAACGCACCATGGCCGCACGAGCGACAACGATCGTCTCCTCCCTCTCACCGCTCCAAAGCAGCTGCACGAGCCCGGGGCACAAAGATCGTCTATTGCCTCGCACCGCTCCAACGCGCCTCCACGAGCCCGAGGGACGGAGATCGTCTACTTCCTCACACCGCTCCAACGCAGCTGCATGAGCCTGAGGAACAAAAGATCGTCTATTCCCTCCCGCCGCTCCAATGCCTCTGCACGGGCCTGAGGGACTAAAGATCGTCTATTTCCTCTCACCGCTCCAACGCACCATGGCCAATCTACAGCCACAGCTCAACCTGGATTTTACCGGCGCCGTCTGCGCCGTTCTCCACCAAGTTTCTGCACCCTGACTCACCACTCCAGCGGCCCACCCACGCACTGAACCCCCGCGCACGCATCGGGGAGTTACAAGGACGGCGCATCACGCATGGGACAAGTAATGGCTCCACAGACTGCCTTCCTCCTTCGCCGCTGCCTTTCAGGGCTGCTCGCTCACCTGAGGCACGCATGCAGCATACTGGAAGGATTTGTTAACAGTCTCAGCCACGCCACAGACCGCCATCGTCCTCCACCGCTGCCCACAGAACCTTCAGGGTTGCTCGTTCACCTGAAGCAAGCACGCAGCTCGCCACTGGATTTTTTAATGGTCTTAGCCACGGCACAACGGGATTTCAGCCGTCAGCTGTTCCCAGGAGCTTTGGGGTTGCTTCAGCACCCAAAGCCAACAGTCCCTATGCTTTGTTTACTTTTTCTCTTACAGCCGCTCCTGCTTTTCTTCATGGCCACAAGAGGAGTCAGAGACTAATTTTTCTTCTTGTGATCTCCGCACGTGCAACGGGACAAACCCTCGACGTCACGGAGCAGCAAGCAATTTTTGCACGGCTCAGGACGATTTCACAGCTCCTGCCGGCACTTACTACCCCTCCCCTCCCTCCCCCTCCGCCTGCAGCGAGCTTCTCCCACAGCTCGCTCACACAGATGGATTATCGAGGTCGCGACCCCCTGCCGCGTCCTCTGGGGGGGAGCGTGTGTGGCGGTTCGTTTTAACCCCACAACAGACTAAGGACACTCAGCCCTCTTTTCTCTGTTTTTCTGCTGCATTACTGAGAAGCAATGTGCCATTCATGTATTTGTGATGCAAACATGCATGTGTTGTGATGTAATGCGCCATTCGGTATAGTGTGCATATGGCTTGTCCTTACTGTGCTTTTTCTGAGCATCTTAGATGTGCTTTGGTGTATTAATGTCTACAGGTAGACGAGTTTCTTCTGTCTCACCTATGTGATGTTAATCGATGCCTTTCATCCTTTGTACTCATGCGTCCTGTCCTTACTGTGACCTAGAGACTCAGATCAATATGTAGATGTGCTTGTTAGCCTCTTTGTCTTGCACTTAGAGCGAGGTCTAGCTAATCGGCCCATTGTGATGTATGGCTTACAAATGCAAATACCTCCTGCCTGTTCTGTTGTCCCTTTGATCATTCTAGACTGTGGGGTATGTCTTTTTGATGTATTGTTATGATCAAGTATTTAAGGTGCAACTCTGTAACGCAATCTCTCTCTTCTTCTCTCACTCTGATCCTGCAACTGGTAGACACACACGTGTCCGCCTCTCCTTCTCTGAGAGCCTAGGGATCCCGCTCCGGGCTGCTCCACTATGCACCGGAGAGGGGATCCCGTGAAGGTGGTATGATTTAATAAAACCTGCTTAAAACCACAGCACTGCTGCTTATTTTTCCATGCCGCTTCAGCATTGCTGTAACGACCTGTATACCCTTTACAAAAACTTAAATAAAAAAAAAAAAAAAATGGCGCCAGAGGCAGGGCGGCAGTACCAGCAAAAAAAAAAACAAACACGGCAGTGCCACGCGGCTGGAACCACCGGACACGGCCGTCCAGTGGAGACATCGCAGATTAGGGGGGGCATACCGTCTTGGAGCACCCTGTTCTCCAGCCTTAACCCTGTTGGTCCAGACTGGAGCGTGCACACATCCGCGTCGCTAACCTGCTCCGCGGCCATGGCTGCATAATCTATCCCCACGCGGACCGGGGTCGCGCGCACTTCCGCATTGCTAACCTGCTCCGCGGCCATGGCTGCGGGGTCTACCTCTGCGTGGACTGGAGCCCCCACGGCACACGAGAGGCAGTCCGCCACTACATTAAGTTTATCCGCAACATGCTGGATATCGGTAGTAAACTCCGATATTGCGGCCAGCTGCCTCTGCTGCCGGCCCGACCAAGGTTCTGAAATCTTGGCCATCGCGAAAGTCAGCGGCTTGTGGTCAACAAACGCGGTGAAACGGCGTCCTTCCAGCCAGAACTGGAAGTGGCGAATGGCCAAGTGGAGAGCTAACAACTCCCTGTTGAATGCGCTGTATTTTCGTTCGCTGTCGCGCAGGGTCTTACTGAAAAAGGCGAGCGTTTGCCAGGCTCCAGCTACATACTGTTCCACGACCGCCTCTATGGCCACATCTGACGCGTCAGTAGTGAGCGCCATGTGGGCTGCTGGGACTGGATGTGCTAACAACGCAGCGTTTGCCAGGGCTGTTTTGACTTCAGAAAATGTGCGCTCTCGCTCGGGAGACCATTCGACTTTATTTGTGGGTTTTTGTTTTTTTAGTGCAGCATACAATGGTTGCATGAGCTGCGCTGCGCGGGGGAGGAAACGGTTATAAAAATTCACCATTCCCCAAAACTCCTGTAACGCTTTGACCGTTTGTGGCTGGGGAAAATTCGTTACTGCATGCACTTTGTCAGGCAGAGGGACCGCTCCCTCTGGGGAGAAGCAATGCCCCAAAAAATTAATCTGCGTCACCCCGAACTGACACTTCGCTAGGTTAATTATTAACTCGTGCTCTGCCAACCTCCGGAAAACTGCCGTGAGGTGGTTTTCGTGTTCGTCTTCGAACGCGTTGGCTACCAATATGTCGTCCAGGTAGACGAACACGAAAGGGAGATCGCGCAAAACCACGTCCATCATGCGTTGGAGCGTCTGCTCCGCGCCTTTAAGCCCAAACAGCATGCGCAAAAACTCGAAAAGCCCGAAAGGAGTTATTACCGCTGTTTTGGGTATGTCCTCAGTGCGCATTGGGACCTGGTGGTAACCGCGTACCAAGTCTATTTTAGAAAAAACGCGCGCCCCCGCCAAATGAACTGAAAAATCTTGGATGTGCAGGATTGGGTAGCGGTCGTGCGCTGTAGCGTTGTTCAGCCTGCAGAAATCACCGCAAGGCCGCCACGAGCCATCAGCTTTCGGGACCATGTGAAGCGGGGAAGCCCATGGGCTCTTCGAACGCCTGATGATGCCCATCCTTTCCAGGTTGGCGAACTCCTCGTGCGCTATGGTCAGTTTAGCTGAATCCAAGCGCCGAGCTTTTGCGAAAACGGCCGGTCCGGTGGTAGTAATAAAATGTTCCACCCCGTGTTTAGCCACAGTCTCCGAAAATGTTGGAACCGTGAGTGCTGGGAACTGAGTGAGGAGTGTGTGGAACTTACCACCTGCAGCTGTGACGTTGGCTTGTGCTGTCTGAGGGGCCACTCAAGCTGTACAGGGAATAGAATAAAAAGAGAGTGCATTAACCAGGCGTCTGTTAGCAAGATCGACCAACAAACCATGTGAGCACAAAAAATCAGCCCCTAACATGTTGAAATTGACTGCCGCTATGACGAAAGTCCACTCGAATGTACGGCCGTGTAAAGACAGAAGCAGAGCCCTCTCACCGAAGGTCTTAATCGCTGAGCCGTTCGCTGCTGACACCCGGGGACCACTGGAAGGCGCCAGCCGGTCAGCGTAGGAAGGTGTGATGAAACTCAGCTGGGAGCCCGTGTCCACGAGGAAATGCCTCCCCGAGTGCGCATCCCTGAAGTAGAGCAGCTTGTTCTCCTCTCCGAGGGCCGCAGCTACTACCGACCCCCGGTCTTGACGTTTCCCAAGCGCTTGAAATGGCACGGTGGAATCTCTGCGAAGCGGCGATGGTAGAAGCAAAGGACGTCGTCTGCTCCGTGTTTCCTGGCCCCTGCCGTCGCCGTGGTCGGTGAGTCTGGTGCTACACCCTCTGGCCCCCTGCCATCTCCGGACGTTGCGCCTAGCTCCGCCGCTGCAGCCGCGCACCGTTTATTGGCGTCGACGAGTCATTGCGCCTCCTGGCCCAGCTCGTGGTAGTCTCGTCGGGCCAACAGTGGTGAATTGGCCAGGGTGACTCTCACCGCTGACGGTAGGGTCCTGAGGAAAAGGTGGGTGAAGATGAAGTTATCGTCTTCGGAGTCTCTCAAACTCAACATCTTCCCCATCAGGTCTGCAGGTCTGTCGCTCTCGAATTCAGTCAGCGCCAGGAGCCTCTCTGCTCTCTCCTCCACTGAGGGGGTGAAGTAACGGATGAGTGCAGCCTTCAACATGCTGTACTTGTCGCTGTCCGGCGGGTGGTTGATCAGGTTCACCACCCGCTGGGCTGTGTGGTTGTCCAGCTTTGCAACCACATGGTAGAACTTTGTGGCGTCCACTAAAATCCTCCGGAGGTGGAACTGTGCCTCGACTGCGCTAAACCAGGAGCGCGGATTGTTCGGCCAGAAGTCCGGTAGCTGAACTGTGGCTGCATTCGTTTGGCTGGCTCCTGACGAGTCTGGCTCGGGAGATTCGTCTCCGCTCATGATACGTCTTAGGGTCACCAGTGTGGAGAAGTGTGGGAAGGACGAGGCTGAGTTTATTTCTCAAGTCCAGTTTTATTCACATTCACATTCTCCAACATCCAAAAACAGAAAGAGAGAGGAATCCCCCATCCTCTGTCCCTTTAATACCCCAGGACATCAAAGCACACAGTCACATTGTCTCTTAATCCCAAACACAATGCATCCCCATCAGGTCTTCTCTTCTCCACCTAAAGTCCTGGTGGTCAGGAAATCTCTCACAGCCATCTCTCTGCATACAAAAGGCCAGACTTCACATCCTCCTGTTACCCCTAGGAGGTTCAGACCTTTTGTTCCTCTGAGACGTGAAGAATACCATAAGCATACAGCAATACACCTGTGAAGCATATGAAACCCACATATGTGCACCACAACACAACGTTTTTACCCCCGCATGTGTCAGCATCACCTGCGACAGAGAAATAAAAACGGGACCAAATCAGGTAAGCTGAACATTTTATTTATTTATGTATTTATGTATTTATTTATTTAATCCACATTATTCCTGGGGGTGCTGCTGTAGAAACGATTTTTGGCGGAACTTCCGGTTTCGGCTGCGGTAGTGTTAAATCATTCAGCAACAGTGGAGTAGCGGGGCTTTTAAAATAGCGTTTTTTAAAGTTTTTCAAATTCATTTTAATGTATAGTCCACATCCGTGGTTTGCAGTCAAGTGACAGCTAATTTCAGCACTTGTAGTTTTTGTATTTGTTGAATGTTTTGGCACAGTTCTGGTACTTTCTGCTGGTGTTTGTGGTTGTGCCATAGGCTGTATAAATGGAGGCTTCTCACCGGAAATGCGTAGATGATGCACTGAAAATGGAAAAGGACTGATGGTGTGATCGGTGGTACAGACACAGGACAGACAAGAGCACAGCAGGTACTGTATGTTTTCACTTGTATGGATGGCACAGATCTGACGTTTATGTGTTATATATGTCACCAGAATGAAGGCCGCACAAAGTAAAATAAATTAAAAATAGTGACCGGTTGCTTTCTAAGGCTTAAGGATTTAAAAAAGATATCAAATAGTTTTGGGTTTTTTTTGCATTCGTTGCATTTCCTTGGAACGATATGGACTAGCAGCTTCAGCATGCGTTAATTTTTAAATTATCACAAAATATAGATCAATAAAATTTTTTAACAACTGTCAGATAAGGTCTGTATGTGTTAAGTTAAATAACAAGCATTCGGGGCATGACAGCACCATGAGCATTTTAATTTCGGGGTAAAATGAACAGCTGCAGCTGTCTGTTTTACCCAGACTTTAAAACACCCAAGCACGGTGTTGTGGTTCTTTGTGGCCCTGACTAGATTCTGCATCTGCTCTGAGGTAAATTTGATTATGTCCAACATCTTTTAACAAAGTGCATCCAACTTTTTTGCAGTGGAGACATTGATATACGTATCTCAAAGCTTTTATTTGTTTACATCGTTAGCATCTTAGCAGCAGTGCTAACAAACTGAGCTACTGTCTGCCAGGCCACTTTTTAAGGTCATCTCCCCATCCCCTCAATAGTCGTGGGAAGTGGTATGATTATATTACTGTTTCTGAGGTGTACAAGATTGTATTCCCACCTTTCTGATGCTGATGTCATTGTTTTTAACAAGGAAAAGCGTCCCATTTCAATGGCAAATCCACATTCAAAACTGGCACCAGAAGTGACACACAAAATTCACACAAGGCACCATGGGGATAAGAATAAGGTGGATAAAAGTAACCGGGACATCTTAAATAAGCCAGTAAAGTGAGAACAAAATCATCAGTGAGGTTGCATAATTTTTATTTATTTTTTTTTTTAAAGTGCTGCAACAATAGATTATTTTCTGTTGGGTTTGTGATGCTGAATCTAGATTGCAAGGACAAGTTACGGCAATAACAGATAGATAGATAGATAGATAGATAGATAGATAGATAGATAGATAGATAGATAGATAGATAGATAGATACTTTATTTTGAACAAAAAAGTGAAAAAAAAAACAAAAAACAAATGGCAAGTGCGATAAAATGACAGTATACAGTGCTCGAAAGGGAGAAGGAAGAAGTGAACACTTATTTACTCCAACTCCACTTTTCCATAAATACAACCCATATGAAATATATACAATTTACCACAATTAAGACCCCAAATAAACAATTAACTATATTTTGTACATATCAACATTGACACCCATCCATCCCAACATACATACAATCCATACATCAAAACCAGCTCCAAACAACACAGATATACACAGCACTGTCCCACCCCCCATTCCATAGTGTCCCAGAGTGAGCATAGTGAATCGTACATATAATTACTACCCTACTAACAAATAATGTTTATACCTCTTTTTGAATTGATTTCTGTTTGTACATAGTTTCAGTTCCAGCTCCAGACTGTTCCACAAATCCACCCCACAGACAGATATGCACAGACTTTTCTTAGTAGTTCATATCTTAGGTTTTGTAAAGTTTAAGTCTCCTCTCAAATTATAATCATTGTCTCTTTTTTGAATATTTTTTGTATATTAGTTGGGAGTTGATTATTTATTGCCCTGTACATGACTTGTGCTGTCTTAAATTTAACTAAATCCATGAACTTTATGACATGTGACTTTAAAAACAACTAACTGGTATGGTCTCTATATCCTACATTATTTATTATCTTTATAGCTTTTTTTTGTAATGTGCATATTGGCTGTAGGTTGATCTTGTAGGTGTTTCCCCAGACTTCTACACAGTAGTTAAGATAAGGCAGAAACAGTGAATTGTACAGTAAGAACAATGATTAATAGTCCAAGATGTGTCTTGTCTTCCCCAGTATCCCTATACATTTTGCCAACTTGGCCTGGATGTGACTGATGTGAGGTTTCCAACAGATTTTATTGTCTAGCATCACCCCCAGGAACTTATTTTCCTGTACTGTTTCTATTCTGGTATCATCTATTGTTACCATTATTTCATGATTTATTTTATAATTTCCAAACAATATAATCTTTGTTTTTTTTTTCAGATTTAGAGATAATTTATTTTTGTTGAACCACTGCGTTAACCTTTTCATTTCAGTTGTGACCACCTCTAAAACCTGCTGCAAATTCTCACCAGTGCAAAGGATATTTGTGTCATCTGCAAACAAAATAAATTTCAGAATTTTTGATACTTGGCATATGTCATTTATATATAAGATAAAGAGTTTGGGTCCCAAAACTGACCCCTGGGGCACACCACAAGTGATGTCCATGAAGGGTGATTTGTGCTCACCAATTTGTACAAATTGTTGTCTGCTACTTAAATAACTTTCCACCCAACTCGGTCTGACCCTTCTTATTCCATACCTTTCCAATTTCCTCAGTAGAATTCTGTGGTCAATGGTGTCAAAAGCTTTCTTTAAATCTATAAATACTCCTACGGCAAACTTTTTTTATCTATACAACTAGTAATTTCTTCTATAAGTTCGATCAGTGCCAAAGATGTAGCTTTATCTGCTCTAAAACCATACTGGCTGTCTGTAAGGAGGTTGTGTTTTTCAATGAAATAATCCAGTCTCTTAGTGAAGATTTTTTTAAGTATTTTGGGGAATTGTGAGAGTAAAGAGACTGGCCTGTAATTTGTGAAATAATGACTGTCTCCTGTTTTGTATAGTGGTATTACTTTTGCTATTTTCATTTTGTTTTGAAATTTACCAGTTTGAAATGACAGGTTACAGATGTGGGTGATTGGTTTAACAATTCCTTCAATTACTTTTTTCACTATTGTCATGTCAATTTCATTCCAGTCAGTTGATTTTTTTTGTTCTTAAATTTACTCACAGTCTCGATAATTTCTTTTCAGTAACTGCACCCAAAAAGATTGTGTTTGGATTTCTATCTTCTATTTCATTTACAGAACCACTGTTGTTTGTTTCTGGTGCCACTATTGATTTTGCTAATTCAGGACAAACGTTTACAAAAAATTTATTGAAACCACTAACCACATCCTCCATATTATTTATCAAATTGTCATTTTCAATAAAATATTCTGGATAATTAGCATTCTTAGGTCGGTTACTAATAATCCCATTGAGTACTTGCCATATTCCTCTTAAGTTATTTTTATTATCCTCTAATATTCTGTTGTAGTATTCTTTCTTACAAGTCCTCATTATATTAGCAAGCTTGTTTTTATATCTTTTATATTTGATCTCAGCCTCTTCCATTCTGCACTTAATGAATTGTTTATATAATGTATTCTTCTTTTTTATTATTTAAGTTTTTGTAAAGGGTATACATGTCATTACAGCATTGCATTGTTTACATTTTCATCACATAATCCCCCTTTTTTTGTTTTTTTGACAACATTGGAAAAAAATTATTACATCACCCTTTTTTTTAAGTGAAAGAAAAAGAGAAATTGAAAAAAAGAACAAAAGAAAACAAAAAAAACCAAACGAGCAGAAAAATAAGAGAGCATCTGAGTAGTGTTGGAACAAAGAGAGGTGCCATTATTGAAATGGTATTTGTCAAAGATTAGATCTGATGGAAGACACATATGCGTTCCAGGGTTGCTAAAAGTTCAGGAACCCATCCATGTCCTGTCTCAGTGCAAATGTCAACTTTTCCATCGAATAAATGTCCTGAATCACGTTAATCCAATCTTCAGGTGTAGGACAGTCTTTCAACATCCATTTTTTTGTTAGAGCTTTTTTAATTGCCAATATTAAAACAGTGAATAAATATTTTTTCTCCTCGTCTTTCCAGTGATTCCGGTACTAAACCCAAATACAAAGTTACAAAAGAAAAGGGAACTATTACTTTGAAAATTTTCCCCAATATTGTCTGTACATTGGTCCAATATTGGTGGATAACTGGGCATGACCAAAACACATGAAAATGATTTGCAGTCTTTTCACCACACAAGCGCCAACAATTCAACCCTTTACGAGTAAATTTGTTTTGTGCACGTGTGCTGAAAAATCTTACCAATTTTTTCCATCCAAATTCTCTCCACAGCAGGGATGAAGTACTTTTCCATTGTTGTTTATTTAGCTTTTCCCATATTTCCAGTTGTAAAGTGAAATTCCCCTTTTTCCCATCTCTCTTTTATATATGATGTGTTGTCTCCTTTTAAGTCTTGAAGACCATGGTATATTTTAGAAATGTATCTGGTCCCTGGGATCCCTTTATATGCCATTACGAAAACCTTCAGAATACCTGACTGGGCTCTTTCCAAATCCTCCTTTTTAAGTATTTTGTTTATGTGGTGTCTAAGCTGAAAGAACCTGTAAAGGTCTTGATTTACTAGACCTTGTTTATTCAAATCTTCAAAACTTCTTAAAGTTTGCCCTTTAAAAAAATCGTAATATTTTATCAGTCCGTTCTCTTTCCACTTTTTAAATCTAGTGTCTGTTTTATTAGGAGTAAAGTCCTGATCATAGGAAATCCATTGCAATAATCAATAGGGTTCTTTAGTTTGATTCTCTCTGACTATCTTAACCTCTTGCACTCCGGTGTACCGCGGGCGGTCACGTCTCTGCGTCCTAGGGCGCACGAGGGTGCTCTAGTGTGTCCTAGTGCGCACTGAAAAAAAAAAAAAGCTGCATTTCCGTTCTTCCACTACAGACACAGCCGCGAACAGAAAGCCAAAGGAGTGCTTTGATTGGTTTAGATGTGATTGACCTCTCATTCGACTAATAAGAGCCTTGAATTGGGTTTCTGAAACCTTGAAGAACCAATGACTGAAAACCTAGCAAGAAGAACCCGCCTACCAACAGCTGCGAATACAGCGAGCCAATTGAAGCACAGAAGTTCAAAAGCATGCGTCCCTTGCCTAAAATCTGTTTTGTGTAAGCCGCTGGGTGACACACGTGTTCGCCAGTCTTTTTTTCTTACTACTGTTCTTATTTGTTTTGAAAAATCGTTCGCCAAAACCGCAATCATGGAAGCGCAAAACTGCAATAATGGATTTATGGTTTGACCGGGTCGCGTGACCAGAACCACGAGTCCGTAACAAGCGGACCAGCGTCATGTTCGTCTGACAATGAGGAAGAGAAGTTCGCACAGCGACACTGCTGTTGTGGACAGGTAAGTGTTATAAGTTAAATTATTCTTTATCCCTGAAAATTGTAATCAAAATGACTTTTGACCGATCAGTAAATTACAACTGTGCGCAACATGACGGACCCAGACCGCTCTGGTCCGGACTGTGAACGCCACCCCCCCACTACTCTTCTGTAGCGGATTGCAGATATTATTGCAGATATTTTAGTACAGCTGTGCGTAGTAGACCGCAGCGCATGGCCGCGGTCCGTCATGTGTCGATGGACGATGTCCGTCCTCTGTAGCGGGGGGGGGGGGAAGTTGTTATCTTCTACATTACAGATATTTTAGTATAATTTTTATTGCACTGTAGGTTATTTTTTCATGTAAAAAAAAGCCACACATTTTTTACGTGGCATGCTTCTTTGTGTGTGGGGGGCTTGTTTGTTCATTCATTCATTCATGAATGAATAACCCCCCCCCACACACACACATACACAGCCCTTCACCTTTCATTAGAGCCCAAGATGAAGCTTCTATATTGAATCATTCAAAAGTTACAGACGTTTTTCCAAACTGTGCCATTTGGCACAATTTGGCACAGTTCAAAAACGCCTGGGAACAACCTAAGAAAAAAGCTGTGTAATATATTCATTTTTTGTGGTATTGTTACAAAAGTTTGACCTCAGCTGGATAGCACTTGGTTCTACATTTCTGTTGCATTTTCCAGTCCGGATCTGACAGCTGTGTGTTATTTGCAAGCATTTGTATCCAAAAAAACATCCAGGCGAAATTTATTTTCTTCAAGTTCAGTATGTTTAGATGACTGTTACTCAGTGGCAGGAGCACTTAGAGAGATTATGTCTGTTTTGCCAAAAAATTCAAAGTGTTTTCTTTTAAATGAGACCAACCCCATGAAGATGGTGCAAAGGGTTGAAGAACAGCTTTTGATTTACTTTGGGTACGTTATTTTTTGGCGTTTTTAGGGAAATTGACCAGAGTGCAAGGGGTTAAACCAAATTTTTAGTGGGGTCTCTATCCACGGGTTAGTGTTATTCAAAAGTTTAGGTAAGGCATTGTTCCCTATTATCGCCTGTAGGGGAATGTCACTTGTTATTTGGCATTCCATCTCCTTCCATTGTGCAGTGTAGACTGGGTTACATATCTCTACTAAAGTTTTAATTTGCGCGGCTTTAAAATATAGTCCCTGGTATTTGGCAGCGCGAGCCCACCTTTGTCTTTGTTTAGCTGTAAGGTTCTATATCTGATTCTAGGTCTCTTGCCCTGCCATATGAATCTTGAGATCCTTCTGTCCAGATCTTGCCATGTTTTTTTGGGAGGTTCTACCGGTATTGTTTGGAAAAGGTATAGAAGACGTGGAAGTATATTCATTTTGACAGCTTCAGTTCTTTGTGCAGTACCCAAGAATGGTATCATATTTCATCTTGCTAGATCAGATTTTATTTTTGCCATCAGTGAATCATAGTTTAGTGTTATAATTTTGTTGAGTTATTTTGGGATGTTGACCCCCAGATATTTCATAGATTCCATCTCGCAGTTAGTTTTGAATTTGCTCAGTAAATACTGATTTGGGTCATAGTTGAATGTTAAAATTTGGGTTTTATGCATGTTTAATTCGTACCCCGATAACTCTCCATACTCTGAAAAAACTGAGATTAGTTCTGGAAAAGAGGTGTCCGGCTGCCCCAGGAATATTAAAATGTCATCAGCAAAGAGTGCTATTTTATGTTCCTTCTGACCAAGTGTAATACCTTGAATTTTTTGATTCTGTCTTGTCCATTGGCTCAGAGGTTCTATGAAGATTGCAAAGAGCAGTGG
Organism: Pholidichthys leucotaenia; assembly: GCA_020510985.1. Taxonomy (NCBI): domain Eukaryota; kingdom Metazoa; phylum Chordata; class Actinopteri; order Cichliformes; family Pholidichthyidae; genus Pholidichthys; species Pholidichthys leucotaenia. The sequence continues at coordinate 179,763,190 of CM035839.1, read as the reverse complement.
AGACAAGGGGCAGCCCTGACAACATCCTCTTTCTAGTTCAAAAGATGATGATAATTTACCGTTAATCCTTATTTTAGCTGTTGGTTTTTGATATAATGCCTGGATAGTTCTAATGAAGTTATGAAAATTGAAACTGGATAAGATTCTATATAGGAAAGACCAGTCAACCGAATCAAATGCTTTTTCAGCGTCTAATCCCAATATGGCTGCATTTAAATTATATTTTTTTATATGATGAATTATGTGTAAAGTCCGTCTAATGTTATCATGTGTCTGTCTTTGTCTTATAAAACCTGTTTGTTCTAAATGAATTAAGTCTGTCAGTATATTTTCTAACCTTTTGGCAAGGATAGCGGTAAAAAGTTTATAGTCCTGATTTAACATACTGATTGGTCTGTAGTTGGAGCAGTCTAGTTTATTCTTTTCAGGTTTAGGTATGACTGCAATGACCCCTTCTCTCCAGGAGGGGGGAATTTCCCCTGTGTGGAGGACATAGTTAAATGTTTTCAGGAGGAAAGGAGATAGTTGCTGTATAGCCATCTGCTCCTGGGGATTTGTTAGCTTTAAGTTAAATAATTGTTTTTTCTAATTCTTTAGGTTGTATTTCTGACAGTAGTTTTTTAGTGACTCAGTTAGTTGGGGAAGATTTAATGTATTTAGGAAGGCTTCGGATGTGTTTTTGTGTTTTTTGCGGGAGTACAAGTTGTTGTAGTAATTCTCGAAGCTTTTAAGAATTTCCTGAATTCTAAATTTTATTTCCTTTGATACTGGGTCTCTGATTTTGTAGATTGCTCTCTCTGTTTGTTGTTTCCTCAATTTATAGGCTAGTAATTTTGCCGATTTGCTACCTGTTTCATAGTATTTTTGTTTCAGAAATGTAAGTTTCTTCTGGATTTTTATTGTGTAGATCTTGTTTATTTGGTTTTTAATTTCCTTAATTTTGAGCGAGTCATTAGAATGAGTGTTGTCTTTGTGCTCTTTTTCTAGTTTCTTAAGTTCTGACTCTAATGTGATTCGTTTTTCTTGTCTCAGTTTCTTTTGGAGTGCCAGTTTTGCGATAATCTTTCCCCTTATTACAGCTTTGCATGCGTCCCACAGTATTAAAGGGGATACTTCTCCATTATCATTTTCTTCCAAATATCTGAGAATATCTGATTCCAATTCATCTTTCAGTGGTCCTTTCAGCACATTTGAATTTAACCTCCATGAAAATGTATTATTTGTGTATTTTTGGATATTTAAGTCCATATAGATCGGACTGTGGTCAGAGAGATCCATCAGTCCTATTTTACATGTTTTTACTCTTCCAATGTCTCTATTAAACATAAAAAATAGTCAGTCCCTGAGTATGATGAATGTGGTGCTGAGTAAAATGTATAATCTTTTACACTGGGGTTGAATTCCCTCCACACGTCACTTTTTCTACTTTGAGTGTTATTTTGATGTGGAGAATTACCTGATGCATCCCAGTATGGATTCAGTCTTAGATTGAAATCTCCACCACATATCACTAAACCTTGGGCTTTAGTTATCATTAGGTCAAATACATTTTTATAAAATTTCCAGTTGGCCCCTGGAGGTGCATATACATTCAGCAGGGTGATATCATCTCCCTCTAGCCGACCAAGTACCATGCTAAATCTCCCTTCTTTATCTTTGTGTTCTGAATTTTTTTCAAATATAATTTTGGTTGAGATCAATGTCGCTACCCCCCTCCTCCTCCCTGACTTATATGAAGATGAAGAGATCAGTTTAAACCCTTGTGACATGTTCTGGACCCAGGAAACAGACACTGACACGAGCAGATACAGACAATTATTCTTTTATTGTAAAGTGAGTGAGTGTAGTGCGTGTGTGAGTGCAAATATTGAAGTCTGGTCACTGGAACTGAGCAGTTCGGATGGCTGACTTCCAGTGGCCGTGCAGCGTGGTGGTGAAAATGCCCGTAGCTGTGGTGATGAATGCACCTGTCGCTGTGATGATGATTGCTCTCATAGCAGAGGTGGTGGTGGTACCAGTGACCGTGATGATGACAGCTCCTGTAGCTGTAATAATAACAGTTCCTGTAGTTGTGGTGATAGACGTACCCGTAGCTGTGGTGGTAACGAGGAGCTCCATGATAAAGGTGGCAACGCCCCGTCGGCTGGGGAAGTTGGTCCGCCGCCTGGGAGGTCCACCTGTGCACAGGGGTAAAGGCAAGGGGTTGAATAGCAGATTGTTTTCTTACGTGGCTGATCCTGACGAGACGTTCTTGACTGGACTTGAGAACGAAGTTCTGGCTCATGCTCTGACGAGGAAGACAGACGACTCCGTGCTGGGCTGTCAGCAACACTGGCTTTTAACAGCCGCTGATTAGCACCTGCTGGTCTGTGCGCATCTGGAACTGATGAGACAGATGACGGCCCAGAGGCCGCCATGACACCTTGTCTATTATTAGTGTGCTCCAAGTCTGTTAGGTGGGTTTCCTGTAAAAATATTATTCCTGCTTTGTCTTTTTTCATTTTGCCTAGAATCTTTGATCTTTTAACTGGATTCAGGATCCCTTTTACATTATATGAGATTATCTTGGTTACACCCTGTTTCTCCATTGTATTGTCTTATTTAGTATAACAGTGTAGTGGCCCTCTTTATGCTACTCAGAAACTGAAAGAACATTAAGAACATAAAAAACATTGAGAACATAGTATATAAAACTTTAAAACAAAAAACTGTCAAAAGATCTTCCTAAACTGAGGTCTTTTTAGCGACCTTAGTAGAGCCTTGATGGTGCGTTGGCTCTGAGGGAAATTCCTCAAACTTTGTTACGTGTTGAGGGCCCTCTCTTACCCCTGTAAGTTGCCCCATATTTTTTACGTGAGTTTCAGATCCCAATCCAAACTTGTAATGATTTTTTTTTTTTTATGCCTATACCCTATGAAATTGTGTGCAACCTCCCACCACCATCACAGCAAACAATCATGTTAATACAGTATTTGTTAGTGTGGATAGTTCATGGGGTTCATTGTCACATTTCTATTTTAACAAGTTTTTTTTTTTTTTAAAGACTTACGTATTTGTTTCTAATATTATGACTGTTCCATGAAATGTTTTACCACTTCATACTTGCTGATTCTGCATCTCCTTTAATGTTTGTTACCTTGTAGGAGGAGGGTTGGATGCACAGATTGATTAAAAATATCGTTATTCCCTCCTGAAAGCGTTCAGTTTTTCCTCATAGCCCTGGCGCTGGGTTTCCCGCTGCTGGCCCGTGGATTTTGAGGGTCTCTGTGTGCACCACGTTTGAGCCTTGATTCTTTCGATCGGGTCTGCTGCAGGTTTAAACACCGTTACCGGGAGCCCTCTTCTCGCCAAAAATCCACGGGCCAGCAGCGGGAAACCCAGCACCAGAGCGTCGCGGATAAACTGGCCGTTTTCAGGTTGGAATAGCGACCATTTTTTTTTTTGAGTCAATCTGCACATCCAACTCCCCTCCTACAAGGTAACAAACATTAAAGGAGATGCGTATTCAGCATGTGGTAAAACATTTCATGCAACAGTCTTAATATTTGAAACAAATAAGTCTTTTTAATAAAAAAAAACAAAAAAACAAAAAAAAAACTTGTTAAAATAGAAATGTGACAATAATCCACATGTTCTCCCCACACTAACAAATACTGTTTTTGCGTGAATATTTGCTGTGATGGGGGTGGGAGGGTGCACACAATTTCACAGGGTATAGGCATAAAGGCATAATAGGCATTTTTTTTTTTTTCCGGTTCCGGTTCCGCCGGACCGGTGGCGCCACACAAGTAGGCTGCCAGTTGCAACAGCCTTTTTTTTTTTTATCTTCCTTCTTCTTTCTACACCTTTCACTCTGTATATATATCACGGACGCACGGATCGCCCCGGGGGTCTCCCGGGTCGGCGGACGGAGCCACGGTTTGCAGCGGGAGACGCTACAGCGGGGAGGAGCTAGTGCTAGCTAGCACTTGGCCGCCGCCCGGTGCTAATGGGAAACTCGACATACCGGGAGCTTTAGCGAAAACGACGCGGGTGCCGGGCTGGAGTTTAGGCGGCGTGCAAGAAATATAAGACAGAATAATAAAGAGCGATGGCAAGAACCAAGCAGACCGCCCGTAAAATCTACTGGAGGAAGAAGCCCCCCAGGAGACAGCTAGCCACCAGGGCTGCTCGGAGAGGCGCTCTGGCCACCGGCAGAGTGAAGAGGCCTCGCCGTCGCAGGCCCGTGGCTCTGAGAGAGATCTGTCGCTGCCAGAAATCCACGGAGCTGCTCATCCGTAAGCTGCCCGTCCAGCACCTGGTGAGGGAGATCGCTCAGGACTTCAAGACCGTCCTGCGTTTCCTGAGCTTCGCCGTCATGGCTCTGCAGGAGACCAGCGAGGCCCACCTGGTGGTCTCTTCTTCGCTAAGGGGGTCACCATCATGCCCAAAGACTTCCAGCTGGCCCGCCGCATCCGCGGAGAGAGAGCTTAGACTTTCTGCTGCACATTCACCAACCAACCATAATGCTCTGCACTGTGTGTCTATATATATACATTTATAGTAATATGGACATATGTTTACTAGATGTAGTTTTTTCTTGCCTTCTGATTGTTGCTCTGAGTGTTGCTATCCCTGTGCTGTTGCAATCCTGGAATTTCCCCATTGTGGGACTAATAAAGGCTTATCTTATCTTATCTTATCTTAAAGGGGAAAAAAAAAATCATTACAAGTTCGGATTGGGTTCTGAAACTCACGTTAAAAGCATGGGACAACTTACAGGGGTAAGAGAGGGCCCTCAACACTTAACAGAGTTTGAGGAATTTCCCTCAGAGCCTACACTCCATCAAGGCTCTTCCAGGGTCTTTAAAAAGACCCCAGCTCAGGAAGTTCTTTTGACAGTTTTTTGTTTTAAAGTTTTATACACTATGTTCTTAATGTTTTTCTTGTTCTTAATGTTCTTTCAGTTTCTGAGTAGCACAAAAGAGGGCCACCACACTGTTATACTAAACAAAACAACACAATGGAGAAACAGGGTGTAACCAAAATAATTTCATATAATGTAAAAGGAATCCTGAATCCAGTTAAAAGATCCAAGATTCTAGGCAAAATGAAAAAAGACAAAGCAGGAATAATATTTTTACAAGAAACCCACCTAACAGACATGGAGCACACTAAACTCAGTAGACAAGGGTTTAAAATGATCTCTTCATCTTCATATAAGTCAGGAAGGAGGAGGGGAGTAGCGACATTGATATCTACCAAAATTACATTTGAAAAAAAATCAGAACACAAAGATAAAGAAGGGAGATACAGTTTGGTAACTGGGCGGCTAGAGGGAGAAGATATCACCCTGCTGAATGTGTATGCTCCCCCAGGGGCTAACTGGAAATTTTATAAAAATGTATTCAACCTAATGATAACTAAAGCTCAAGGTTTAGTGATATGTGGTGGAGACTTCAATCTAAGACTGAATCCATACTGGGATGCTTCTGGTAATTCTCCACATCAAAATAACACCCAAAGCAGGAAGACTCGGATGCTACTAAAAGAAATGGGAATCTGTGATGTGTGGAGGGAACTCAACCCCAGTGTAAAAGACTATACATTTTACTTAACTCCACATTCATCTTACTCAAGGATTGACTATTTTTTTATGTTTAATAGAGATATTGGAAGAGTAGAAACATGTAAAATAGGACTGATGGATCTCTCTGACCACAGTCCGATCTACATGGACTTAAATATCCAAAAATACACAAATAATACATTTTCTTGGAGGTTAAATTCAAATGTCCTGAAAGGACCATTGAAAGATGAATTGGAATCAGATATTCTCAGATATTTGGAAGAAAACGATAATGGAGAAGTATCTCCTTTAATACTGTGGGATGCATGCAAAGCTGTAATAAGAGGAAAGATTATTTCAAAACTGGCAACCCAAAAGAAACTAAGACAAGAAAAACTATCCACATTAGAGTCAGAACTTAAGAACCTAGAAAAAGAACACAAAGGCAACACTCATTCTACTGACTCGCTCAAGATTAAGGAAATTAAAAACCAAATAAATGAGATCTACATAATAGAAATCCAGAAGAAACTTACATTTTTGAAACAAAAACACTATGAAGCAGGCAGTAAATCGGCAAAATTGCTATCCTATAAATTGAGGAAACAACAAACAGAAAGAGCGATCTACAAAATCAGAGACCCAGTATCAAAGGAAATAAAATTCAGAATTCAGGATATTCTTAAAAGCTTCGAGAATTGCTATAAGAACTTATACTCCCACAAAAAACATAAAAATGCATCCGATGCATTCCTAAACACATTAAACCTTCCCCAACTTACAGAGTCACAAAATAAAACACTACTGTCAGAAATACAACCTAAACAATTGGAAAAAGCAATTATGAAACTTAAAGCTAACAAATCCCCAGGAGCAGATGGCTATACAGCAGAGTGGTTCAAAACCTTTAAACAGCAACTATCTCCTCTCCTCCTAAAAACATTTAATTATGTCCTCCACACAAGGGAAATCCCCCCCCTCCTGGAGAGAAGGGGTCATTGCAGTTATACCGAAACCTGAAAAGGATAAACTAGAGTGCTCCAACTACAGACCAATCAGTGTATTAAATCAGGACTATAAGCTTTTTACCATTATCCTTGCCAAAAGGTTAGAAAATATACTGACAGACCTAATTCATTTAGACCAAACAGGTTTTATAAGACAAAGACAGACACAAGACAACATTAGACGCACTTTACACATAATTCATCATATAAAAAATATAACTTATATGCAGTCATATTGGGATTAGATGCTGAAAAAGCATTCGATTCGGTTGACTGGTCTTTTCTATATAGAATCTTATCCAGTTTCAATTTTCATAACAGCTTCATTAGAACTATACAGGCATTATATAAAAAACCAACAGCTAAAATAAGGATTAACGGTAATTTATCATCATCTTTTGAGCTGGAAAGAGGATGTCGTCAGGGCTGCCCCCTGTCTCCACTGCTCTTTGCAATCTTCATAGAACCTCTGAGCCAATGGATAAGACAAAATCAAAAAATTCAAGGTATTACACTTGGTCAGAAGGAACATAAAATAGCACTCTTTGCTGATGACATTTTAATATACCTAGGGCAGCCGGACACTTCTTTACCAGAACTAACCTCAGTTTTTTCAGAGTATGGAGATTTATCGGGGTACAAATTAAACATGCATAAAACCCAAGTTTTAACATTCAACTATGACCCAAATCATTATTCACTAAGCAAACTCAAAACTAACTGGGAGTCGGAATCTATGAAATATCTGGGGGTCAATATCCCAAAACAACTCAACAAAATTATAACACTAAACTATGATCCACTGGTGACAAAAATAAAATCCGACCTAGCAAGATGGAATATGATACCATTCTTGGGTACTGCACAAAGAATTGAAGCTGTCAAAATGAATATACTTCCACGTCTTCTATACCTTTTCCAAACAACGCCGGTAGAACCTCCCAAAAAAACATGGCAGGAGCTGGACAGAAGGATCTCAAGATTCATATGGCAGGGCAAGAGACCTAGAATCAGATATAGAACCTTACAGCTAAACAAAGACAAAGGTGGGCTCGCGCTGCCAAATATCAGGGACTACTTTAAAGCCGCACAAATTGAAACTCTAGTAGAGATATGTAACCCAGTCTACACTGCACAATGGAAGGAGATCGAATGCCAAATAACAAGTGACATCCCCCTACAGGCGATAATAGGGAACAATGCCTTACCTAAACTTTTGAATAACACTAACCCGTGGATAGAGACCCCGCTAAAAATTTGGTTTAAGATAGTCAGAGAGAATCAAACTAAAGAACCCTATCGACTTCTGCAATGGATTGCCTATGATCAAGACTTGACTCCTAATAAAACAGACACCAGATTTAAAAAGTGGAAGGAGAAAGGGCTGATAAAATATCACAATTTTTTTAAAGGGCAAATTTTAAGAAGTTTTTAAGATTTGAAAAAACAAGGTCTAATAAATCAAGACCTTTACAGGTTCTTCCAGCTTAGACACCACATAAACAATATACTTAAAAAAGAGGATTTGGAAAGGGCCCAGTCAGGTGTTCTGAAGGTCTTCTTAATGGCATATAAAGGGATCCCAGGGATCAGATACATTTCTAAAATATACCAAGGTCTTCAAGACTTAAAAGGAGACAACACATCATATATAAAAGAGAGATGGGAAAAAGAGGGGAATTTCACTTTACAACTGGAAATATGGGAAAAGCTAAATAAACAGCAATGAAAAAGTACCTCATCCCTGCAGTGGAGAGAATTTGGATGGAAAAACTTGGTAAGATTTTTCAGAACACCTGCACAAAACAAATTTACCCATAAGGGATTGAACTGTTGGCACTTGTGTGGTGAAAAGACTGCAAATTATTTTCATGTGTTTTGGTCATGCCCAGTTATCCATCAATATTGGACCAATGTACAGACAATATTGGGGAAAATATTTAAAATAACAGTTCCCTTTTCTTTTGTAACTTTGTATTTGGGTTTACTACCGGAATCACTGGAAAGACGAGGAGAAAAATACGTATTCACTGTTTTAATATTGGCAAGTAAAAAAGCTCTAACTAAAAAATGGATGTTGAAGGACTGTCCTACACCTGAAGATTGGATTAACGTGATCCAAGACATTTACTCGATGGAAAAGTTGACATTCGCACTGAGACAGGACATGGATGGGTTCATGAACTTTTGGCAACCCTGGATCGCATATGTGTCTTCCATTAGAACTAATCTTTGACAAATACCATTTCAATAATGGTTCCGCTCTTTGTTCCAACGCTACTCAGATGCTCTTTTACCTTTATTTACTTATTTTTTCTTTTTGTTTGCTTTTTGCTGGTTTGTTTGTTTGTTTTTATTTTATTCTCTTTAATTTCACTTTTTCTGTCACTTTAAAAAAAAGGGTGTTGTAATAATTATTCTTCCAATGTTGTCAGATATCAGAAAATAAGGGAACATGTGATGAAAATGTAAACAATGCATTGCTGTAACGACCTGTATACCCTTTACAAAAACTTAAATTAAAAAAAAAATAAGATCTATATTGAAATCCCCACAGATGAACATAACTTTATGAGTTAGTTTTGCATATATTTTTTCCATCCAGTCCTTAAATAAGTCAATGTTTGATCCAGGTGTTCTATATACACAGCTCACTACTATATTCTTCACATTGTCCAGACAGATTTCAATAAATCATCCACAGTTACTGACAGTTTTCAACAACTTTGTATTGCAAGCTCTTGTCTACATAAATTGCAACTCCTCCTCCTTTTTTCACTTTTCTATTTATATAATTTAATTCATAGCCATCCATGGTAAAATCCACTCCTTTCTCTTCACTGAGCCACGTCTCTGATATTGCCACAATATTGAATGGCTCTTTAAACTGATGTAAATAATCTTTAATGTTATTAAAGTTGGCATAGAGACTTCTGCTGTTGAAGTGGATCATAGAAATATTGAAATCAGATGTGACCATTGTGTTAAACTGTTCATCCGTGTAATAACTACAGTTATTATTGATGGAGGTAAATAAATTATTATCAGGGTCTATGTTATATTCCACGTCCTGTGGGTTGTGATCCGTATATTCAAAAACTTTCAGTTCCTGTTGTTCCTGTTTGTTGATCTTGTTTCATGTAGTTAAATGTCCTGATGCAAATGAGTATAATCCTTCAGTGTCCTGCAGTTGTCTCTTGTTGCTGTCGACTCCAGTTCATAATTGTCACCATGGGTTGAGATGCCGTCTCAGCGCTCAGCCCATGTTTCCCTTCATCCCTGCTTCTCATTGAGCAGCGTCTCAGCAGGCTCCCAGCTGGCAGCATTACGGACGGCTGGGGCCAATTAATCCTCATCAGCTGGGGCGCTGCCAATGAGAATAAATAGGAGCAGCCTCGATGACTCGGGGCTGCGACATAAGCACTGCTAGGCTGAAGCCCCTTCGTCTGGTGTCAGCCTCTACTCCCCTTACAGCATTCCTGTGATTGTAACCCGCTGTGAGTATGTATGTCTTGTTACCCCTATGTCCGGTACGAGCTCCCTGCTCCTGCACTGCGCAACTTGTGAGTGAACCTCTGTACGAGTATCTGTGCTTTCCTCATCCCTCACCCCCTTCCTTTAATAAAACATCACGACTCACTGGCTTGCCCTCGGCTCTTATTGCGTGGCTCCCTAGAGCCGCGCGTGACAGTATGTTGCAGCCCGACGAGTTACCGGCGGCCGTGAGTCGCTGTGGAATTGTACCTTTCTGTCCGGGTGTCAGCACTGCTAGCATGCCGTTTCCCAGGAGTCACTCCCGGCGCCAGGGCGACGAGCTGGGGTCCATCTCGGGGGCTGTCGACGGGACGCTCTTCTCCCTGCACGATGCCTCCAACGCGAGACGCTGGCATCCGGGCTGTGCTGAGGAACTCCTGGACTGTTACCCTCATTCTGTGTTCCACCTCGAGGACAGTGCCAGGATAGACGCCACAGGTACACAGCGAGAGAAGCTCCGCGGGTTGGATGGAAATCCCGGCAGGAAGCCGAAGTGGATGACGTTGCCCCCCGCTTTGGGATCCCGTTCCTGCTGCCATTCCAGTCCGGGAGTTCGCGCCAACCAGAGGGCTTCCCCCGACCTGCGCCACGTCACTCGGGATTCCCTTCAAGGAGCCGCAGCTGACAGCAGTTATGTCTGGGGCCGAGTGGCTGTCGCGAGCTCCACTGTGTGTCCTGTCACCATCTTCAGGCATGTGGCGGCGGCAGTGAGATTGGTGGAGAGGACTCCAGGGCAACGAAGCTTTCCCATGCTCGATGCCTTCCTCGCCTCGATCTCCGATCAGGAGCGGCGATTCCTGGGTTCCCCCCTCGCTTCGTCCCCTGGGAATAGCCGTCATCACATCGCCGAGTCACCTCTGCACGAACCTGATCCAGTTCTGGGCTGCCGCCAGGACCGTTCCCCCCACGCAGCTGTCACCTCCTCGTCTCGTCAGTGTGGAGATTTCACAGCCTCGTTCCCTGAGCCTCGTTCCCCCGCTGTCATTCCTGGACATTTGGGCTGGCTCACCCCGGCTGTTTCCCCCTCCTCCTCGACGCGCTTCCTGACTGCTGTGTGTGCCTGGAATCCCGGCCTGGTGAGCTCTCTGCTGGAGACTACGCGAGCGACCCTCAGACGGTTCCCCAGGGGGTCCTCCGTTATCGCCGGGCGGGGAGAGGAAGAAGCATTATCCACCACAGCAGGCAATATTCAACCTCCAGGAGACAGGCAAGTCATAGTTTTTTCACATCTGCTTAATGATTTGCTCTGTCACATTCCTGGAGGAGGAATTCAGGGTTCGCAGTTCCCTGAACTCCTCCCATCTGCTGTAACCTGTGTTCCTAATCCTGCATCCTCTGTGTCTCTCTCCGCCGAGCGATCCCCGGCTCCGGGTCAACGTGGTGGGATAAGGAGAGGGCCTGTGGTTCCGCAGCTACGTTGCGGACGGAGGAGGGGGACTGACTGCTTCGTGGAGTCTGCGCCGACGACTAAGCGTCCCCGGGTCTCCACGGAGGAGCGGTTCGGTCCAGCGGGACGAGATTCTTCTGGCTTCACGCCGAGTGGATTGTCGGCGGGGTTACCGGAGCTGGAGGAACCTCAAGCTGCGCTGACCATCGTGCTGGCTGCGGGGCCCGACGCGGCTGGATGGGAGCCTGACAACGACCTCCTGACAACGGATCCTGGATCTTCGCAGTCCTGGACGGCGTCAGAACCCGAGATCAGGCGAGTGCTCTCCTTTCTTTTCTCCCTTTATATCTTTGAGCACTTTAGCCTGTCTCTAGGGGAGACGAGCCGGGTGCAGCCGCCCGCTGCGTCTAAGCTCGTCTCGCCAGGTTCTGGCGCTGCCGGTGATCCTGATCCTGGTTCTGTTTTCTCTTCTGAGCCTTCTTCCAGGGTCACCGGCGAGGAGTTGCTGTTCCTCGTGGTGCTGGAGGGTCCAGGTGGAGGTCGGTTCTGGTGCGGTGTCCAACGTGGGTTCACCCGAGACCCAATTGGGATCCAACGTGGGTGCTGCTCCAGCGGCGTCCAACGTGGGTTCGCCCGAGACCCAATCGGGGTCCGACGTGGGTGCTGCCCCAGTGTTGTCCAGGTCCGGTGAGGAGGTGGTCGCTTTCCTGCGGCCTGACGCTCGTCGCCCTCGTCATCGGCTCTCCCCTGAGCCTCTTCCACCGGGACCCGCTTTGACCCTTCGTCCGTCTCAGCGGTCCTGGTGGTTGAGTGGTGCGGGTCGACGACCCGACCCGCAAGACTTTCGGTTCGGTGATCTGGTTCCCCCCGATGATCTGTGTTTGCCTCTGGGTGGCCTGGTTCGGCTGCCGGTGGACTGGGTTCCTGGGATCTGGGTCCGGAGTTCGCCGTCCGAACATTTCCCTTCCCCCGGTTCGCCAACTGGACAATGGGCGGGGAGACCTCCGGAGCCACCTCAGCCATTTTGGACTCTGCCTGCCATATTCCTCGGGTGTCGCTTTTCTTTTATCATTATTAAGGTCACTCGGGTGTGATATTTTGTCCTGTTGGTGGATATATATTCATAGTGCTGTGTGTTTTCCCATTTCCCGTACTCAGCATTTTCCTTTTTGTGCCTTGTTTTTAGCCTTGTCCGTGCATTATAGAGTTATGTGTTTTGTTTCCCATCAAACCATGCTCTGTAATTGTCCGTTTGTCCCAGTCACCTTCACTTCTCTAGGTGACTGTGTGTGTATATATATATATTTAGTGCTGTGTATTGCGTTCTCCCCTTATTGACCATACTCAGCTTTTTATCTCATTGTTTTCCTATGTACCTGTCACCAGTATTTCCCTAGGGGACCCCCCATAGATTTAGCGCTGTGTATTGTGTTTTCCCCTTATTAACCATACTCAGCTTTTTATCCCATTGTTTTCCTATGTACCTGTCACCAGTATTTCCCTAGGGGACCTCCCATAGATTTAGCGCTGTGTATTGTGTTTTCCCCTTATTAACCATACTCAGCGTTTTTGCCCTGTTACCTTTTTAGTGTTTTTTTTCCTTGCTCTGGGTCACGCATTGTTGGTACTCTCTGAGTAGTGTGTAACCGGCGTTCTGACTCAGTTTTCTCCCCATCTGTACCCTGGGTTAATTATTCCCTGTTTCGTACAGTATTGTATTTGGGTTTTTTCCTCTTTTTTTTTCTTTTTCCCTGCTACCCTACATTGTCCCATTGGTGTTGTCCTTCCCTTTGCTTCCCCCCTCTCCGGTCCTGCCTCCCTTCCTCCCACCCCAGGTGGGGGGGAGGGGGGGGGCTGGGATGTTCCTGGTCGTTCAGGAGCCCGACCTTGAGGGGGAGGCTCTGTCACCATGGGTTGAGATGCCGTCTCAGCGCTCAGCCCATGTTTCCCTTCATCCCTGCTTCTCATTGAGCAGCGTCTCAGCAGGCTCCCAGCTGGCAGCTTTACGGACGGCTGGGGCCAATTAATCCTCATCAGCTGGGGCGCTGCCAATGAGAATAAATAGGAGCAGCCTCGATGACTCGGGGCTGCGACATAAGCACTGCTAGGCTGAAGCCCCTTCGTCTGGTGTCAGCCTCTACTCCCCTTACAGCATTCCTGTGATTGTAACCCGCTGTGAGTATGTATGTCTTGTTACCCCTATGTCCGGTACGAGCTCCCTGCTCCTGCGCTGCGCAACTTGTGAGTGAACCTCTGTACGAGTATCTGTGCTTTCCTCATCCCTCACCCCCTTCCTTTAATAAAACATCACGACTCACTGGCTCGCCCTCGGCTCTTATTGCGTGGCTCCCTAGAGCCGCGCGTGACAATAATATTCATTGATATTTGTCCAGTTCCATAATATTTTGGATGTTAATGACCTTGGCTTCTTCAGGTGATCCATTTAATTTGATGTATATTTTACAGTTTGATGTCCAGGTGTTTTGAATTTTTTTCTGCTTTTTCATATATCTTGCTTTTCTGGCTATTTCTGCGTTTTCTTTTGTGAGGTGCTCGTTTATATAGATGTTCGTTCCTTTCAGTTTTCTACCTTGTTTTAGCAGCGCAGTCTTGTGTTTTCTATTGACAAACCTCATGATGGCAGCCGGTTTGTCGCTGTTTTTCCTGGGCAGAGGGTGGCAGGCCTCAATGGTGTTACAGTCCAGCTGGGTTCCTTTGGACTGCAGGAAGGCCGCCACTTGTTGTTCCGTGGATTCGTCTTCCAGCGCGTCGAGCCTCCCTCCGCTGTCCGCAGCCACCGCCCGAGCATATGATCGGGGTTTGATGTAGAGCCCAGTGATGATCACGTTGTTCACCCGGTTGTACTGCTCCAGGTCCGACACCCCGCTCTCCAGATACGCCAGCCTCTCGTCCTTCTCGGCGTTCTGGATCCGCAGCGCTTTCACCTCCTCGAGCAGGCCCAGGATGTTTTTTGCTGCAGCTTAACAGCAGAAATCTCTTCAGCCAAGAAGTCGAGCGATCTTTTAATATCGTCCACCTCCTCAGTCTGCTGAGCTTTCTTGGGACTCATGATCCCAGATGATTTATGTTGACTAAACAGCTAATGAACAGCTGTTTAGCTAGCTGAATGGTGGGCCGCTCCGCTCCGCTCTCGTTTACCAGTCTGTAGATGTTGTTATTGGCGTCTTAAATCAGGCAGGGGTCAAAACTAAGAAGTTCAGTCCGTAATCCAAATTCAGTTCTCAAAAGCCAAAAAAAGTAGTCAAAAACCGAGCACCAAAACACAGAAATCCACTGACTGACAGGATCTGACAGCAAGTTGACAGCAGGTTGACAGGAACCGGAAGTGCTCCTCATGAGTGCTCCTCAGATGAATATAAATGAAACTTCCAAGTTTATTGTTGCAAACTATTCTGCGGTGGCACAGTGGTTAGCACTGCGGCAGCACAATTTACCCTTGGCCGGGGGATTGTGGGGATCGTGGGGTCGTGGGTTCGATCCCAGCCCCCGACCAACAGTGATCTGTGTGGAGTTTGCATGTTCTCCCCGTGTTGCGTGGGTTTACTCCGGGATTTCTCCGGTTTCCTCCCACATGCCAAAAACATGCATGTTAGGTTAATTGGCTGTTCTAAATTGTCCCTAGATATTTGTTTCCTATAGGCCCTTAGAATAGAGGGTTAGTATTAATGAAAGCGCTTTGAGTGGTCTTTGTGACTAGAAAAGCGCTATATAAGTGCAGGTTAGTTAGTTAGTTAGTTAGTTTAATGGTGAGCGGGCTGCCTGCTGACCTGTTTCAGCACAGCATGGGCTGGACAGCAGCTGTCTGGAATGACCTGTGTGTATGTGCCTGTATCTTTAAAAGCACTGATCACTGTGTGTTTACAGATGAAACCAGAAGTTTGCATACACTGTGTAAAATGAAACATAACCTTTTTTCCTCACTGCCTGACATTAAATCAGCCCGAACGTTTCCTGTTTCGGGTCAGTTAGGATTGACACAATTATTTCCATTTACTAAATAATTTTTTATATTAGCTAAATATTTTTTTTGAGAATTTTTATTACTTTTTTCACTGTCAAAAGTTTACATACACTAATATTACTGTGCCTTTAAACAATTTGGAAAAGCCCACATGATGATGTCATGGCTTTGGAAGCTTCTGATTGTTAAGTGACAACATCTGAGTTAATTGGAGGTACTCCTGTGGATTTATTTTAAGGCACACCTCAAACACACAGCTTTCTTGTGTAACATCATGGGAAAATCAGCCAAGATATCAGGAAGAGCATTGTAGACCTCCACAAGTGTGGTTCATCCTTGATTATACAACAGTTAGTTCCGACTGAGCAATTTGATTGGACAATAAGGATTCCAGGAGTTAGTATAATCCATGATAATTGCACTCCAGTTGCAGGAGATATGTATCACTCCGCTTCAAAGGTGTTCTAGTATCCGTTAATTACCATTATTTACTGTTGACTCCTGGTCGGCATTTTAAGGCAACATTAATGGAATATGGCAAAATTATGATTGGTCATCAGAAGAGGAGGAGGAGAAAGGAAGAAGCCTGACTATTTCCATGAAAACCTCCCGGTGTGCAAAAATTTCATAAGCTGACCTGGACAATCTAGAGAAAAGCAAAAACGAGGATAACACGGTAAAACCACAATGCTTTTGTGGTGATGGACTATTTGTTTCATCTGGAAATGCCAAGAAAAGTGAGCAAAGTGTGCCAAAGAAATTGCTAGCATGATAACCACTAGCCACCGGCCAACTACTGGTATAATGGCCACGTTTTGATCTGCACTCTTCTGCAGTACCGACTCAACAGGTGTATGTTTTATAAACAATGACTTTTGCTCTTGACAATATTTAATTTGTTTACATGTGTGTGGTGTGTGTGTGGTTCCAAGGTTGTCATAGCCAGGAGCGGCACTGGGGTTAAGCTCCCAGCGCTCATAAAATGCTCCTTATGGTGTGCATCTCGAAAAGCCTCTGACAACTAAGTCCAACTCCTAGCCTGCCCGTGTGGTTTAGTCTCTAAGCCCGGCGGAACTGCTTTTACTAATAGGAGAAGGGGCGAGGGCGGATCTCTGGCGCCTTAAAACCAGATGCTTCAGGTAGATGGTGGCTCATCAACCTGGGAAGGTAGCCCATCTAGGGGAAAGTAAACCCTGATTTCAAACCTCCGCTGCCTTGCGGCACACCCGGTCACGGGAAAGACTTCGGGAGTCAACCCTGAGGAAAAATCCGGAGTCGGAGTCCCTAAGGCAGTTCTCTGATGTGCTCAACATCATTCTGGCAGCTCCTGCAGCGGCGCTGGTGCCAAACTGTAGCAGCCCTGCAGTTCCTTTGGATTCATCAGTGATGTGGAGAGGGGGGACATGCTGCATGGGCAACATCTTGTCCTCCATATCTGGCTGCACGGTGGCGCAGTGGTTTAGCACTGTGGCAGCACAGTTTTACCCTCGGCCGGGGGATCGCGGGGATCATGAGATCGTGGGTTCGATCCCAGCCCCCGACCAACAGTGAGCTGTGTGGAGTTTGCATGTTCTCCCCGTGTTGCGCGGGTTTACTCCGGGATTTCTCCGGTTTCCTCCCGCACACCAAAAACATGTAGGTTTAGGGCGCTCGCACACGCAGCAACCAGCAGCCGGTGGCTTGTCACCAGACTGCAAACCAAGTCTACCTACGGGTACAAATAAGTAACAAAAAAAAAAATATATATATATATCTTCCTGCCCAGGCTTGAATCCTACCAACGCCCAACGCTGGAAGGTAGAACACCGGTTCACTGGAGAGGACACTCCAGCTTCGCCTTTGGCGTAGACAAAACACGGGGAATGACAGTTACCGGTTATAAGCCACCACTCAATTGGCGTAGAGCGCGGCGCCAGGGGTTGTTCCCGACGGTGGGAGGGATCATCGGATCTCACTGGACAGCTACCGCCCGCCTTAAGCTAGGCAGCCCCCAGCAAATAAGATGTTGTCCCGCCACAGCTTGCTTTCCTCAGTGGGTGCATGGGGATGAGGAGAAGTCCGAACGGCAGGCTGAGAACCTTCGCACCAGGCAAGACAAAAAACCAAAAGAGACCAACTCTAAAACTGGGAACTTGGAATGTCCGCACTATGATGACAGGACTCACTGCTAACCTGAAGGACATCAACGACACCAGGAAGACTGCCATCATCAATAATGAGCTGAAGAGACTGGAAGTGGATATCGCCACTCTCCAGGAAACACTGTTGGCTGACGCAGGCATACTGAGAGAGAAAGACTACATGTTCTACTGGCAGGGAAAGGGCAGTGACGAACACAGGGAACACGGAGTGGGCTTCGCAGTGAAGAACACCTTGCTGAAGATGGTGGAACCGGGCAGCAGCGGCTCTGCACGACTCCTCACCCTCCGCCTGAACACCACTCAAGGCCCAGTCACCCTCGTCAGTGTGCATGCCCCAACACTGACAGCCACACCAGAGGCAAAAGACGAGTTCTACGAGAATCTCACAACAACTGTCAGGATCATCCCCAACTCTGAACAACTCATTCTCCTTGGAGACTTCAATGCCAGAGTGGGTGCTGACCACAACTCCTGGCCTTCCTGTCTTGGACCATTTGGCGTGGGCAGAATGAACGACAACGGACAGCGGCTGCTCGAGTTCTGCACATATCATGATCTGTGCATCACAAACTCGTTCTTCAAGACCACGCCCCAACACAAGGTTTCCTGGCGACATCCGCACTCAAAGCACTGGCACCAGCTGGACTTGATCCTGACCAGGCGCACCTCACTGAAGAACGTGCTAATCACCTGTTCGTTCCAGAGTGCAGATTGCGACACAGACCATTCATTGGTGTGTTGCAAGGTCAAGCTGCAGCTGAAGAAATTCCATCGTGCTAGACAGCCTGGAAAGGCACGGATTGACACCATGAAGATGGCCCAACCAGAACTTGTTGAGCAGTTTGCCTCCATCTTTGAGAAGGAACTTGATGTACCACAAGAAGGAGAATCTGCAAAGCAGAAGTGGGAAGAGCTGCGAAACACCATCCACCGCATAGCCTTGGCTATCTTTGGAAGGAAGACCTCGAAGTCACAGGACTAGTTTGATGCTAAGTTGACCGAGATGACCCCCGTCATTGAAGCCAAGCGCTCAGCACTTGCTGAGTACAAGAAGTACCCAAACGAGAAGAATCTCCAGATTCTCAGGGCTGCGAGAAGCAAAGTTCAGCAGACTGCTCGGCGCTGTGCCAACGAGTACTGGACTCAGCTCAGCCAAGACATTCAAACCGCTGCCATAACAGGGAACATCCGTGGTATGCACGATGGCATCAAGAAAGCACTTGGTCCGGCTCAGAGCAAGACGGCCCCCCTCAAATCCTCCACTGGGGAGATGATCACAGAAAGGAACAAGCAGATGGAGAGATGGGTGGAACACTACTCCGACCTCTACTCCAGACAGAACACTGTGACACCGTCAGCCCTTGATGCCATCGACTGCCTGCCATCCGTGGACGAACTTGACACCGAGCCAACCATCGACGAACTCAGCAAGGCCATTGATAGCTTGGCTGCTGGCAAGGCACCCGGCAACGACGGCATACCCCCCGACCTGATCAAGCACTGCAAGACCGCCCTACTGCTGCCATTGCATGGTGTCTTCTGCCAGTGCTGGAAGGAAGGTGCCGTACCACAGGACATGAGGGACGCCAAGATCATCACCTTCTACAAAAACAAAGCGACTGCAACAACTACAGGGGCATCTCCCTCCTCAGCGCTGTTGGCAAAGTCTATGCACGAGTTGTTCTCGTTCATCTACAGAAGCTTGCCGAACGTGTCTACCCCGAGTCTCAGTGTGGCTTCCGCGCTGAGCGATCGACGGTAGACATGATATTCTCCATCCGCCAACTCCAGGAGAAATGCAGAGAACAGAACATGCCCCTGTACGTCGCCTTCATTGACCTCACCAAAGCGTTCGATCTGGTCAGCAGAGAGGGCCTTTTCAAGATCCTGCCAAAGATAGGATGCCCACCAAAGTTGCAAAGCCTCATTGAATCATTTCACACCAACATACAGGGGATAGTGCAGCACGACGGCAACGTCTCAGAGCCATTCAACATACGCAGCAGAGTGAAACAGGGCTGTGTACTTGCGCCAACCCTCTTTGGGATTTTCTTTGCTATGCTCCTGAGGCATGCCTTCAGCACAGCAACAGAGGGAATCTACCTGCACACAAGATCTGACGGCAGGCTTTTCAACCTCGCCCGCCTGAAAGCCTGAACCAAAGTACGCGAGGCTCTAATCAAAGACATGCTGTTCGCAGACGACACTGCAGTCACAACCCACACACAGCGGGAGCTTCAGACCCTGATGGACCGCTTCTTCCAGGCATGCAAGGACTTCGGGCTTACCATCAGCCTGAAGAAGACTAACGTCTTGGTGCAAGGCACGGAAGCACCACCAACCATCACCATCGACGACTACGAGCTGGAGGTCATGAATCAGTTCACGTACCTGGGGTCCACGATCAGCAACAACCTCTCCCTTGATACAGAGATCGACAAGAGGATTGGAAAATCAGCCTCCACACTCGCTCGCCTCACCACACGAGTGTGGGAGAATCCCAAACTCTCTGTCAAGATGAAGATGTCAGTGGACAACGCCTGCGTCATCAGCACACTGCTCTATGGGTGTGAGACGTGGACAACATACGCCCGGCAGGAAAAGAGACTGAACTCCTTCCACTTATGCTGCATTCGCCACATCCTGGACATACTATCCTGGCAGGACAAAGTGCCCAACACAGAAGTTCTGTCCCGCGCCGGCCTTCCCTCCATGTTCACTCTACTCAGGCAGTGCAGGCTCCGCTGGCTAGGCCACGTTCACCGTATGGAGTATGGCAGAATCCCCAAAGACGTCCTCTACGGAGAACTGGCGACTGGCAGGAGAGACGTTGGCCGCCCACAGCTGCGCTTTAGAGACGTCTGCAAGAGAGACATGAAGGCCCTGGAGATCAACACAGAGCACTGGGAGGACCTTGCAACGGACCGCTCCAAATGGAGAGGCACCCTGACCAGACAGCTCAAGGTGGGTGAAGAGAGACTGACTGCTGCAGCAGATGAAAATAGGACCCGCAGGAAGAACCGTCACAGACCCAGCAGCACGGAGACCACCCAAAAGTGCGACCTGTGTGACAGGGACTGCCATTCATGCATTGGCCTGTTCAGCCACAGGCGGTGCTGTTCCAGCAGAGTAGACGTTTAGGATTCTCTTCCATGGTCATCAAAGACCGACGGAGGCCGACGACATGTGTGTGAAATGACCATTGACATCTTCTTGCTGATTGAGATGTTTAGCAACAGTTACTGGCTACATTTAGAAGGGACTAATTTTTTCTCAGCTGTGCAACAAAACTGGTTGAACAAACACATCATAATATTTTGTGCCACATTCATCTCTTCAATTATACACAAGTATAAACATCATGGTACTGTCCAGCCATCATACCAATCAGGTAAGAGATGGGTTCTGTGTCCCAGAGATGAATGTATTTTGGTGCAGAATTTGTGTATCAATCCCAGAACAAAAGCAAAAGATCTTGTGAAGATGCTGGTTGAAGCTGGTATGAGTGTCATTATCCACAGTGAAATGAGTCCTGTACCGAAATGGGCTGAGAGGCCACTCAGTGAGGAAGAAGCCATTACTCCAAATGAAACATAAAAAAGCTAGATTACAGTTTGCAAATATGCACAGGGAAAGTTGGACTCTGCCAGGGCTGCCCTTTGTCACCGATCATCTTCATAAATTTTATGGACAGGATTTCTAGGCGCAGCCAGGGAACGGAGGGTGTCATGCTTGGTGACCACTGGTTCAATGAAAGGACTAGCTGTTACAATCCCTGATTTTTGCACCACTTCTGAGTCCGTGGGGAGTTCTTGAGAAATGGCTACTATAAGGCTTCACCGCCAGGACACATTGTCATTTGACCTCAGCTTCACATCGTGTTTCGGCCATTTATCACAAGACACCTTCCACTGAGGCAGGCCCACCACAGGTTGATCAAGCCTGGGTATGTGTCCCGCGGTTTAGCTGTTTGCCTTAGAAGCCCAGATAGTATCACTCCTTTTCATTCCCAGCCAGTAACTGGTCCTCTCAGTGGTGTCGACCAGCTTTTGATAGTCCACAGATCATAGGAAATGATCCATAGGCTATATGATGTCCTATGATATCCTAGACATCCCGTTTGATGTCATAGACAGACTATTAAATGCCGTAGCTCTGATGCTGGAATCCTTTGATGTTGACAATTCCATGACTTGTTTTGATGCCGGAATCCTTTGATGTGACATTCGCTGCTGAGGCAGACCCACCACAGGTTGATCAAACCTGGGTGTGTGTCCCTTGGTTTAGCTGTTTGCCCTAGAAGCCCAAATGATGTCTCTCCTTTTCATCCACAGTCAGTGACTGGTCCTCTTGGCGGTGTCGGCCAGCTTTTTAATTGCCCGTCTGTAATCCTATCCCCTTATCCCAATCTCCCTGAGCAGCGTTACAGTTGTAGCTACGAAATCCCTGCATCCCACCTCCACCGGGCGCACCTTTATCTTCCAGCCTCTGTCCTCTGCCTCAGCTGCTAAGTTGGAATACCGCAGCTTCTTACGCTCATAAGCTTCCTCGACAGTGTCCTCCCAGGGTACTGTCAACTCAATGATATAGGCAAGCTTGGATGAATTAGACCCGAGGACGAGATCTGGTTGCAGGGTGGTCGTTACAATCTCCGGAGGGAAAATGAGCCTTTGATCCAAGTCAGCTCACATTTGCCAATCCCTGGCCATGTTCAGTGGACCCAGGTCAGGGAGTAAGGGATTGGATCTCAGCTTGGCCCCCACTTGAACAAATGATGGTAGGTGCCGGTGCACATCCTGGTTGTTGAAGGGTTGGGAGTTGATGGATACTTTCTTGCACTCAAGTTTATCGGCTAGACACCTGAGGACCTGGTTGTGTCTCCACGTGTATCTACCTTGAGTGAGGCTAGTCCTGCAACCAACAAAGATGTGCTTGAGTGTTGCTGGGGCTGTACACAGAGGGCAAGATGGATCCTTTCCAAGCCACAGCTGCAGATTTGTGGGAGAGGGCAACACATCATATGTAGCTCGGATGACGAAGCTCAGCCTGTTGGAAGCCAAGGCCTCCTCTACCATGTTGGACGTGGCCCACCACCACGTCATGATCGAGGAGCACAGATTTGCCCTGTAGTACAGCCACGTTTGGGGTCCACTTCTTTCCTGTTGCTAGGGTAGGAGCAACACCTCCTACTACAGGGTCCCGGGAGTTGGTGAGCGACATGTTCAGCCTCACCTTGGCACATATGAATTCCTCAACAAGGCTAGACAATGGCAGTGACAGGGCTCCATCGCTGTAGAGTCCAATGCTGCTGAGACGTTTTGGGAGGCCAAGCCACTTCCTCACATAAGAGCTCACTAGCCTTTCCAGACACTGAGCATGGGTTAGGGAGACTTCATACATGGTCAACGGCCACAGGAGTCTGGGCAGCAGCCCAAACTGGAGGCACCAGAGCTTCAGTTTCCCTGGAAGTGCGGTGTTATTAATCTGCCTGAGGCCGTTAGCTGTATGTTGCCGGAGTTGTTCAAGTTGTTGGGTGTCTCTGAGATCTGTGTTATATCATCGTTCGAGGCTCTTAATGGGCTTCTCTAAGACTGGGGATTGGTTCATCGCTGATGTGGAACTGCACTCCCGTTAGTTGGCCTTTAACAATAGATATGCTGCGAGATTTGCTTGGCTCCACATGGGGGGCCTTATGTCCATTTGCTGCTCAAGTGCTGGCCTTGGTGGCATGTCATTCGGGATGGTGACTGACTCATGCCTCCGATCGTCAGAGCAAGTCTTCCTCAGGTGCTCTTCCAGATCTTTTATGGGCACTTTAAGGCTCCCACTCTTCTTTCGGTCAAACAGGCTTTTGACAAAGCTGTAGGGATTGCTGTAGAATAGAGTCCTTGACCGTTCTTTCCTCTTGCGTTGCCATCTGAGGTGTTCTGCTCTCCGCAGCTTTGTCAGTCATTGCTTTATTTAAGTCTGCAAGTCATCAAGTCCCACTCTTTCTGTCTCTGTGGCTTTCTTCCAACACTTTCTCAGTTGTCTCCTTTCTTTCACCAATCTGTCAATTTCCCGCTGTCTCCTGGACTTGAGCTGGTCCACAGGTGCTTTCTGCTGTCTCAGTGTCCTGCCCTTTACCCCAAACCTCTCTGTACCATAGTTGTAGATGATGGATCCCATGTTCTCCAGCTTTCTTTCAACAGGACCCTTCTGTTGTTCCAGTAGGAGGACCAGATCTGAGTCAGTGGTCTTCCATTCTCTCCTCTAGCTGGATTTAGGCCACTGGATCTGAGGTTTCCTTTCTTCCATCTTCCTTTCCCTTGATGGCGTTGGTTGATTGAACCTGGTGTTGGAGACTGTTGCTGAGTATTATGAGCTGGGTTCTGGGCTAGGGACTAATGTTGGCTGTGGCTGGCTATGCTCCGGGTTGGAGACTGCTTGCTGTAACTGGCTTGGCTCTGGGCTGGAGACAAGTGTTGGCTGTGGCTGGCTTGGCTCTGGGCTGAAGACTGTTGCTGGCTGTGACTGGTTGGGCTTCAGGCTAGAGACTCCAGGAAGGTCCATGTGAAGCTGAGCCTCATCTGAGGTGCTGATACCCTGAGAACAGTGGGGGTCTCCTGCCTCTGGGCTTCACTCGACTGATTTGGCCTACTTCTTAAGAAGTATTAGGAGTTTAAGATTAAGGAGTTTAAGTATCTCGGGGTCTTATTCATGAGTGAGGGGAGAATGGAGCGAGAGATTGACAGACGGATCGGAGCAGCATCTACAGTAATGTGGACATTGTACCAGTCCGTTGTGGTGAAGAAGGAGCTAAGCTTTAAGGCAAAGCTGTCGATTTGCCGGTCAGTCTACATTCCTACCCTCACCCATGGTCACAAGCTTTGGGTAATGACTGAAAGAATGACATCGCGGATACAAGCGGCTGAAATGAACTTTCTTTGTAGGGTTGCTGGACTCACCCTTAGAGATAGGGTGAGGCGCTCAGTCATCCAGGAGAGGCTCAGAGTAGAAATGCTGCTCCTCCACATTGAAAGATGCCAGTTGAGGTGGTTTGGGCGTCTGATCAGGATGCCTGCTGGATGTCTCCCATTTGAGGTGTTTTGGGCATGTCCCACCGGGAGGAGAACCCGGGGCAGACTCAAGACTCGCTGGAGAGACTACATCTCCCAGCTGGTCTGGGAACGCCTTGGTATCCCCTCTGAAGAGCTGGAGCAGGTGGCTGGGGAGGGGGAAGTCTGGGCTTCTCTGCTCGAACTGCTACCTCTGCGACCCGGACCTTTGGAATAGTGGTAGAAGATGGATGGATGGATGGATGGATGGATAGATGGATGGATGGATGGTTGAATGAATGGATGGATGGATGGATGGATGGATGGATGGATGGATGGATGGATGGATGGATGGGCAAAGACCTTATTTTTTGGAGACATGACCTGTGGTCTGATGAAATTAAATTGAATTGTTTGGCCGTAATGACCATCGTTGCATTTGGAGGAAAAAGGGGGAAGCTTGCAAGCCTGAAAACATATCCCAACTGGGAAGTATGGGGGTGGCAGTGTCATGTTGTAGGAGTATTTTTCTGCAGGAGAGTCTGGTGCACTTCACAAAACATATGGTATCATGAGGAAAGAACATTGTGTGGAAATACTGAAGCAATATCTCAAGGCATCAGCCAGGAAGTTAAAGCTTGGGCACAAATGGGTCTTCCAAATGGACAATGACCATAAGAATACCACCAAATTAGTTACAAAGTGGCTTAAGGACAACAAAGTCAGTGTTTTGGAATGTTCATCACAAAGCCCTGATCTTAATCCCATAGAAAGATTGTGGGCAAAGCTGAAAAAACGTGTGCGAGCAAGGCGGCCTACAAACCTGACTTGGTTACACCAGTTCTGTCTGGAGGAATGGGATAAAATTTCAGCAAACTTGTAGGAAGCCTGTGCAAGGATACCCAAAATGTCCGACCCAAGTCATACAGTTTAAAGGCAATACTACCAAATACTAATGTATGCAAACTTCTGACTTTGCAGAAAGTAATAAAAAATTCTATAAAAATATTTAGCAAATTTAAATAACTTTGGTAAACCTAACTGACTTAAAGAAAAAAAAAAGTTTAGTCTGATTTAAGGTCAGGCAGAGAAAAAAAAGGTTATGTGTCTTTTTATACAGTGTATGTAAACTTCTGATACGGTTCTGGTACATAGAGTTTTAATTATATGTAACCTAAAGAGTCTGATGGGGAGGGACTTGAGTGGACAGATGCACAAAGGACATTACAGTACAATCCAGAAAAGTGGACAGTCACTAAAGGCTTAAATGATGTCTGACAGCGGTATTGGTGGTGGTGGTGGGGGGGAAGGGGTTGTGTGTGCAGTACATCTTGGCCCCCGGGGAATTCTGGCTGAATAAACAGCGTTGTGTGCCCCTATTAAACCTCCATCCATCGATAGATAAACTGTGGACTGACACAAATTGACAGTTCATAGCATGGAGTCAGCTGTAAACACAGCCGTGTTTAATGGTGGGCTGCTTTTCATAACAAACTATATGAAAGTCAGCCCCTCATGCACGTCATCACATATACTATCATGTCTGTCAATAACAGGGCTTGTTAAAATAAATGTATGGTGCTGATGCTGTTTAACACAACAGATGCTTAGGAGTTGATGCAGAGTCTGTATGAAAGTGTAGAGGTTGAGATTTATTTCTACTAAAATAAATACTTTTCACAGATGAAGGATTTCACTTCTTGGAATGCCCAGAAGAGGAAAACAATACCTTCAGACAAAAATCTCAATCAATAAAGAAATAGTTTTCACTTTTTCATGATTGACGTCTCAAAAAAAAAAGCAAAACCACAAACAATTCTGATGCTTATCCCTTCAGTTTTAAACCATTTTGAAATGACTGTAATTTGGTGCCAGAAATGGGACTTCTATTTTTTCTCCTTTTCTTTAAAGGGCCATGTTGCTTTTATTAAAGTCACCAAATGGTCCTAAATTTGATTACTGGATAGAATTGGTGCTACTGAAAATGCCATTGTTTACAAAATGATAAAAAAAAAAAAAATCCATAAATACAATGGTAAGTTTTCAAAGCAAACATCTTACCATTAAACTGTGTTGAAATGGACTTTAAAAAAACGGTACATTTGTCTCAACATTCCTCTGTATAAATGAGCCACTGACCAAGTTTTAAGGTTTTGATTTTTTTTTTTTTGCTTACATTTAGGATGTTTTGGCTAGACTGAATTTTCAAGCAAAGGGAGTGTCTTGTAAATGGAACAAATTGGAACAAATGTAAACTGCTGTCTTTCATGTCTATTGCAAGGTTGCAAATCTGAAGAAAAAAGTCTGTTGATCAATTAGTTCAGTCAATTGGATTGTAATAAAGGACATACAGCAGGGAAAATAAGTATTGAACACGTCACCATTTTTCTCATTAAACATATTTCTGATGGAGCCATTGACATGAGATTTTCACCAGATATCAGTAACAGCCCAAGTAATCCATACATACAAAGATATCAAGGCAACTCTGTTCACCAAAGAAGTTATATTTAATAAAGTAGGATGACATAGGGAATAAGTATTGAACACATTTGGTGAAATTCATTTAATATTTAGTATAAAAGCCTTTGCTGGTAATAACAGATTCCAGATGCCTCCTGTATAGAGAAACTAGGCTCAATCATTGCTCAGGAGTGATTTTAGCCCATTCTTCCACACAAACTGGCTGCACGGTGGCACAGTGGTTTAGCACTGTGGCAGCACAGTTTTACCCTCGGCCGGGGGATCGCGGGGATCATGAGATCGTGGGTTCGATCCCAGCCCCTGACCAACAGTGAGCTGTGTGGAGTTTGCATGTTCTCCCCGTGTTGCGTGGGTTTACTCCGGGATTTCTCTGGTTTCCTCCCGCATACCAAAAACATGTAGGTTTAGGGCGCTCACGCACGCAGCGACCGGCAGCCGGTGGCTTGTCACCAGACTGCAAACCAAATCTACCTACGGGTACAAATAAGTAACAAAAAAAAAAAAAAACAACAACAAAAAAAAAAAAAACTGTCTTTAAATATTGTTGGTTACGTGGGTGTCTTCTATGAACTCTGATCTTCAATTTGTTTAATAGATTTTCAATTGGGTTCAGGTCAGGTGACTGACTGGGCCATTCTAGCAGCTTTATTTTCCATCTCTGGAGCAAGTTGAGAGTTTTCTTAGGGGCGGCGGTGGCGCAGGTGTAGTGTGACTGACTACTGATGGGAGGGTCATGGGTTCGATTCCCACTCTGTCTGCTTTCCGCTTGTCGAAGTGTCCTTGAGCAAGACATTGAACCCCCAGTTGCTCCTGGTGGCCTGGTTAGCGCCTGTGTGTATGGCAACTCTGCCGCCATCAGTGTGGGAACGTGTGTGTGAATGGGTGGATTGCAGGATCTGTAAAGCGCTTTGGTCATCCTAGATGAGAAGAAAAAGCGCTATATAAGTGAATGCCATTTACCATTTTCTTGGCTGTGTGTTTGGGATCATTGTTTTGCTGAAATGTCCACCCTCGTTTCATCTTCAGCATCTTGGAAAATGGCAACAAGTTCTTACCAAGGATGTCGCTGTACATTTATCCATTCATCTTTCATTCAATAATATAAAGTCTGCTTGTACCATGTGCTGAAAAACACCCCCACACCATGATTCAAAGAATCAGAGATTCAAAGGCTTCTATTATCATGTGCACAGTTAAGAAATGCTACATTTCCTGAACAATGAAATTCTTACTTTGCTCTCTGAACGAATGCCAAGGTAAAAGGTACAGAAACAACAATTCTATTAAGGTCATGACACTAACACAGTATCTCAAGCCTAATACTAATGGATGCTAATGACACACACACTAACACACAGTTAGGCAGTCAGAACTCCTTAAGCCCATCTTGATACTAAGTACTAAACCTAATGAGTATTAATAACACACACTAGGCAGTTTGGGCAGTTAAAGCTGTTAAAGCAGTCAGACAAGAGGAATGAAATTGAAAATTCATTGGATGACTAAAGTGATAGTGGTATATTGATAACAGAGATGATGTGAACCTGAGATGGCATGAATTTATGTACAGTGTGCAAATGAGCATTGTGCAACCTTATGTGAACCTGAGATGGCATAGACTTATGTACGGTGTGCAAATGAGCATTGTGCAATGAGCAGTGTATAATTACAAATTACAAATTAGCACCCGGTGCTAATTTCTGTAACGGTAGTACCAGTAGACTGTGCATGATAAGTAGCAGCAGAGATGATATGGACATCAGACGGGTGAGACTATATGTACTGTACAGGTGAACAGTGTGCAAATTTGGCAGCCTGTGTGTGAATTCCTATATGCAAAGCTGTGTTACGGAGTTTTGGGAGTTGTTTTCTGTTCAGGAGTCTGATGGCAGTGGGAAAGAAGGAGTTCTTCAGTCTGGTTGTCCTGCATTTCACACTTCTGTACCTCTGGCCTGAGGGTAGAAGTGTGAACAGTCTGTGCTGGGGGTAGGTGGGGTCCCGGAGGATGGCGTCAGCTCTCCTTTGGACTCTGTGGTGGTAGATGCTCTGCAGAGAGGGGAGTGGAGTCCTGATGATCTTCTCCGCTGTCTTCACCACTCTCTGCAGACATTTGCGGGCCAGGGCAGTGGTGCTGCCGTACCACACAGTGATGCAATTGGTCAGGATGCTGTCGATGATGCAGCTGTAGAAATTGTTGAGGATCCTGGAAGACATGCCAAACTTCTTCATCCTCTTCAGAAAATACAATCGCTGTTGAGCTCTCTTAACCAGCTCTGTGGTGTTGTGTGTCCATTTAAGGTCCTCGCTGATGTGGATGCCCAGGTATTTAAAGCTGTTCACCCTCTCCACCTCAAGCTTCTGGATGAACAGAGGCCGATGGGGTTGCCTCCTCCCTTTCTTCCTCCCTTTCTTCATGTCCACTATCATCTCCTTTGTCTTGTCCGTGTTGAGGGTGAGGTTGTTGTCCTCACACCATGACACCAGGTTTGCCACCTCCCTCCTGTAGGATGCTTCATCATCATCAGTGAGGTGTCCTATCACTGCTTTGTCATCCACAGACTTTAGCATGATATTGTCCTTGTGGGAGGCAACACAGTCATGGGTGAAGAGGCTGTAGAGGATGGAGCTGAGAACACAACCCTGTGGGACACCTGTGTTTGTGATGATGCTGGCTGAGGTCCTGTTACCCATCCTGACAGACTGGAGCCTGCCAGTTAGAAAGTCCAGTAGCCAGTCGCAGAGGGTGGTGTGCAGGCCAAGTGAAGGCACCTTGTCAGTGAGTTTGTGGGGGATGACTGTGTTGATGGTGGAGCTGTAGTTGACAAAGAGCATCCTAATGTAAGAGTCTTTATCTTCCAGGTGGGAGAGAGAATAATGGAGTGCTGCAGCAATGGCATCTGAGGTGGACCTGTTGGGCCCGCAGGCGTACTGCAGGGGGTCCAGGGTGCCCGGTATGCTGTCCTGAATGAGGGGCAGCACCATTCTCTCGAAACACTTCATGATGATTGGAGTGAGTGCTACCGGTCTGTAATCACTCAGACAGGTCGGCGGGCTCCTTTTGGGGAGGGAGATGATGGTTGTCGTTCTGAAGCAGGAGAGGACTATGTTCTGGTTGAGGGAGAGGTTGAAGATTGCTGTGAGAATGTTGGTCAGCTATGCAGCACATGCTCTGAGGGCCTGCCCAGGTGTGTTGTCTGGTCCTGCTGCCTTGCGGGGGTTGATATTCTTCAGTGCATTGTTAACCTGGCCTGGTGAGACTTAGAGGAGGGGGATGATGTGCGTGAGTGTGTGTCTCTTCTCTGTGCTGTGGCTGGTGGTCTTGAAGCGGGTGTAAAAGATGTTGAAATCGTCCGGCAGGCTGTCTGTAGAGCTAGTGGTGCTGCTGTTGATCCTCTTGTAGTCTGTGATATGTTGCAGGCCTTGCCACATGCGCCCTGGTTCAGGAGTGGAGTGGAGGCTGTCCAGCTTTTCTCTGTACTACCTCTTGGCTCTTGTTATAGCCTTTCTCAATCCATACTATGCAGCTTTGTACTCAGCCTCACAGCCTGATTTAAATGCACGAGAGCGAGCACGCAGCGTCTGATGTACCTAACTGTTGATCCAGGGCTTCTTGTTGGGGAACTTCCCAACCACAAGATGGGATGTGCAGTGCCATTTCTCCTCCAAACATGCTGTGTGTGGTGGTATCCCAAAAGTTCAATTTTGGTCTCATCTGACCAGACTATATTCTCACAGTATTTTACTGGCTTGCCCAAATGTTGTCCAGCAAACTTTAAATGAGCTTCAACATGATTTTTCTTCAGCAGTGGAGTCTTGCGAGGTGAGTGGGCATAGAGCCCATGTCGGTTGAGTACATTACTTATTGTTTTCTTTGAAACAGCAGTACCTGCTAACTTCAAGTTTTTCTGAAGCTGTCCACGAGTGATCTTTGGCTCTTGGATAACTATTCAGATAATTCTTTTGACTTCTCTGTCTGAAATCTTGTGAGGAGCTCCTGATCATGGGCGGTTTATGGTAAAATGATGTTCTTTCCACTTCTGAATGGTGGCTTCAACAGTGCTCACTGGAACATTCAGCAGTATAGAAATGCGCCTCTGACCAATGCCATCATTATGTTTTGCGACAACAAGGTTGTGAAGGTCTAGAGAGAGCTCTTTGCTTCTACCCATCATGAGTTCTTTGTGGTGTGACAATCTGATTTTCAGTCAGGACT
The DNA here is from genome assembly GCA_020510985.1 of Pholidichthys leucotaenia. Taxonomy (NCBI): domain Eukaryota; kingdom Metazoa; phylum Chordata; class Actinopteri; order Cichliformes; family Pholidichthyidae; genus Pholidichthys; species Pholidichthys leucotaenia. Next base: position 179,731,857 of record CM035839.1, on the reverse strand, counting down.
TAACAAGCTGAAATTAATTTGCACTGATGTGGATGGGATGACTTCCTAGATTCTGATGGATTTCAGGTGGTTTCTTGGCTTTCTATATGTTTTTGTACCGCTTTTCCTCCATGTGTTCATTACTTATTCTGTCATTTTATTTTATTAAATATAACTTGTTTTGTAAAAACAAGAGAGTTTTTATTTGGACAGAGAGCTGCTGAGGTAATCAAAGCTGCACGCAAAGACTGAAACTGTCATTTGCCGTCGCGGAGAGAGAGAGAGAGAGAGAGAGAGGGAGAGAGAGAGATTTTGATTTTTAAAAGATCTTTAATAAACACACTTGTCCATCATTCAATACAATTTCTATGTCATGCTATATTACACAGAAAATTATTCCCCCAAAAAACGCCCCCAAAAAAGCTGTCCATCACGAACTAAACAGAGGACATTCTCCAGGGACCAGAGGGTCCTGAAACCTTCCACATCCCCATTCCCCATAAAAAACTGAAAGTCCAGCCTGATTCTGGCTTTAAGTAGCCTCACAAATAAAATTTTGACATCAACATCATTCTCAACATTCTCAAGTTTTCTTCTCCGGCTTACATAGATGGCCAACTTTGCCTGCCCTAAAACAAAGTTCAGTAGTTGACACTTCTGCTTAAAACGACGATTGTACATAAAACCACAAATGAAAACCTGCTTAGAGAAAACTTCCTTAAAAATGTGAAAAAGTTCTGTGAGAAGTTCAAAGAGACCACTCAGGCGCTGACATTCAGTAAAACAATGAAAAACTGTCTCCCTAGAGGAACAAAAAACACACTGATCACTGACACTGCTGTTAATCACAGAAACAAAAGCATTAACAGCTATAATACCATGCAGGACCCTCCACTGTAAGTCTCCATGCCTCTTAGGGAGAGGGGCTTTATAAAGAGCCCTCCAGGCAGGCCGATGCCCTTTTCCTAGTCTAAAATAGGCTCTCCAAGGAGTGTCCACACAGGTGTTCAATCTGTCCTTGTTGAGTGCCATCACCACCAGTCTGTAGAGTGCCTTACCACTGGCTCCTCCAAAGTCCACACCAGTGGGAGCACAGAATGCCAGTAAGGAGCAAGGAGCGACGTCAAAGTCCATATAGAGCGTGAGAGAGGGAAAAGGGTCCGTGCTTTCTGGCTGCAGCGTGCCATTGCTAAAGTCCAAGAGTAGTGAGTGCTCAAGTCCATGAAGCTCCTGTTTCCAGTGTGCAAGAAGACCATCGATGAAACGATTCGACCTGACACCAAGATGAGCTGCTAAAGCTGAGGCGTTGTTGAGGCCAGGACCAGCCAGTTCCACCACTTGCTTCAGAGTGAGAACATTCCTGGAACACAGCCTATCAAGGAAGGTCCTTCCAACTCCCGGCAGGACACCAAGGCGACCACCAAAAACCAGCGGCTCCCTCAACAACCAGTGGAGGGAATCGCATGGCCCTCTTTGTTTTTTAAAAAGAGTCCACACTGAAAAAAGACTGCGGTAAAAACTGGGCAAAGACAGTGCACTAGAGTTCTTAAAATCCATTAAAAACACAGGGAGATCTAGCCCAAGCCCAAGGACTCTCTGTAAAATAACACAGGCCAAAGGCCTCCATACCAGGTCCTGGGGGCCCGTCAGCAGTCTCTGTATGAAAGTCAGTCTAAAAGCAGCACCTCTACTAGCTAAATGAACCACTCCTTGCCTCCCTTCCTCTTTGGGAAGAAATAACAGGGCTTGAGGGACCCAGTGGAGTCCACCCCCCCAAAAAAAGTCCACCATAACAGACTGGATTTTTGACAACAAACCAGCAGGGGGGTCCATGCACATGAGGCGGTGCCACAGGGATGAGGAAACAAGATTATTTAAAATGAGCACTCTTCCTCTAAAAGATATTCTTGGCATTAGCCACTTCCACTTGTTTAGTCTCCCGTTGATTTTCTCTATGACCTCATCCCAATTTTTTTGCTCAAATTGTTGATTTCCAATAAAGACACCAAGATACTTAAAACCTCCTTTTTTCCAAATCAGCCCACCAGGCAGCGTAAGCTGATTTTCTAGGTTCACCCCCACCATCAGAGCCTTGCTTTTTCCCCAGTTTATTTTTGCAGAGAAAAGTTGGCCAAAAAGATTGACACTCCTAACCAAAACGTCAATGTCACTCTGCTTGTTTAGCAGAATGACTACATCATCTGCATAGGCCGACAGCTTGAACGTGGTGTCACAGCCAGGAAAAGTAACTCCTGATAGATCCCTTCTCAAGCAGTGAAGCAAAGGCTCTATGGCGAGGGAGTACAGCATCCCTGAGAGAGGGCAGCCCTGCCGAACCTCCCTCTGGACTTTTAAAGGGGCAGACAGTCCCCCATTTATCTTCAGCACACTCTCAATGTCACTGTACAAGACCCGTATCCTGGCTATGAAGCCTGGGCTGAACCCAAAAGCAGCTAAAACTGTCCATAAATATTGGTGTTCAACCCGGTCAAACGCCTTTTCCTGGTCAATTGAAATCAAACCAGTTTCTACCGCCAATGAACCAGAGACCTCCAAAACATCCCGAATTAAAGTGACGTTGTCACGAATCAGCCTGCCAGGCACACAGTAAGTCTGGTCTACATGAATGAGCTCGCTCATCACCTTTCTCAGTCTTCGGGCCAGAGCTTTTGAAAGAATCTTATAGTCTGTGCAGAGCAGAGAGACTGGCCTCCAGTTCTTTAGGCTCTGGAGGTCCCCTTTTTTCGGCAACAGTGTGATGATGGCCCTCCTGCAGGTCGTGGGTAGGGTCCCCCTTTTCAAGCTATCTTGGAGAACCTCCAGCAGGTCTGGACCAAGCAGGGGCCAGAATTCCTTAAAAAAGTCCACAGAGAGACCATCTATGCCTGGTGATTTTCCATTCTGGAGGCTCATTAGCGCCGTATGCAGCTCAGACAGAGACAGTGGAGCATCCAAGCCGGCAGCAAGGTCCTCTGAGAGCACTGGAAGACCATCAAGGAAAACCTGGCCCAGTGACGTGTCCTCTCTCCACTCTGCTCTAAACAATTCACTGTAAAAGCTAGCAGCGTATTTCCTGATCTCTGCTGCTGTGGAGATTGTTCTCCCGTCATCGTCCAACAAGGAGTGAATGAGTTTTCTCTGTCCATTTTTCCCCTCCAGTCCAAAAAAGTACTGGGAGGGCGAGTCCATCAGAGCTACATCCATGTAGCGTGAGCGGACCAGAGCACCCTGTGCGGTGACCCCTAGCAAGCTAGCCAAGGCTGACCTTTTTGACTTGAGAGCCTCTAAGTGCTCTTGTTTTCCTGTAGAACTGAGCAACTCCTCTAGCTCTACCACCTCAGTCTCCAGAACTTTCAAGGATTGGGTCAAGCTACGAGTGACATTTTGAGTGTACTGTTGGCAGAGTTGTTTTATCTGTGCCTTACCAAAATCCCACCACATTTGGAGAGAACTAAAAGAGGGTTTTTGTTCCCTGTGTGACTTCCATACATCATGAAAAACCCCTTTAAAAAACACATCATTTAAAAGTGTATTATTAAAATGCCAAAAAGCACTCTTACACTTTACATTTTCAATAAACACAGAACAAAACAGCAGGCAGTGATCAGAGAAACCAACAGGACAGATACAACTATTTTAAAAAACACTCATTTGATGTTTAAAACCATAAAAAACGGTCTAACCTTGCCATAGATAAAAGGTTATCTTTAACATGGCTCCAGGTGTACTGCCTCTGGTCCCCATGATGTGATCTCCACACATCAGCCATTTCATGTGTCTTCACCAGTTCCCTCAGCCTATTGGCAGAAGCAGGGTGAGGCTCCTGATGGTTCCTGTCTAGTCTGTGGTTTAATGTACAGTTAAAATCACCCCCCAGAAATAAAAAACTATTTGGATTACAGGACCTAACCGTATCCGATAGCACGTCAAAGACCCTGATCCTCTCTGCTCTCTGTGTTGGCACATACACGTTTATAAAAACGAAGTTCACGTTTTCAAACTGTACCTTTAATAAGAGGAAATGACCTTTCACCACCTCTTCTACCTCATAAGAGACAGGCACACAACCCCTAGAGAAAAGTACAGCCACCCCCCCACTGCTATTGGATTTGTGGCTAAAAAAAATGCAGCCATCCCACTCTTTTCTCCAATGGCTCTCAATGTCTACAGTGCTGTGAGTCTCCTGGAGCATCAGCATGTCAAGTTTCTTTAAATTAAAAAGCTTGTATAAAGGGGCCCTTTTTACATCATCCCTGGCCCCATTAATATTGAGAGTGCCAATTCTAAGGTGGGGCATTAAAAAGGATAAAAATAAGGTACAGTAAAAAAACACACACATAGCATAAAAGATAAGATAAGATAAGATAAGATAAGCCTTTATTAGTCCCACAACGGGGAAATTCCAGGATTGCAACAGCACAGGGATAGCAACACTCAGAGCAGCAATCAGAAGGCAAGAAAAAAAAAAACAAGCAAGCAAGAGCAGCTAATATACATATGTACATATTACTATAAAATATATATATACACACACACACAGACACACAGTGCAGAGCATTGTAGCTGGATGGAATAAATATATGAATATATAAACACACAGTGCAGAGCATTGTAGCTAGATGGAATAAATATGTAAATATATAAACACCCACAGTACGGAGCATTGCAGCTAGGTGGAATAAATATGTAAGTATATAAACACACACAGTGCGGAGCATTGTAGCTAGATGGAATAAATATATAGATATATAAAAACACAGTGCGGAGCATTGTAGCTAGATGGAATAAATATATAGATATATACTGTAAATATGAACACACCCAGTGCTGAGCATTGTAGCTAGATGGAATAAATATGTAAATATATAAACACACACAGTGCAGAGCATTGTTGCTAGATGGGATGAAACAGCACAACCCTCTACTTAGTTATCCTACATGGTATGATTATGTGCCCATACATATTCTCACCCTCCATAGCGACCGGTATTTTCCTAGTTGTATGCCGGAGGGGACCATTGTGTAAGTCTATTGCATCTTTTGCATTTAAAAACAATTAGTTTGTTACGTCTTTTTGCTATCTCTGCGAGCAGCCCTACTTAGGTTGTACAGTCTGACAGCCGTTGGTAGGAAGGACCTACGAAACCTCTCGGTTGTGCACCTGGGATGATGTAGTCTGCTGCTAAAAGAGCTCCTCAGTGCATTCAGTACATCCTGCATGGGTTGGAACTCGGACTCCAGCAGAGATGACAGTTTAGCCACCTTCCTTCTCTCTCCTATCTCCTCCACCGGATCAAGGCGCTGCCCCAGGACAGAGCTAGCTTTCTTAATCAGTTTGTTCAGTCTCTTCCTATCGGCTGCTGTAATGCCACTGCCCCAGCAGACCACTCCAAAAGTGATGGCTGATGCCACCACCGTGTCATAGAATGTCTTCAGCAGCGCCCCTTGTACACCAAAAGACCTGAGTCTCCTCAGCAGGAACAGCCTGCGCTGTCCCTTCTTGTAGAGTGCGTCAGTATTGTGTGACCAGTCTAGTTTATTGTTCAGATGAATACCCAGGTACTTATAGGATGTCACCATCTCGATGTCTGTTCCCTGTATATTTACTGGTGCTGTGAGGGGCTGCCCATGCCTGCGGCAGTCCACCACCAGCTCCTTAGTTTTCCTTGCGTTGATCTGGAGGCAGTTCCGATGGCACCAGTCTACGAAGTCCTGGATAAGCCCTCTGTATTCAGCTTCATCTCCATTGGAGATGAGGCCAACGATCGCAGAGTCATCAGAGAACTTCTGTAGATGGCAGTGTGTTGTGTTGTGTGAGAAGTCCGCAGTATAAAGAGTGAACAGGAAGGGAGCCAGCACCGTTCCCTGGGGGGCCCCCGTGCTACTGATGATCGTGTCAGACACACAGTCCCGGGTTCTCACAAACTGAGGCCGGTTCGTGAGGTAGTCCAGGATCCATGATGACAGGTCCTGGTCCACCCCTGCGCACAGCAGCTTGTCCTTCAGGATCATCGGTTGGATGGTGTTGAAAGCACTGGAGAAGTCAAAGAACATGATCCTCACCATATTCCCGGGCTTCTCCAGGTGGGACAGAGAACGGTGAAGGAGGAAGATCACCGCATCCTCCATCCCAATGCCATGCTGGTAGGCGAACTGGAGTGGATCCATCGCTGGTTCCACCAGGGGGCAGAGGTGAGCAAGGAGCAGTCTCTCCAGGGTCTTCATCAAGTGGGACGTCAAGGCCACCGGTCTGTAGCTGTTCAGGTCTTTGGGGTGGGAAGTGGGAAGGGAAGAAACAAACTAAGAGTCAACATGACTGTTAGTAATTTGCGATTTCAGTTTAACAACCAGTTTCTTTAAATGATATATTTCCTGATCAGTGAAAGTCTCATTCCCATCATTCAGTTTCATAAATTTGTGAGCTGATGCCACGAGTAACTCCAGATCTGGAAAGTAATTTTCCACTTTCACAGCTCTGCTCCCCTTAGTCACCTGGAGAAATTTCCTAATCTTGGTAAAACAATAGGAGCTTTGCTCCTCCTGCGTCTGCATCAGTTCAGACTCAGCTCCACTTTCGTCAGAAGCGCTCTCATCCAGTATTTCTAAATTCCCAACCCTACTAGATTTAGCAGAGCTCTGCAAGTTTTCAGCACTTTTTCTTTTTTGTGCAGCTTTAAAAGGATCCTCTTCAACAAAACTACATTCCTGCATTTCTTCGTGAACTGCAACGTTTGTCATGCAGTGTTTACTCTGTGTGTCCGCTACAGCCTCAGTCCGCTCCTCCCCTGCCTGCAAAGTCTGTTCATTCACGTTCCTTCGTTTAACTGCACTCATTTCGCCCTCCACCTCTTTACTCCGGGTAACAGGCTCGTCACAATGATCAGAGCTGCCGCCAGACAGAAACTCCCCACCATCACTGTTTGAAGGGGCAACTACCGTGCCCGCAGCGGCCGCTCCAGCAGAAGCGGACGCGGCCACGGCCGCGAACGCCCCAGCAGAAGCGGACGCGGCCGCCCCAGCGGAAGCGGACGCCACAGCGGTATCCGCCGCACCACATGTAGGCGCTACCCTCCGGACCACCAGAAACAGCAGCGTCACCTTTCTTACTGCCAGTGTTCTTTGTGTTCGCCTTTTCAGGACATGATCTAATAAGATGGCCTTCTGCACCACATGCAAAACATTTCATGGTTTCAGATGTTGCAAACACCAAGTAGCTAAAGCCGTCAATCCTGAAGTTAAAAGACGCGTTCAGTTCAGCAGAGCTGTCTTTTAACACCATGAAACACTGCCTCCTGTGACACACGACATGCTTCAGCAGGGGTGATTTACTACCCAGAGAGACCATTCTGATGGGGGAAACAACTTGGCCAAAACGGGACAACTCTCTGATCAGCTGATCATTTTTAATGAAAGGAGGAGCGTTTGAGATGGTGATCCTCCTAGAAGGGTTAACCAGTGGTAGAACAGGAGTAAAAGTGTCATTTATGACCACTCCCTGTTCCACCACCTGATCAGCTTTTTCAGTTGAATCCAGAAAGATGACAATTGCGCTGTTCATCCTCGATGCTGATTTTATGCTGTCATGCCCAACCACCTGTCCTACAGCGAGGCCGGCCTCCTCCACAGAACAGGGAACTGTCGGGAGGATTCTCACACCATGCCGCCGGGTCAAGCGCTCGAACTCCACACCACCGTCAAACACCGGTATGATGCCGGCCGGGAAAAACGGGCAGCAGAAGCTACCGTTCCCCGACACACTCACTCCAACACTCACACCCCAGCACACACACACTCAAAGGACTATATACTAAACACACACACCTCAAACACACACGATAGAGAAAAGTTAGAAAAAAACAAAGTTTAGAGTACTCACTCAACGCCACTCCACACCCCTGCTCCCACAAACGCTCACGCATGCGCATGAGAGAGAGAGAGAGAGAGAGAGAGAGAGAGAGAGAGAGAGAGAGAGAGAGAGAGAGAGAGAGAGAGAGAGAGAGAGAGAGAGAGAGAGAGAGAGTTTGAGTTTTTAAAAATGCCTTTATTGCACAATTCAAAAAAAAGTAGTGGCAGTAGTCCCAGTGGCAGTAGTCCGAGTCTTCCTTGTAGTCCGTGCAAAGACTAGCCACAGGCCTCCAGTTCTTAAGCAAGGCCAAGTCCCCTTCCTCTGGCAGCAGAGATAGTGCTGCGCGCCCGCAGCCAGTTCCGTTGTACGTCCCAGAGACATTTTCCTCATCTCAGATGGATTGTAGTCCTTAGACCATGCGGGATTTTTAATCAAGTCATCGTTGCAGCAGGCTCGTCCAGATTGTAGAAAGAAAACGTTGGGGCATCCATGCCCTGCAGGCGAGTAAACCGTGACCTTGTAGTCCGTGCAAAGAAGAGCCACAGGCCTCCTGTTTTAAAGCCAGGCCAAGTCCCAATCCTCGGGCAGCAAAGATAGTGCGGCGCGCCGGCAGGAGACCGGTAAAGATCCAGTTCTGTGACAGTCAATTACAGTCAATTAGAAACGTCATAAAATTCTGATCGAACAATATCCCAAAAATGCGTAAAACAGGCAGTGGAACGACCACCATTTATTCCTGCTGTCGGGAGAAAGAGAGAGAGAGTTTCTGTTTTAAAAAATGCCTTTATTGCACAATTCAAAAAAATGTAAGAGCACCAATATCATTCCACCAAGTGTCTCACATTGGAAAAGTGCAAACATAAGTCATCCCCCCCCCCCACACACAACACAAAGTATTCCCTGCAGTCCACCTATTCCACATTGCCAGTGGCTGTAGTCCGAGTCTTCCTTGTAGTCCGTGCAAAGACGAGCCACAGGCCTCCAGTTCTTAAGCAAGGCCAAGTCCCCTTCCTCCGGCAGCAGAGATAGTGCTGCGTGCCTGCAGCCAGTTCCATTGTACGTCCCAGAGACATTTTCCTCATCTCAGATGGATTGTAGTCCTTAGACCATGCGGGATTTTTAAGCAAGTCATCTTTGCAGCAGGCTCGTCCAGATTGTAGAAAGAAAACGTTGGGGCATCCACGCCCTGCAGGTGAGTAAACCGTGACCTTGTAGTCCGTGCAAAGAAGAGCCATAGGCCTCCCGTTGTCTAGCCAGGTCAAGTCCCCGTCCTCGGGCAGCAAAGATAGTGCTGCGCGCCGGCAGGAGACCGGTAAAGATCCAGTTCTGTGACAGTCAATTACAGTCAATGAGAAACGTCATAAAATTCTGATCGAACAATATCCCAAAAATGCGTAAAACAGGCAGAGGAACGACTGCCATTTATTCCTTCTATTGGGCGCGCTTGACCCCCGTTCCCCCTGCTGCTTTACGCAGGGCCGTCAGGTGTTTTTTGAGGCGAAAACGTTTCCTTTCATCCAGGAGGTCAAGACCAACCTGCCTTCTTAGCACATTAACAGACTTGATGAATTTATCAGTGTCACTGAAGTAGTCAGTGACTTGAATGGCCTTGTTATAGGTTTCATCCAGAAAAGCATTTATTTCTTCCAGTGAATACAAACTCGTGTTTGTACTGCATTTTGCCTCAATAGACTCAGTATTAGACACAGTGTCGGGATCAGAATCCATTTCCTCGTCAGCACAACTCAGCTGACTGTTTGGTTCATCTGGCCCAGTGGATTCATCATGAGCCACATTTTCCTGGACGCCACCCACAGCAGCTGACTGTCGCTGTTCCGTCTCCTGCTCTGAAACGTTAGCAGCAACCGGAAGCACAGCCACTGATGTCACACAGCGAGATTCTGACACACCATTGGTGACATTTTGGGCGCCATCACCAGCGACGCTCCCGGCCGTAAGCTGGGCTGCCGGCGCCACTGCCGGGCTGTCCACAGACACAGCGGCAGGCTCCGGAGCAGGACCGGCGGAAGCCCCTGCAACGTCGTCCGTAGTAGCGGCGGGAGCGGAGGCCGCGCCGGCAGCCTCAGCTGCGGCGGAAGGCCCCGCCACGCCGTCCGCAGCAGTGGCGTGAGCGGAGGGCGCGTCGCCGGCACCAGCCGTGGCTCCATCAGAGCCCCCCGCCCGCTGCCTGTGTGGACAAACGAGCCGTTTATGGCCCACGTTCCCACATTCAAAACACTTCATCTGTCCTAAGCTCGCATACACCATATAGGAGCCGTCCCCGTGTTTGACCCGGAAGGACACTTCCAGAGTCGCAGTTGGCGAGCCCAAAAACAGGAACACCTGTCGCCTGAGTGATTTCACATGTTTTAACTTGGTCTCCTTGCATCCCAAAGTCAGAGTTCTAAACGGGCCAGCAAACTTCCCAAATCTGCGGAGCTCCGTCGCCAACTGCTCGTCAGTGATGAAAGGTGGAACACCTGAGACGGTGATACGCGTTGATGGGACAGATAAGGGGGACACCTGTACTTACGTATCCCCGATAACAACACCGCTTGCAATCAGGGTGTGGACATCCTCTTCAGCAGCCAGAAACACAATTACAGCTCTATTCATTCGGGACGCAAAGCAGATCGCATCATGGCCCATCTGCTCGGCCACAGCCAGGAGGACCTCCTCCACAGTTACACTGCTGTCCGGGGAAACGAGCCGCACCCCCTGGTGGATAGACGGAGGTGGCATTTCCAAGGTCGCCATCCTCCACCCAGAAAAACAAAAACTGAAAATGCGGCCAGTATTAGAGAGAGAGAGAGATTTTTTGGATTTTTCAACACACCTTTATTGTCACAAGTTCAACAGAAAAACACAACAACTAAAACAACTAAAAGAAGCAATGGAAAAGTAAAATAACTCACTGACAAGAAATCAAAGACACAAGTAACCAAACCAGGAAACCTACAACAAAAAAACTTGCTTCTTACATCAGGACCATACCATAGGTAATTTTCCCCTCCTTAACACAACACAGGATGTGCTTAAAGCACCACATAGCCTCAAAAGTTTCAACATTTTGCATCAGATGATAGTAATTGTAATCAATCATTATTCGAGCCTTGATCATGTCAACCAGCATGTCTTTTATATTACAATCCAGCATTTGTTCAATTTTTCTTTTCCTACTAACATAAATAGCCATTTTAGCCTGACCCAGGATGAAATTTAAAAGTTCACTCTTTTGCTTACTTCTCTGTCTATATGGGAAACCCAAGATAATAATCTGCAGGGAAAAGACTTCTCCAAACAGATAAAACAGCTTCCCCAAAAAAAACAAACAACAATTGCAGTATGTTACAGTCCAGAAAGCAATGGAACACAGTCTCTTTCTAAGGGCAAAATGGACAAACCTCAATAACATTTGGGTTTAAAATAGAGATAAAAGCATTTACAGCCACAGCATCATGTAAAACTCGCCATTGTAGGTCTCTAACCTTCTTAGTTAATGGTGGTTTATAGAGTGCTCTCCAGGCAGGCCTCACCTCTGAACCCAAACCCAAGTGATTCCTCCATGGTGTATCAGCTCGACCTTTTAACTTATTCACATTTAGAATTTTCACCAAAAGTCCATACATTTTTTTACCAGGAGAGTCACAAATGTTAATGTGTTCAGAGTTTAAAAACACACCAGTGCCATCTTTAAAATCAGGAGATAAAACACTAAAAGGAAAAGGTTCATCAGGAGTTCGCACAGAGTTTTTGCAGTGTAAAACAATAGCAGAGTGTTCTTCTGCGGACAGGCAGTCTCTGCAATCTTTCAGCAAGTTCATTATAACTCTGACTGAAGAAACGCCAAGAGCCGAGCACAGGGCAACAGCATAGCCCAAGTTAGGACCACATAAATTCACCAAATGTCCCAGCATTGTAACCTTTGCAGAAATGAACTTTTTTAAAACAGAAGGTCCTAAAACATTGCCCACATCAAAACGGGTCCCGAACACAAGTGGTTCCTTTAAAAGCCAGAAAGGCGACAAGGAAGCCTGGGGAGAATTCTTTTTAAAAAGTCCCCAGATTTTAAAAGCACTTTGGTAAAACTGGGGAAGTTCTGGGAGTTTTTGGCCCCTTAAATCCATTAAAAACAGCGACTCCTCTAGTCCAAGCCCTCCACAGCGAGCCAGGACAGCCCTGGCAATAGGTCTCCACACAAGGTCGAGGGGGCCACTCAGCAGTTGCTGAATGAACTGCAGGCGAAAGACAGCCCCCCTGCTGGCTAGATGGATGAGCCCTTGACCACCTTCTTCCCTCGGTAAAAACAGGATGCTCTGTGGAATCCAGTGAAGACGGTCCCAGAAAAAGTCCACGACTATAGATTGCGCTCTGGCCGGCAAATTGGGTGGAGGGTCCAGACAAGACAGTCGATGCCACAGCATTGAAGCAATCAAGTTGTTGATGATTAAAACACGACCTCTGAAGGACAAGTTTGGCAGAATCCATTTCCATTTTTTTAGTCTTCCTTCAACTTTTTCTAAAAAACACTCCCAGTTTTTCTCAGTAAAAGTCTGATTTCCTAAAAACACACCAAGATATTTAAAACCACCTTGTGTCCACAAAAGGCTACCAGGTAGGGCAATTTTTTGTGGTCTCCCCCCCACCACAACAGCTTCACTCTCGCTGAGGAGCACTCACCAAAAAGATTAACACTTCTTAAAAGGTAGTCTACATCATTTTGATTTCTTGTAAAAACAACATCATCAGCATAGGCAGACACTTTAAAAACAGAGTCAGAGTTGGGGACTTTAAAACCAGTGAGGCCTTGCCTTAGTTTACATAGGAGGGGCTCGATGGCAAGAGAGTACAGCATACCTGAGAGGGGGCAGCCCTGTCGGACACCCCTCTCAACTTTGAAAGGAGCACTCAAACAACCATTAATCTTAAGAATACTCTCAATGTCTCTATACAAAGCCTGGATCTTGGCGATGAACCCTGACCTGAAACCAAAGGCCTCTAGTGTCTGCCAAAGGTATGGATGTTCAACTCGGTCAAACGCCTTTTCTTGGTCTATTGAAATAAGACCAAGTTCTTTGACCAATGAGCTGGAGAGGTCCAAAACATCACGAGTTAAAAAAATGTTGTCTGTAACCAACCTACCAGGTACACAGTAGGTCTGGTCTACATGTATGACCTGCTCCATCACCTTCCTCAGTCTGGTAGCCAACACTTTGGAGAGAATTTTGTAGTCAGTACAGAGGAGGGCCACCGGACGCCAGTTTTTAATGTCTTTCAAGTCGCCTTTCTTGGGAAGGAGGGTGAGGACTGCTCTCCTACAACTTAGGGGCACGTGACCCTTCCGCAGACTGTCAGACAGTACTTCCAGCAAGTCCTCACAGATCTCAGACCAGAACGCCTTGTAGAACTCCAATGGTAGACCATCTATCCCTGGGGCTTTTCCACACTGAAGAGACTGGACAGCCACTGCTAGTTCTTGCAGAGTGATCCCGCTCTCCAGCTCCGCATTCATGCTAGCCATCACCTTTGGCAAGTCCGTCAAAAAATGACTCAGCACATGTGGATTCTCAACAAATTCTTTCTTAAAGAGATCTTTGTAGAAAGCAGCTGTAAAGCGACGGATCTCCGCAGACTCATGGATCTGCCGCCCGTCCTCGGAGCTGAGAGAGTGGATCATCCTCCTCTGACCATTCTTCCTCTCCAAACCAAAGAAAAAATGAGATGGAGCGTCCATTAGTGCGATGTTCTGGAACCTACTGCGTACTACAGCTCCCCTGGCGGCCACACCCAGTAGGTCGGTTAAAACAGACTTTTTGCCATTGAGGGCCTCAAAATGTCCTCTTTCTCCTGTGGAGCCTGCCAAAGACTGCAGCTCCACTACTTCTCTCTCCAGGTCCCTGACAGACCTGGCCAAGTCTCCAGAGACATTGCGAGTATACTGTAGGCACATATTCTTTATTTTGCTCTTCCCTACATCCCACCACTGCTGCAAAGAACTAAAACTTGATTTTGTTCATTTAAAATTACTCCAAAAAAACATAAATGCAGTTTTAAAACTGTTATCCGATAAAAGTGATGTGTTAAAATGCCAGTATGCACTACTGCACTTTATATTCTTGATAAAAACACAACACTGAACCAGAGAGTGATCTGTAAAGCCAACAGGGACTATAAAAGCACTTTTAAAAATGCTAAAATGGTGCTTAAAACTGTAAACCCTATCCAATCTAGCTAAGGACAGAATATCGTCCTTTCTATGGCTCCACGTGTACTGTCTAGCCTTGCCATGAAAATTTCTTCACACATCACACAGATCATGAGCTTCTATTAGACCTTTTAAACTTCTCTTGGATGCAGCATGTGGCTCTGGGTGGTTCCTATCCATAAGAGGATTTTCTGTGCAATTAAAATCACCTCCCACAAATAAAAAGTCATCATTACTGCAATTTTTGATTGTGTCATCTAAAATATTTAAAAAGGCCAATCTTTCTGTGCCTACGGTTGGAGCATACACATTTATAAAAACAACTTTCACATTCTCAAAAACAGCTCGAACTTTTACAATGTGGCCTGCAATTACCTCATCAATGTCATAAGAAAGTGGAATAAAATCTCGAGAAAATAAAATACCCACTCCACCACTGCTGCTGTTTTTATGACTGAGAATATTTTCCCCTCGAAATTCCCTCCTCCAGTCAGCAGCATTGTCCTCAGAACTATGAGTCTCCTGAACAAACAGAACATTAATTTTCTTGCATTCTGCAAGAGTAAAAACACACGCTCGCTTAGACATTTCTCTTGCTCCATTGATGTTGAGTGTGCCAAAATTAAAACTGCACATGCATATAAGAGGGCAAAGCCAATACAAAAACAGAAAAGAAAGAATGAGCGATAAAAGACTAATCATCCTGGGTAATTTGGTTCTTAACTCTTAGTACAAGCTTTTTTAGTCTGTAGACCTCCTGATCAGTAAAACTTTCCTGCTCAAGCTCTCCCCTATTTTTCATGTAGACCCGAGCAGAATCAACAAAACGTTTTAGATCAGGGAAGAAGTTTTCAACTCTAACCATTTTGGATCCCTTAGTGTCCTGCAAAAACTTCTGTATTTTTGTGAAGGGGTAACCGCCTCCACTGGCCACATCATCACTGCTTTCACCATCACTCTCTATCTCAGACCCAGCATAAGAATCTGGTTGCAATAGAGAAACCTCAGAACTTTCTTTGACAACCCTTTTTACTTTGCTCCTCTGCTGTTTGGTTTCCAAGTTCTTCCGCTTGATTGAGATTTTAGATAACTCTTCATCTATTTCAATGTCATCCTCATCCTCCAACACTGACTCAGCCACCCTGGTAGCTGTCTCTTCTTGCTTCTCGCTCACCCTGTGCTGTGGTTTTATATTCATCTTTCTAGTCCCACCTGTCACCACGGGTTGAGATGCCGTCTCGGCGCTCAGCCCATGTTTTCCCATTGAGCAGCGTCTCAGCAGGCTCCCAGCTGCCAGCATTACGGACGGCTGGGGCCAATTAGTCCTCATCAGCTGGGGCGCTGCCAATGAGGATAAATAGGAGCAGCCTCGATGACTCGGGGCTGCGACATAAACACATTGCTAAGCTGAAGCCCCTTCGTCTGGTGTCAGCTTATACTCCTCTTGCAGCATTCCTGTGTTTGTATCCCGCTGTGAGTATGCACGTCTTGTTACCCCCACGTCCGGTACGAGCTGCTTACCTCTGCGCTGTGCAACCTGTGAGTGTACCTCTGCATGAGTATCTGTGCTCTCCTCATCCCTTATCCCTTACCCAAAATAAACCATCACGACTCACTGGCTTGTCCCTGGCTCTGATTGCCCGGCTCCTTAGAGCCGGATATGACAGTATGTCGCAGCCAGAAGAGTTACCGGCGGCCGTGAGTCGCCGTGGAAATGTACCTTTCTGTCCAGGTGTCAGCGCTGCTAGCATGCCGTTTCCCAGGAGTCACTTCCGGCGCCAGGGCGACGAGCTGAGGTCCATCTCGGAGGCTGTCGACGGGACACTCTTCACCCTGCACGATGCCTCCAACGCGAGACGCTGGCATCCGGGCCGTGCTGAGGAATTCCTGGGCTGTCACCCTCATTCTGTGTTCCATCTGGAGGACAGCACCAGGATAGACGCTGCAGGTACACAGCGAGAGAAGCTCCACGGGGTGGATGGAAATCCCGGCAGGAAGTCGAAGTGGGCGACGCCTTTCCCCGCTTCGGAGTCCCGTTCCTGCCGTTATTCCAGTCCGGGAGTTCGCGCCAACCAGAGGGCTTTCCCCGACCTGCGCCACGTCACTCGGGATTCCCTTCAAGGAGCCGCAGCTGACAGCAGTTATGTCTGGGGTCGAGTGGCTGTCGCGAGCTCTACTGTGTTTCCTGCCACCACCTTCTGGCATGTGGCGGCGGCAGTGAGGTTGATGGAGAGGACTTCAGGGCTACGAAGCTTTCCCGTGCTCGGCGCCTTCCTCGCCTCGATCTCTGATCTGGAGCGGCGAATCCTGGGTTTCCCCCTCGCTTCGTTCCCTGGGAATAGCCGCCATCACATCGCCGAGTCACCTCTGCACGAACCTCGTCCGGATCCAGTTCTGGGTCATCGTCAGGACCGTTCCTCCCACGCAGCTGTCATCCCTTCGCCTCGTCAGTGTGAAGATTCTACAGCCTCGTCCCCTGAGCCTCATTCCCCCGCTGTCATTCCTGGACATTCGGGCTGGCTCACCCCGGCTGTTTCCCCCTCCTCCTCGACGCGCTTCCTGACCGCTGTGTGTGCCTGGAATCCCGGCCTGGTGAGCTCTCTGCTGGAGACAACGCGAGCGATCCTCAGACGAATCCCCGGGGGGTCCTCCGTTATCGCCGGGCGGGGAGAGGAAGAAGCAGAATCCACTACAGCAGGCGATACTCAACCTCCAGGGGGC
Organism: Pholidichthys leucotaenia; assembly: GCA_020510985.1. Classification (NCBI taxonomy): domain Eukaryota; kingdom Metazoa; phylum Chordata; class Actinopteri; order Cichliformes; family Pholidichthyidae; genus Pholidichthys; species Pholidichthys leucotaenia. Next base: position 179,715,106 of record CM035839.1, on the reverse strand, counting down.
AGGCAAGTCATTGTTTTTTCACACCTGCTTAATGATTTGCTCTGTCACATCCCTGGAGGAGAAGTTCAGGGTTTGCAGCTCCCTGAACTCTCCCCACCTGCTGTAACCTGTATTCCTAATCCCGCATCCTCTGTGTCTCTCTCCGCCGAGCGGTCCCCGGCTCCGGGTCAACGTGGTGGGATATGGAGAGGGCCTGTAGTTCCGCAGCTACATTGCGGACGGAGGAGGGGGACTGACTGCTGCGTGGAGTCTACGCCGACGATTGAGCGTCCCCGGGTCTCCACGGAGGAGCGGTTCGGTCCAGCGGGACGAGATTCTTCTGGCTTCACGTCGAGTGGATCGTCGGCGGGGTCACTGGAGCCGGAGGAATCTCAAGCTGCGCTGACCATCATGCTGGCTGCGGGGCCCGACGCGGCTAGATGGGAGCCTGACAACGACCTGACGACGGATCCTGGATCTTCGCAGTCCTGGACGGCGTCAGAACCCGAGATCAGGCGAGTGCTCTCCTTTCTTTTCTCTCTTTTTATCTTTGAGCACTTCAGCCTATCTCCAGGGGAGACGAGCAGGGTGCAGCCGCCCGCTGCGTCTGAGCTCGTCTCGCCGGGTTCTGGCGCTGCCGGTGATCCTGATCCCGGTTCTGTTTTCTCTTCTGAGCCTTCTTCCAGGGTCACCGGCGAGGAGTTGCTGTTCCTCGTGGTGCTGGAGGGTCCGGGTTCAACGTTGGAGGTCGGTTCTGGCGCAGTGTCCAACGTGGGTTCGCCCGAGACCCAATCGGGGTCCAACGTGGGTTCGCCTGAGGCCCGATCGGGGTCCGACGTGGGTGCTGCCCCAGTATTGTCCAGGTCCGGTGAGGAGGTGGCCGTTTCCCTGCGGCCTGACGCCCGCCGCCCTCGTCATCGGCTCTCCCCTGAGCCTCTTCCACCGGGATCCGCTCTGATCCTTCGCCCGTCTCAACGGTCCTGGTGGTTGAGTGATGCGGGTCGACGACCCGACCCACAGAACTTTCGGTTCGGTGATCTGGTTCCCCCCACTGGTCTGTGTTTCTCTCTGGGCAGCCTGGTTCGGCTGCCGGTGGACTGGATTCCTGGGATCTGGGTCCAGAGTTCGCCATCCGAACATTTCTCTTCCCCTGATTCGCCAGCTGGACAATGGGCGGGGAGATCTCCGGAGCCATCTCAGCCATTTTTGGACTCTGCCTGCCATTCACCTCGGGTGTTACTTTTTCTTGTTAAGGTCACTCGGGTGTAATGTTTTGTCCTGTTGGTGGATTCGTTTTTATAGTGCTGTTTTCCATCGCTCATGCTCAGCATTTTACTTTTTGTGCCATGTTTTTAGCCTCGTTTTTTCATTGTAGAGTTATGTTTTGTTTCCTTTCAGACCATGCTCTGCAGTTATCCATTTATTCCAGTCACTTTCATTTCTTTAGGTGACTGTGGGTATTTATATATTCGTGTGTGGGTTTTTCTTTGCCTGCACTCAGTATTTCTTCTTTATGTCCTGTTTGTTCATTATAGAGTCATGTGCCTTGTTTTCCGTAACACCATGCTCTGTAATTGTCCATTTGTTCCAGTCACCTTCACTTTTCTTGGTGACTGTGTGTATGTACTTATATTGGTGCTGTGTATTGTGTTTCCCCTTTTTTTGACCATACTCAGCATTTTTGCCCTGTACCTTTTTGGTGGTTTTTTTTTCCTTGCTCTGGGTCACGCATTGTTGGTACTCTCTGAGTAGTGTGTAACCGGCGTGCTGACCCAGTTCTTCTCCCCATCTGTACTTGGGTTAATTATTCCCTGTTTTGTCAGTGTTGTATTTGGGTTTTTTTTTTCCCACTACCCTACATTGCCCCATTGGTGTTGTCCTTCCCTTGGCTTCTTCCCCTCCGGTCCTGCCTCCCTTCCTCCCACCCTAGGTGGGGGGGGGGGGGGCTGGGATGTTCCTGGTCGTTCAGGAGCCCGACCTTGAGGGGGGGGCTCTGTCACCACGGGTTGAGATGCCGTCTCGGCACTCAGCCCATGTTTTCCCATTGAGCAGCGTCTCAGCAGGCTCCCAGCTGCCAGCATTACGGACGGCTGGGGCCAATTAGTCCTCATCAGCTGGGGCGCTGCCAATGAGGATAAATAGGAGCAGCCTCGATGACTTGGGGCTGCAACATAAACACATTGCTAAGCTGAAGCCCCTTCGTCTGGTGTCAGCTTATACTCCTCTTGCAGCATTCCTGTGTTTGTATCCCGCTGTGAGTATGTACGTCTTGTTACCCCCACGTCCGGTACGAGCTGCTTACCTCTGCGCTGTGCAACCTGTGAGTGTACCTCTGCATGAGTATCTGTGCTCTCCTCATCCCTTATCCCTTACCCAAAATAAACCATCACGACTCACTGGCTTGTCCCTGGCTCTGATTGCCCGGCTCCCTAGAGCCGGATATGACACCACCATCTACCTGTGCCTCATTTGGCTCATCTGTCTGATCCTCAGCGTGATCCCTCTCGGTAATCTCACCCTTGTCCACAATGTTGGTCTGTGCAGCAGCCCTGCGATGTGCTTTAACTTTTGTTGCTGTTTCATTTATGATTGACAGGCTGGCTGCGGAGGGCGGCAAAGCCGCCCCGTCGCTAGACGGCCTCACGGCCTCGGCCGAAGCGCCGATGCCAGACGGCCTCGCGGCCTCGGTCAAAGCGCCCGATGGCGCGGCAGCGCCAGCAGCCTCGGAGGACGGCGAAGCCGCTCCGTCGCCAGATGGCCCCGTGGCCGCGGCGCCCAACTGCGAGGCTGCACTAGCTGCCTCCCCCGAGTGATCACCCCCCACTCCCTGAGGGCATGATCGAATCAAGTGTCCCTCCATTCCGCAGTCGAAACACTTCATATTATCGGAGGTGACGTGGATGGTGTAATCAAAGCCGTCAATCCGGTATTTAAATACGAGGTTGAGGCTTTCCTCGCTATTCTTTAAAATCATGAACACCTGTCGCCTAAAAGACATGACATGTTTTAAATGCGGGGACTTACAACCGAGAGGGATGTGCTTAATGGGGGACAAAAGCTGCCCGTGTCTCAACAGCTCCTTCTCCAACAGCTCATTCTTTAAAAATGGTGGGACATTTGATATTGTAATTCCCTTCGCGGGATTTACCAGAGACAGAACAGGAACCAGTATGCCTTTAATCACAACCCCGCTCTCCACTACCTGGTTAACTTTTTCAACACTATCTAGGAAGATTACCACGGCATTATTCATTCTAGAAGCTGACCTAATGCTTTCATAACCGACCAACTCCCCCACAGCCAGACTACATTCCTCCACTGAGCAGCTGACAGCCGGAGCCAGTTTGACAGCATGCCGGCGTGTTAGCTTCTCGAACCTGGAGCCTCGCTCCCAAACCATGCTGACCAGCAGAGCTGGCAGCAGAAACCCCCCTCCCAGAACGCCTACCCCACCCCAGCTACAGAAAACAACAAAAATTAAGATTATTTAGCAGAAAAACACCTTAAACACAAAAAGATAGAGAAAAGTTTGAGATAATTCACTCACGCTGTCACATGCTCCCAGCTCGCACTCACGACCACGCCCACACAGAGAGAGAGAGAGAAAAAAGAGAGAGAGAGAGAGAGAGAGAGATTGATTTTGATTTTTAAAAGATCTTTAATAAACACACTTGTCCATCAGTCAATACAATTTCTATATCATGCTATGTTACACAGAAAATTAATCCCCCAAAAAACGCCCAAAAAAAAGCTGTCCATCATGAACTGAACAGAGGACATTCTCCAGGGACCAGAGGGTCCTGAAACCTTCCACATCCCCATTCCCCATAAAAAACTGAAAGTCCAGCCTGATTCTGGCTTTAAGTAGCCTCACAAATAAAATTTTGACATCAACATCATTCTCAACATTTTCAAGTTTTCTTCTCCGGCTTACATAGATAGCCAACTTTGCCTGTCCTAAAACAAAGTTCAGTAGTTGACACTTCTGCTTAAAACGACGATTGTACATAAAACCACAAATGAAAACCTGCTTAGAGAAAACTTCCTTAAAAATATGAAAAAGTTTTGTGAGAAGTTCAAAGAGGCCACTCAGGCGCTGACATTCAATAAAACAATGAAAAACAGTCTCCCTAGAGGAACAAAAAACACACTGATCACTGACACTGCTGTTAATCACAGAAACAAAAGCATTGACAGCTATAATGCCATGCAGGACCCTCCACTGTAAGTCTCCATGTCTCTTAGGGAGAGGGGCTTTGTAAAGAGCCCTCCAGGCAGGCCGATGCCCTTTTCCTAGTTTAAAATAGGCTCTCCAAGGAGTGTCCACACAGGTGTTCAATCGGTCCTTGTTGAGTGCCATCACCACCAGTCTGTAGAGTGCCTTACCACTGGCTCCTCCAAAGTCCACACCAGTGGGAGCACAGAATGCCAGTAAGGAGCAAGGAGCGACGTCAAAGTCCATATAGAGCGTGAGAGAGGGAAAGGGGTCAGTGCTTTCTGGCTGCAGCGTGCCATTGCTAAAGTCCAAGAGTAGGGAGTGCTCAAGTCCATGAAGCTCCTGTTTCCAGTGTGCAAGAAGACCATCGATGAAACGATTCGACCTGACACCAAGATGAGCTGCTAAAGCTGAGGCGTTGTTGAGGCCAGGACCAGCCAGTTCCACCACTTGCTTCAGAGTGAGAATGTTCCTGGAACACAGCCTATCAAGGAAGGTCCTTCCAACTCCCGGCAGGACACCAAGGCGACCACCAAAAACCAGCGGCTCCCTCAACAACCAGTAGAGGGAATCGCATGGCCCTCTTTGTTTTTTAAAAAGAGTCCACACTGAAAAGAGACTGCGGTAAAAACTGGGTAAAGACAGTGCATTAGAGTTCTTAAAATCCATTAAAAACACAGGGAGGTCTAGCCCAAGCCCAAGGACTCTCTGTAAAATAACACAGGCCAAAGGCCTCCATACCAGGTCCTGGGGGCCCGTCAGCAGTCTCTGTATGAAAGTCAGTCTAAAAGCAGCACCTCTACTAGCTAAATGAATCACTCCTTGCCCCCCTTCCTCTTTGGGAAGAAATAACAGGGCTTGAGGAACCCAGTGGAGTCCACCCCCCAAAAAAAGTCCACCAAAACAGACTGAATTTTGGACAACAAACCAGCAGGGGGGTCCATGCACATGAGGCGGTGCCACAGGGATGAGGAAACAAGATTATTTAAAATGAGCACTCTTCCTCTAAAAGATATTCTTGGCATTAGCCACTTCCACTTGTTTAGTCTCCCGTTAATCTTCTCTATGACCCCATCCCAATTTTTTTGCTCAAACTGCTGATTTCCAATAAAGACACCAAGATACTTAAAACCTCCTTTTTTCCAAATCAACCCACCCGGCAGCGTAAGCTGATTTTCTAGTTTCTCCCCCACCATCAGAGCCTCGCTTTTTCCCCAGTTTATCTTTGCAGAGGAAAGTTGGCCAAAAAGATTGACACTCCTAACCAGAACGTCAATGTCACTCTGCTTGTTTAGCAGAATGACTACATCATCTGCATAGGCCGACAGCTTGAACGTGGTGTCACAGCCAGGAAAAGTAACTCCTGATAGATCCCTTCTCAGGCAGTGAAGCAAAGGCTCTATGGCGAGGGAGTACAGCATCCCTGAGAGAGGGCAGCCCTGCCGAACCCCCCTCTGGACTTTTAAAGGGGCAGACAGGCCCCCATTTATCTTCAGCACACTCTCAATGTCACTGTACAAGACCCGTATCCTGGCTATGAAGCCTGGGCTGAACCCAAAAGCTGTTAAAACTGTCCATAAATATTGGTGTTCAACCCGATCAAACGCCTTTTCCTGGTCAATTGAAATCAAACCAGTTTCTACCGCCAATGAACCAGAGACCTCCAAAATATCCCGAATTAAAGTGACGTTGTCACTAATCAGCCTGCCAGGCACACAGTAAGTCTGGTCTACATGAATGAGCTCGCTCATCACCTTTCTCAGTCTTTGGGCCAGAGCTTTTGAGAGAATCTTGTAGTCTGTGCAGAGCAGAGAGACTGGCCTCCAGTTCTTTAGGCTCTGGAGGTCCCCCTTTTTCGGCAACAGTGTGATGATGGCCCTCCTGCAGGTCGTGGGTAGGGTCCCCCTTTCCAAGCTATCTTGGAGAACCTCCAGCAGGTCTGGACCAAGCAGGGGCCAGAATTCCTTAAAAAAGTCCACAGAGAGACCATCTATGCCTGGTGATTTTCCATTCTGGAGGCTCATTAGCGCCGTATGCAGCTCAGACAGAGACAGTGGAGCATCCAAGCCGGCAACAAGGTCCTCTGAGAGCACTGGAAGACCATCAAGGAAAACCTGGCCCAGTGACGTGTCCTCCCTCCACTCTGCTCTAAACAATTCACTGTAAAAGCTAGCAGCGTGTTTCCTGATCTCTGCTGCTGTGGAGATTGTTCTCCCGTCATCACCCAACAAGGAGTGAATGAGCTTTCTCTGTCCATTTTTCCCCTCCAGTCCAAAAAAGTACTGGGAGGGCGAGTCCATCAGAGCTACATCCATGTAGCGTGAGCGGACCAGAGCACCCTGTGCGGTGACCCCTAGCAAGCTAGCCAAGGCTGACCTTTTTGACTTGAGAGCCTCTAAGTGCTCTTGTTTTCCTGTAGAACTGAGCAACTCCTCTAGCTCTACCACCTCAGTCTCCAGAACTTTCAAGGATTGGGTCAAGCTACGAGTGACATTTTGAGTGTACTGTTGGCAGAGTTGTTTTATCTGTGCCTTACCAAAATCCCACCACATTTGGAGAGAACTAAAAGAAGATTTTTGTTCCCTGTGTGACTTCCATACATCATGAAAAACTCCCTTAAAAAACACATCATTTAAAAGTGTATTATTAAAATGCCAAAAAGCACTCTTACACTTTACATTTTCAATGAAAACAGAACAAATCAGCAGGCAGTGATCAGTGAAACCAACAGGACAGATACAACTATTTTTAAAAACACTCATTTGGTGTTTAAAACCATAGAAACGGTCTAACCTAGCCATAGATAAGAGGTTATCTTTAGCATGGCTCCAGGTGTACTGCCTCTGGTCCCCATGATGTGATCTCCACACATCGGCCATTTCATGTGCCTTCACTAGTTCCCTCAGCCTATTGGCAGAAGCAGGGTGAGGTTCCTGATGGTTCCTGTCCAGTCTGTGGTTTAATGTACAGTTAAAATCACCCCCCAGAAATAAAAAACTATTTGGATTACAGGATCTAACCGTATCTGATAGCATATTAAAGACCCTGATCCTTTCTGCTCTCTGGGTTGGCACATACACGTTTGTAAGAACCAAGTTTACGTTTTCAAACTGTACCTTTAGCAAGAGTACATGTCCTTTCACCACCTCTTCTACCTCATAAGAGACAGGCACACAACCCCGAGAGAAAAGTACAGCCACCCCTCCACTATTATTGGATTTGTGGCTAAAAAAAATGCAGCCATCCCACTCTTTTCTCCACTGGCACTCAATGTCTACAGTGCTGTGAGTCTCCTGGACCATCAGCACGTCAAGTGCCTTTAAATTAAAAAGCTTGTATAAAGAGGCCCTTTTTACATCATCCCTGGCCCCGTTTATATTAAGAGTGCCAATTCTAAGGTGGGGCATTAAAAAGGATAAAAATAAGGTACAGTAAAAAAACACACACATAGCATAAAAGGGAAGAAACAAACTAAGAGTCAACATGACTGTTAGTAATTTGTGATTTCAGTTTGACAACCAGTTTCTTTAAACGAAAAATTTCCTGATCAGTAAAAGTCTCATTCCCATCATTCAGTTTCATCAGCTTGCGAGCTGATGCCACAAATAACTCCAGATCTGGAAAGTAATTTTCCACTTTCACAGCTCTGCTCCCCTTGGTCGCCTGGAGAAATTGCCTAATTTTGGTAAAACAATAGGAGCTTTGCTCCTCCTGCGTCTGCGTCTGCATCATTTCAGACTCAGCTCCACTTTCGTCAGAGACGCTCTCATCTAGTAAATCTAACTTCCCAACCCTACTAGATTTAGCAGAGCTCTGCAAGTTTTCAGCACTTTTTCTTTTTTGTGCAGCTTTAAAAGGATCCTCTTCAGCAAAACTACATTCCTGCATTTCTTCATGAACTGCAACGTTTGTCATGCAGTGTTTGCTCTGTGTGTCCCCTACAGCCTCAAACCGCTCCTCCCCCGCCTGCAAAGTCTGTTCATTCACGTTCCTTCGTTTAACTGCACTTTTACTTACACCCTCCACCTGTTTACCCCTGGCGACAGGCTCGTCACAATGATCAGAGCTGCCGCCAGACAGAAATTCCCCACCATCACTGTTTGGGGGGGCAACTACCGCGCCCGCCGCGGCCACTCCAGCAGAGGCGGCCGCGGCCGCCCCAGCACAAGCGGACGCGGACGCGGACGCCCCCGCAGAAGTAGAAGCGGACGCGGCCGCGGATGCGGCCGCGACCACCCCAGCAGAAGCGGGCGCCGCAGCGGCATCCGCCGCACCACATGTAGCGCTACCCTCCGGACCACCAGAAACAGCGGCGTCACCTTTCCTACCGCCAGTGCTCTTTGTGTTCGCCTTTTCAGGACATGACCTAATAAGATGGCCTTCTGCGCCACACGCAAAACACTTCATGGTTTCAGATGTTGCAAACACCAAGTAGCTAAAGCCGTCAATCCTGAAATTAAAAGACGCATTCAGTTCAGCAGAGCTGTCTTTCAACACCATGAAACACTGCCTCCTATGACATACAACATGCTTCAGCAGGGGTGATTTACTACCCAGAGAGACCATTCTGATAGGGGACACAACCTGGCCAAAACGGGACAACTCTCTAATCAGCTGATCATTTTTAACGAAAGGAGGAGCGTTTGAGATGGTGATCCTCCTAGACGGATTCGCCAGCGGTAAAACGGGAGTAAAAGTGTCACCTAGGACCACTCCCTGTGCCACCACCTGATCAGCTTTTTCAGTCGAATCCAGAAAGATCACAATTGCGCTGTTCATCCTCGATGCTGATTTTATGCTGCCATGCCCAACCACCTGTCCTACAGCGAGGCTGGCCTCCTCCACAGAACAGGGAACTATCGGGAGGATTCTCACACCATGACGCCGGGTTAAGCGCTCAAACTCCACACCACCATCAATCACCGGCATGATGCCGGCCGGGAAAAACCGGCAGCAGAAGCTACCGTTCCCCAACACACTCACTCCAACACTCACACCCCAGCACACACACACTCAACCCACTATATTAAACACACACACCTCAAACACACAAGATAGAGAAAAAGTTAGAAAATACAAAGTTTAAAGTACTCACTCGACACCACTCCACACCCCTGCTCCCACAAACGCACACGCATGCGCACGAGAGAGAGAGAGAGAGAGAGAGAGAGAGAGAGAGAGAGAGAACGAAAGGAGGAGCGTTTGAGATGGTGATCCTCCTAGACGGATTCGCCAGCGGTAAAACGGGAGTAAAAGTGTCACCTAGGACCACTCCCTGTGCCACCACCTGATCAGCTTTTTCAGTCGAATCCAGAAAGATCACAATTGCGCTGTTCATCCTCGATGCTGATTTTATGCTGCCATGCCCGACCACCTGTCCTACAGCGAGGCTGGCCTCCTCCACAGAACAGGGAACTGTCGGGAGGATTCTCACACCATGACGCCGGGTTAAGCGCTCAAACTCCACACCACCATCAATCACCGGCATGATGCTGGCCGGGAAAAACCGGCAGCAGAAGCTACCGTTCCCCAACACACTCACTCCAACACTCACACCCCAGCACACACACACTCAACCCACTATATTAAACACACACACCTCAAACACACAAGATAGAGAAAAAGTTAGAAAATACAAAGTTTAAAGTACTCACTCGACACCACTCCACACCCCTGCTCCCACAAACGCCCACGCATGCGCACGAGAGAGAGAGAGAGAGAGAGAGAGAGAGAAAGAGAGAGAGAGGTTTTTTTTTGAGTTTTAAAAAATGCCTTTATTGCACAATTCAAAAAATGTAAGAGCACCAATATCATTCCACCAAGTGTCTCACACTTGAAAAGTGCAAACATAAGTCATCCCCCTCCCCCGCACAACACAAAGTATTCCCTGCAGTCCACCTATTCCACATTGCCAGTGGCAGTAGTCCGAGTCTTCCTTGTAGTCCGTGCAAAGACGAGCCACAGGCCTCCAGTTCTTAAGCAAGGCCAAGTCCCCTTCCTCCGGCAGCAGAGATAGCGCTGCGCGCCCGCAGCCAATTCTGTTGTACGTCCCAGAGACATTTTCCTCATCTCAGATGGATTGTAGTCCTTAGACCATGCGGGATTTTTAAGCAAGTCATCTTTGCAGCAGGCTCGTCCAGATTGTAGAAAGAAAACGTTGGGGCATCCATGCCTTGCAGGCGAGTAAACCGTGACCTTGTAGTCCGTGCAAAGAAGAGCCACAGGCCTCCCGTTTTCAAGCCAGGCCAAGTCCCCGTCCTCGGGCAGCAAAGATAGTGCTGCGCGCCGGCAGGAGACCGGTAAAGATCCAGTTCCGTGACAGTCAGTTACAGTCAATGAGAAACGTCATAAAAGTCTGATCGAACAATATCCCAAAAATGCGTAAAATAGGCAGAGGAACGACTGCCATTTATTCCTTCTGTCGGGCGCGCTTGACCCCTGTTCCCCCTGCTGCTTTACGCAGGGCTGTCAGGTGTTTTTTGAGGCGAAAACGTTTCCTTTCATCCAGGAGGTCAAGACCAACCTGAGAGAGAGAGAGGGAGAGAGATTGATTTTTAAAGGATCTTTAATAAACACACTTGTCCATCAGTCAATACAATTTCTATATCATGCTATGTTACACAGAAAATTAATCCCCCAAAAAACGCCCCAAAAAAAGCTGTCCATCATGAACTGAACAGAGGACATCCTCCAGGGACCAGAGGGTCCTGAAACCTTCCACATCCCCATTCCCCATAAAAAACTGAAAGTCCAGCCTGATTCTGGCTTTAAGTAGCCTCACAAATAAAACTTTCGACATCAACATCACTCTCAACATTCTCAAGTTTTCTTCTCCGGCTTACATAGATAGCCAACTTTGCCTGCCCTAAAACAAAGTTCAGTAGTTGACACTTCTGCTTAAAACGACGATTGTACATAAAACCACAAATGAAAACCTGCTTAGAGAAAACTTCCTTAAAAATATGAAAAAGTTCTGTGAGAAGTTCAAAGAGGCCACTCAGGCGCTGACATTCAGTAAAACAATGAAAAACAGTCTCCCTAGAGGAACAAAAAACACACTGATCACTGACACTGCTGTTAATCACAGAAACAAAAGCATTGACTGCTATAATACCATGCAAGACCCTCCACTGTAAGTCTCCATGTCTCTTAGGGAGAGGGGCTTTATAAAGAGCCCTCCAGGCAGGCCGATGCCCTTTTCCTAGCTTAAAATAGGCTCTCCAAGGAGTGTCCACACAGGTGTTCAATCTGTCCTTGTTGAGTGCCATCACAACCAGTCTGTAGAGTGCCTTACCACTGGCTCCTCCAAAGTCCACACCAGTGGGAGCACAGAATGCCAGTAAGGAGCAAGGAGCGACGTCAAAGTCCATACTAGAGCGTGAGAGAGGGAAAGGGGTCAGTGCTTTCCGGCTGCAGCGTGCCATTGCTAAAGTCCAAGAGTAGGGAGTGCTCAAGTCCATGAAGCTCCTGTTTCCAGTGTGCAAGAAGACCATCGATGAAACGATTCGACCTGACACCAAGATGAGCTGCTAAAGCTGAGGCGTTGTTGAGGCCAGGACCAGCCAGTTCCACCACTTGCTTCAGAGTGAGAACATTCCTGGAACACAGCCTATCAAGGAAGGTCCTTCCAACTCCCGGCAGGACACCAAGGCGACCACCAAAAACCAGCAGCTCCCTCAACAACCAGTGGAGGGAATCGCATGGCCCTCTTTGTTTTTTAAAAAGAGTCCACACTGAAAAAAGACTGCGGTAAAAACTGGGCAAAGACAGTGCACTAGAGTTCTTAAAATCCATTAAAAACACAGGGAGATCTAGCCCAAGCCCAATGACTCTCTGTAAAATAACACAGGCCAAAGGCCTCCATACCAGGTCCTGGGGGCCCGTCAGCAGTCTCTGTATGAAAGTCAGTCTAAAAGCAGCACCTCTACTAGCTAAATGAACCACTCCTTGCCCCCCTTCCTCTTTGGGAAGAAATAACAGGGCTTGAGGGACCCAGTGGAGTCCACCCCCCCAAAAAAGTCCACCATAATAGACTGGATTTTTGACAACAAACCAGCAGGGGGGTCCATGCACATGAGGCGGTGCCACAGGGATGAGGAAACAAGATTATTTAAAATGAGCACTCTTCCTCTAAAAGATATTCTTGGCATTAGCCACTTCCACTTGTTTAGTCTCCCGTTGATTTTCTCTATGACCCCATCCCAATTTTTTTGCTCAAATTGTTGATTTCCAATAAAGACATCAAGATACTTAAACCCTCCTTTTTTCCAAATCAGCCCACCAGGCAGCGTAAGCTGATTTTCTAGGTTCTCCCCCACCATCAGAGCCTCGCTTTTTCCCCAGTTTATTTTTGCAGAGGAAAGTTGGCCAAAAAGATTGACACTCCTAACCAAAACGTCAATGTCACTCTGCTTGTTTAGCAGAATGACTACATCATCTGCATAGGCCGACAGCTTGAACGTGGTGTCACAGCCAGGAAAAGTAACTCCTGATAGATCCCTTCTCAAGCAGTGAAGCAAAGGCTCTATGGTGAGGGAGTACAGCATCCCTGAGAGACGGCAGCCCTGCCGAACCCCCCTCTGGACTTTTAAAGGGGCAGACAGGCCCCCATTTATCTTCAGCACACTCTCAATGTCACTGTACAAGACCCGTATCCTGGCTATGAAGCCTGGGCTGAACCCAAAAGCAGCTAAAACTGTCCATAAATATTGGTGTTCAACCCGGTCAAACGCCTTTTCCTGGTCAATTGAAATCAAACCAGTTTCTACCGCCAATGAACCAGAGACCTCCAAAACATCCTGAATTAAAGTGACGTTGTCACTAATCAGCCTGCCAGGCACACAGTAAGTCTGGTCTACATGAATGAGCTCGCTCATCACCTTTCTCAGTCTTCGGGCCAGAGCTTTTGAAAGAATCTTATAGTCTGTGCAGAGCAGAGAGACTGGCCTCCAGTTCTTTAGGCTCTGGAGGTCCCTTTTTTTCGGCAACAGTGTGATGATGGCCCTCCTGCAGATCGTGGGTAGGGTCCCCCTTTTCAAGCTATCTTGGAGAACCTCCAGCAGGTCTGGACCAAGCAGGGGCCAGAATTCCTTAAAAAAGTCCACAGAGAGACCATCTATGCCTGGTGATTTTCCATTCTGGAGGCTCATTAGCGCCGTATGCAGCTCAGACAGAGACAGTGGAGCATCCAAGCCGGCAACAAGGTCCTCTGAGAGCGCTGGAAGACCATCAAGGAAAACCTGGCCCAGTGACGTGTCTTCCCTCCACTCTGCTCTAAACAATTCACTGTAAAAGCTAGCAGCGTATTTCCTGATCTCTGCTGCTGTGGAGATTGTTCTCCCGTCATTGTCCAACAAGGAGTGAATGAGTTTTCTCTGTCCATTTTTCCCCTCCAGTCCAAAAAAGTACTAGGAGGGCGAGTCCATCAGAGCTACATCCATGTAGCGTGAGCGGACCAGAGCACCCTGTGCGGTGACCCCTAGCAGGCTAGCCAAGGCTGACCTTTTTGACTTAAGAGCCTCTAAGTGCTCTTGTTTTCCTGTAGAACTGAGCAACTCCTCTAGCTCTACCACCTCAGTCTCCAGAACTTTCAAGGATTGGGTCAAGCTACGAGTGACATTTTGAGTGTACTGTTGGCAGAGTTGTTTTATCTGTGCCTTTCCAAAATCCCACCACATTTGGAGAGAACTAAATGAAGGTTTTTGTTCCCTGTGTGACTTCCATACATCATGAAAAACTCCTTTAAAAAACACATCATTTAAAAGTGTATTATTAAAATGCCAAAAAGCACTCTTACACTTTACATTTTCAATAAAAACAGAACAAAACAGCAGGCAGTGATCAGTGAAACCAACAGGACAGATACAACTATTTTAAAAAACACTCATTTGATGTTTAAACCCATAAAAATGGTCTAACCTTGCCATAGATAAAAGGTTATCTTTAGCATGGCTCCAGGTGTACTGCCTCTGGTCCCCATGATCTGATCTCCACACATCGGCCATTTCATGTGTCTTCACCAGTTCTCTCAGCCTATTGGCAGAAGCAGGGTGAGGCTCCTGATGGTTCCTGTCTAGTCTGTGGTTTAATGTACAGTTAAAATCACCCCCCAGAAATAAAAAACTATTTGGATTACAGGATCTAACCGTATCTGATAGCACATCAAAGACCCTGATCCTCTCTGTTCTCTGTGTTGGCACATACACGTTTGTAAGAACCAAGTTCACGTTTTCAAACTGTACCTTTAGCAAGAGTACATGTCCTTTCACCACCTCTTCTACCTCATAAGAGACAGGCACACAACCCCTAGAGAAAAGTACAGCCACCCCTCCACTGTTATTGGATTTGTGGCTAAAAAAAATGCAGCCATCCCACTCTTTTCTCCAAAGGCTCTCAATGTCTACAGTGCTGTGAGTCTCTTGGACCATCAGCACGTCAAGTTTCTTTAAATTAAAAAGCTTGTATAAAGAGGCCCTTTTTACATCATCCCTGGCCCCTTTTATATTAAGAGTGCCAATTCTAAGGTGGGGCATTAAAAAGGATAAAAATAGGGTACAGTATAAAAACACACACATAGCATAAAAGGGAAGAAACAAACTAAGAGTCAACATGACTGTTAGTAATTTGTGATTTCAGTTTAACAACCAGTTTCTTTTAACAATATATTTCCTGATCAGTGAAAGTCTCATTCCCATCATTCAGTTTCATAAACTTGCCAGCTGATGCCACAAATAACTCCAGATCTGGAAAGTAATTTTCCACTTTCACAGCTCTGCTCCCCTTAGTCACCTGGAGAAATTTCCTAATTTTGGTAAAACAATAGGAGCTTTGCTCCTCCTGCGTCTGCATCAGTTTAGACTCAGCTCCACTTTCGTCAGAAGCGCTCTCATCCAGTAATTCTAAATTCCCAACCCTACTAGATTTAGCAGAGCTCTGCAAGTTTTCAGCACTTTTTCTTTTTTGTGCAGCTTTAAAAGGATCCTCCTCAACAAAATTACATCCCTGCATTTCTTCGTCAAATGCAACGTTTGTCATGCAGTGTTTACTCTGAGTGTCCGCCACAGCCTCAAACCGCTCCTCCCCCACCTGCAAAGTCTGTTCATTCATGTTCTTTCCTTTAACTGCACTCATTTCGCCCTCCACCTCTTTACTCCGGGTGACAGGCTCGTCACAATGATCGGAGCTGCCGCCAGACAGAAATTCCCCACCATCACTGTTTGAGGGGGCAACTACCGCGCCCGCCGCGGCCACCCCAGCAGAGGCGGCCGCGGCCGCCCCAGCACAAGCGGACGCGGATGTGGCCGCGGACGCTCCCGCAGAAGCAGAAGCAGAAGCTGACGCGGCTGCAGCCGCGACCGCCCCAGCAGAAGCGGGGGCCGCAGCGGCATCCGCCGCACCACATGTAGCACTACCCTCCGGACCACCAGAAACAGCGGCGTCACCTTTCTTACTGCCAGTGTTCTTTGTGTTCACCTTTTCAGGACATGATCTAATGAGATGGCCCTCTGCACCACACGCAAAACACTTCATGGTTTCGGATGTGCAAAGACTAAGTAGCTGAAGCCCTCAATCCTGAAGTTAAAAGACACGTTCAGTTCTGCAGAGCTGTCTTTTAACACCATAAAACACTGCCTCCTGTGACACACGACATGCTTCAGCAGGGCTGATTTACTACCCAGAGAGACCATTCTGATGGGGGAAACAACTTGGCCAAAACGGGACAATTCTCTTATCAGCTGATCGTTTTTAATGAAAGGAGGAGCATTAGAGATGGTGATCCTCCTAGAAGGGTTCGCCAGCGGTAGAACAGGAGTAAAAGTGTCATTTATGACAACTCCCTGTTCCACCACCTGATCAGCTTTTTCAGTGGAATCCAGGAAGATGACAATTGCGCTGTTCATCCTTGACGCTGACTTTATACCATCATGCCCAACCACCTGTCCTCCAGCGAGGCCAGCCTCTTCCACAGAACAGGGAACTGTCGGCAGGATTCTCACGCCATGCCACCGGGTCAAGCGCTCGAACTCCACACCACCATCAAACACCGGCATGATGCCGGCCGGGAAAAACGGGCAGCAGAAGCTACCGTTCCCCGACACACTCACACCAACACTCACACCCCAGCACACACACACTCAAACCACTAAATACTAAACACACACACCTCAACACACACGATAGAGAAAAGTTAGAAAAAAACAAAGTTTAGAGTACTCACTCAACGCCACTCCACACCCCTGCTCCCACAAACGCTCACGCATGCGCACAAGAGAGAGAGAGAGAGAGAGAGAGAGAGAGAGAGAGAGAGAGAGAGACGTTTGACGTTTAAAAAGTCCCTTTATTGTACAATTCAAAAATATAAAATCACCATCATACCATCATTCCACCCAAGTGTTCCACATTTCAAAAGTTCAAACATAACCCATCCCCCTCCCCCACAGAACACAAAACACTCCCAACAGTCCATTTATTGGAGAACTCCTCCAAATTGTCCACCATTTTATAATAAGAAAACTCCACCCGGAGTCTGACTTTTAACAGGGCCTTAAAAACAGACACGGGGTCCACATTGCCAGTGTTAATAGTCCGGTTTTTCCTCGTCAGCCAAATGGCAAGTTTAGCGGTACCAGACAAGAAGTTTATCAAAATATGCACAGACTTCTTTGCCACTTTGTATTTCGGACCATAAATAAACAAACCAAAAGAAAAACATTCACCAAAATCATGAAACCAAACTTTCAAAAGATCAAAAAGCCCAGACAAACGAAAACATCCAACAAACAAGTGCTCCAGGGTCTCGACTTGTGAACAAAACAAACAACCCTCCCCAACACTAGGATCCAGGTGTGCTCTGTATTTGTTTGTAGCTATTGCCCCATGCACAATCCTCCACTGGAGATCTGCTGTCCGTTTCTCTATAGGGGGCTTGTACATGGAGCGCCAGCTGCCCTTTGGGGAGAATCCCGGCCCCAAAAACCCCGCCCACTTCGACTCTTTTACCCCCGTCAGAGAGCGCAGATTTAGAACTTTCACACAAATGTGATACGCCGCCTTCTTCCCTACAGCCTGGAACTTGCCCAGACGGAGAGTTCCGAAAGACAGCAGGTGGTCTTCTTCCTCCTGCCACTCTCCCACTGCTGGACTTACGGAAAGGGCAGGAAAGCTGAACACAGTGTCCTCATCCCATTGATCAGAAAGAGTGCGGTTTTCCACAAAGGCTCTCAGTGGTCGTGGCAGGGCAGCACACACTTCCGTCACCACCCTATGCACCAGTCTGACGGATGTAATATTGGCTTTCCGCCTCAGCGTTTCTATGGACGTGGTTGACATCTTCATCAGATGGCCAAGCTTGGTGCAGCCCACCTCTCTTAAACAGGTTCGCAGACTGACAGACTGCAGCAACTGAGTGTCCATGAATCCATTGAAAAACAACGGTTCCTCAAACAGCCACATACCTGGTGTCTCCTCAGGAATACGAGCTACAGCGAAGACTTGCCATGCATGCAAAACAGAGGCATAAAACGCAGTAAGTCCAGTAAAGTCCACCTCCCCGGATTTCACGAGGAAAAGCTGCTTGTCGTAGCCCAAGCGGCCAACTCTCCTCAGGAGCAGTTTTGCAGTGTCCATCCAGCAGGGGCCACATCCATAGAGGAACCGTTGCGCAGTCTGAAGCCTAAAACAGATGATCTTGGACTGTATGTCAACCAGGCCCTGTCCTCCCTCGGCAACAGGCAGGTAGAGAGCAGCCGCACGCACCCAGTGTCGACCAGACCAAAAGAAACCCACGATCATCTTCTGGACCTCCTCCACCAGGCTCCTGGGCGGTGTCAAAGCGATAAGTCTATGCCAAAGAGCCGAAGCGACCAGATTATTGGCGACCAGAACTCTTCCCCTATAAGACAGCTGTGGTAGCAACCAATTCCATTTAGAAAAACGGGCACACACCTTCTCCTTACATCCCTCTCAGTTCTTGCTTTCAAAGTCCTCAGAACCCAAAAACACCCCCAACACTTTAAGACCGGCTTTCCCCCACAGAAGACCTCCAGGTAGATGAGGAATGTCTTGATGTGTCCACTGCCCCACCAATAAACCCTCACTTTTGCCCCAGTTTACCCGTGCAGAAGATGCTTTTTCATAAATAGACAGAGTGTCCACCAAACACTGTACATCCCTGTGGGATGTGATGAAAATGTTAACGTCGTCTGCATAAGCAGACAAGACGAGTGGACGACAACTACTGGAGGGCCCCGGCAGGGTCAAACCACCCAGCTGAGTGCGCAACCTGCACAGCAAAGGCTCAATAGCCAAGCTATACAGTTGACCCGAGATCGGACAACCCTGCCTTATTCCCCGATGTACAGGGATTGGCCGACTCAGCCCTGCCCCCAACTTTACCAAACACTCAGCTCCAGTATATAACATATTAACCCATGTCAAAAAAATATTGCCAAAACCAAACCCCTTAAGTGTGGAAAACAAATAGGAGTGGTCAACCCTATCAAAAGCTTTTTCCTGGTCCAAAGACACAATACCAAACTTTAAATCATAACATTTACTAAGATTAAGAACATCACGTATGAGAAAAATATTGTCCATAATGGTTCGATCAGGAATACAATACGTTTGATCTCTATCTATGATGACATCCAAAACATTTTTAAGTCTATTTGATAGGGCTTTAGAAAGCACCTTACAGTCTGTGCAAAGAAGAGCAACGGGCCTCCAGCTTTTAAGCAAGGCCAAGTCCCCTTTCTTAGGCAGCAGGGATAGTACTGCACGCCGACAAGAAACAGGCAAAGATCCAGTTCTATAACAGTCAATTAGAACGTCATAAAAATCTGATCCTATAATGTCCCAAAAGTGCTTAAAAAAGTCAGAAGAGAGACCGTCAAGTCCAGGTGCACGTCCCAGAGCCATTTGATTGACTGCTACAGTTAACTCATCCAAGGTCAGTTCGGAGTCCAGAGCAGCCCTTTCCCCTGGGCTGAGCTTGG
The DNA here is from genome assembly GCA_020510985.1 of Pholidichthys leucotaenia. Taxonomy (NCBI): domain Eukaryota; kingdom Metazoa; phylum Chordata; class Actinopteri; order Cichliformes; family Pholidichthyidae; genus Pholidichthys; species Pholidichthys leucotaenia. The sequence continues at coordinate 179,695,918 of CM035839.1, read as the reverse complement.
GAAGGCCCCCAAAGAGTTGATTTCGAGAGTCTATACAGCATGGTTCTGCACCAAACAGGGCCCCATAAAAATCCACTGCATGGCTCCTCATCTCAGATGGATCTGTTGTTATTTGACCATGTGGGAGTTTTAAACAAGTCATCAATTTCTTTTTTGCGGCAGACTTCTCCAGATTGAAAAAAAAGGACGTTGGGGCGTCCATGTCCTTCAGCTGAGTAAACCGGGACCTAACAAGTGCTCCCTTCACTCTTTCCCGCAGCAAAGAGCTCAGGGCCGATCTCTTCGCCTGCAGCAAGGGACCCGAGGTAGAATCCCGATCCCTAATCAAACTCTCCTCCAGCCTCTTAACAGTATCCTCAAGTTCACAAACTTTGGTTCTAATGACAGCAGTCGAGTTTGCAGTATACTGCTGACAAAAAATGCGAATTTGCACCTTGCCAACCTCCCACCACTGTCCTAAGGAACTAAAACGAGGCTTTGTAGCCCTCCAGTGTTCCCAGAAACACACAAAATAATGACAAAAAGCGTTGTCTTGAAGGAGCTTATTGTTGAAATGCCAATAGGATCTAGTTCTTTCCCCTGGTGAAATGATTAACATCACAGAAGCTAGATGATGATCTGTAAAACCGACAGGACTTATGTTGCTATGAAGAATTCCTGGGCCAAAACTTTGAGAAACATATATCCTATCTAATCTGGCAGCACTGACCGTATTGTCTACGACTCTGACCCAGGTATATTGTCTAGTGTTTGCATGTTTAATTCTCCATGTATCCAAAAGGTCAAACTGTACAGTGATATTTTTTAAAACTCGCGATGACTGAAGATGAGGTTCTGCATTAGTTCGATCCACAGTAAAATCTAAGGTGCAGTTGAAATCACCAGCAACAATAAGTTGATCTTGGTGATAATTCTGCAATTCATTTTTCAGTTTATTGAAAAAGGCAGTTCTTTCAGAACCCTGATTTGGAGCATAGATGTTGATCAGACAAAACACCGAATTCTCTATTTCTGCCCTAACAAAGAGCAGCCTGCCCTTCACTACCTCCACTACAGAAAGAACTGTTGCATTCACAGATTCCCCAAACAAAATAGCTACTCCTGCACTAAAATTTGTACCATGACTGAGTGAAAAAGGGCCCTTCCACCACAAGCCCCAGTCCACTTCATCTGCTGAAGTGGTATGAGTTTCTTGCAAAAACAAAATGTTAAGATTCTTTTGTCTAAACAATTCACCAACTAATCCCCTCTTATGATTGCCCCTCCCACCATTGATATTTAAGGTTCCTAATTTTATGTTTTGCATAGGGAGATAGAGAAGATAGAAGACAGGGAGAGACAGCAAAGAGCAGTAGATATATAGGAACACCGTGCTGTGCATACCCATGTACGTTATTTCATCTGTCGGGTGCGTGTGACCTTTTTTCCTCCTGCTGATTTACGCAGGGCCGTTAGGTGTTTTTTAAGGCGAAAACGTTTTCTCTCATCCAGGAGGTCAAGGCCAACCCGCCTTTCCAGCACTTTAACAGATCTAATAAATTTATTGGCGTCACTGAAGTAATCAGTGACTTTAACTGCTCGTTTGTAGGTTTCGTCCAGGAAAACATTTATTTCATCCAATGAGTACAAGCTTTTGCTTTTACTGCAAGTTTCTCCAATAGACACAGTATCAGAATCAGAATCCATTTCCTCATCACAACTTAATTTACTGTTTGATACAGCTGTCCCAGCTGATTGATCGTGATCTACAGTTTCCTGAACGCCACTTACAGCAGCTGACTGGTGTTGTTCCGTCAGCTGTTCAGAAACGTTAGCATCCACCGGAACCACAGCTGCTGATTTTACAGGCTTTTTCTCACAGCTAGATTCTGATGCACCATCAGTGACTGTTTGGGCGTCATCACCAGCCACGCTCCCAACCGTAAGCTGGGCTGCGGGCGCCACAGCTGGGCTGTCCACACACACAGCAGCGGGTTCCGGAGCAGGACCGGCGGAAGGCCCCGCAACGTCATTTGTAGTAGCGGCATGAGCGGAGGCTGCACCGCTGGTTTCAGCTGCGGCTTCATCAGAGCCTCCCGCCCGTTGCTTATGCGGACAAGCGAACCGTTTATGGCCCACGTCTCCACATTCAAAGCACTTCATTTGCCCTGAGCTCGCATACACCATGTAGGAGCCGTCCCCATGTTTAACCCGGAAGGACACTTCTAATGTTTGAGTGGGTGAGTCCAAAAACATGAATACCTGGCGCCTAAGTGATTTGACATGATTTAATTTACTATCCTTACATCCCAAACTCACAGTTCTAAACGGGCCCGCAAACTTCCCAAATCTGCGAAGCTCCGTCTCCAACTGCTCATTAGTGATGAAGGGAGGAACACCTGAAACGGTGATGCGCGTTGATGGAACAGATAACGGGGACACCTGTACATACGTGTCCCCAATTACAACACCGCTCCCAATCAGACTATGGACATATTCCTCACCAGTCAAAAACACAACGACAGCTTTATTCATTCTTGAGGCAAAGCAGATCATATCATGTCCCACCTTCTCACCCACAGCAAGAAGAACCTCCTCCACAGCAACGCTGCTATCCGGCGGGATTATCCTCACTCCCTGCCAGATAGACGGAGGTGGCGTCTCAAAGGACGCCATCCTCCAGCAAAACGCCAAAAAAACAAACAAAAACACAAACGCACTCAAAAGACTGAAATAAACTTACCTGAATATGCAGCCAATAACAAAGGGTAAAGGAAAAGTCCAAACGTTGTGAAAAAGTATAATCCAAAACTCCTCACTCACACACCCAACACCTCCTCACTCACGTTCTCACTCGCACCCACCGGAAGCGGAAAGGAGAGAGAGAGAGAGAGAGAGAGAGAGAGAGTTTTGAGTTTTAAAAAATCCCTTTATTGTACAATTCAAAAATGTAAGATCACCAATACCATCATTCCACCAAGTGTCTCACATTTCAAAAGTGCAAACATAACTCATCCCCCTCTTCCACAGAACACAAAATAATCCCTACAGTCCATGTATTGGTGAATACCTCCAAATTGTCCACCATTTTATAGTAAGAATACTGCACCTGGAGTCTGGCTTTTAACAAAGCCTTGAAAACAAACACAGGATCCACAATTCCAGTGTTAGTAGTCCGATTTTTTTTTGTCAGCCAAATGGCAAGTTTAGCAGTACCAGAGAGGAAGTTCATCAAAGTGTGCACAGACTTCTTTGCCACTTTATACTTTGGACCATAAATAAACAAACCAAAAGAGAAACATTCACACATTCACCCAAATTATGAAACCACACTTTCAGAAGATCAAAAAGGCCAGACAAATGAAAACATTGAACAAACAAATGCTCCAAGGTCTCAACTTGGGAACAAAACCAACATTCCTCCCCCACATTAGGATCCAGGTGTGCTCTGTATGTATTCGTAGCTATTGCCCCATGTACAATCCTCCACTGGAGATCTGCCGTCCGTTTCTCAATAGGGAGCTTGTACATGGACCGCCAGCTGCCTTTCGGGGAGAATTCCGGCCCCAAAACCCCCGCCCACTTCGACTCTTTCACCTCCATCAGAGAGCGCAGATTCAGAACTTTCACAAAGATGTGATACACCGTCTTCTTCCTTACAAACTGGAACTTGCCCAGACGAGGAGTTCTGAAGGACAGCAGGTGATCCTCTCCCTCCTGCCACTCTCCCACAGCTGGACTTACGGAAAGGGCAGGAAAGTTGGACACAGTGTCCTCATCCCATTGAGTGGAAAGAGTACGCTTTTCCTCAAATGCTCTAAGCGGGCGTGGCAGGGCAGCACACACTTCCTTCACCACCCTATGCACCAGTCTGACAGATGTTATGTTGGCACTCTGCCCCAGCGTTTCTATCGACGTGGTTGACATCTTCATAAGATGACCAAGCTTGGTACAGCCTGCCTCTCTTAAACAAGTTCGCAGACTACAGATTGCAGCACTTGAGTGTCCATGAATTGATTGAAAAACAGTGGTTCCTCGAACAGCCACATGCCTGGTATCTCCTCAGGAATGCGGGCCACGGTGAAGACTTGCCATGCATGCAGGACAGATGTATAAAAAGCAGAAAGTCCAGTAAGGTTCACCTCCCCGGACCTCACGAGGAAAAGCTGCTTATCATAGCCCAAGCGGCCAACTTGCCTCAGGAGCAGTTTTGCAGTGTCCTTCCAGCAGGGGCCACATCCATGAAGGAGCCGTTGCACAGTCTGAAGCCTAAAACAAGCGATCTTGGACTGTATGTCCACCAGGCCCTGTCCTCCCTCGGCTACAGGCAGGTAGAGAACAGCCGCACGAACCCAACGTCGACCAGACCAAAAGAAATCCACAATGATTTTCTGAACCTCCTCAACCAGGCTCCTGGGCGGTGTCAAAGCAATAAGCCTATGCCAAAGAGCCGAAGCGACCAGATTATTGGCGACCAGAACCCTTCCCCTATATGACAGCTGTGATAGCAACCATTTCCATTTAGAAAAGTGAGCACACACCTTCTCCTTAATTCTCTCCCAGTTCTTGCGTTCAAAGTCCTCAGAACCCAAAAATACCCCCAACACTTTGAGACCGGCTTTCCCCCACAGAAGACCTCCAGGCAGCTGAGGAATGTCCTGATGTGACCACTGCCCCACCAATAAACCCTCACTCTTGGCCCAGTTTACCCGTGCAGAAGATACTTTTGCATAAATAGATAAAGTTTCCACCAGACGCTGTACATCCATGTGGGATGTGATGAAAATGTTGACGTCATCCGCATAAGCAGACAAGATGATTGGGCGACAACTACTGGAGGACCCCAGCAGAATCAAACCACCCAGCTGAGTGCGCAACCTGCGCAGCAAAGGCTCAATAGCCAAGCTATACAGTTGACCCGAGATTGGACAACCCTGCCTTATTCCCGACATACAGGGATTGGCCGACTCAGCCCTGCCCCCATCTTTACCAAACACTCAGCTCCAGTATATAACAGATTGACCCACCTCAAAAACATATTGCCAAAACCAAACCCCTTCAGTGTGGAAATCAAATAAGAATGGTCAACCCGGACTTCCGGTTATGGTGGCCACGTAGGAAGACGTGTTTCACTCTGCTCTGCTCCTAATAATAAAAAAGTAGGCTAAAACTCTCCCAATTGGAACAAAAACCTATCCTAGCGTTTAGGCGCGGATATGGTAAAAACCAAGGCTGTGAAATCAGGCGGAGGAAAAACTGATTCGTCGAGACAATCCAAGTTAACAGATTTCCACGCTCGTGACGAAGCAGATAAATCGCCAGAGACCATGGCTGAGGACGGAGCTACCGGCGGGGCGGTGACTGCCGAGGGAATGAATGCGGTCCTTGCTGCTATCAGCGCTATGAGAGCAGACTTTTCGTCTAAGTTTGATGGGATTATAGCAGCGATAGAAGCCATCAGAAAAGAAATAAGCGACTGCATGGAGCAAGTATCTCAGGCAGAGCTCCGAATCTCCAACGCTGAAGATGACGTCACCAGCCTGCAATTAAAGGTCCAAACATTGGAATTAAAAAATAAACATCTGGAAGATAACGTCGTGGACTTAGAATCCCGGTCGAGACGGAATAATTTAAGGCTGGTGGGCCTCCCGGAGGGTTCAGAGGGACAGGATGCATGTTCCTTTTTGGAAAAGTGGATTCCAGAAGCGCTGAACAATGCAGATCTGCAGTCATCGGTCGTCTTGGAGAGCGCACACCGAATCGGCCCACCGAGAGATAAGAAGACACCACCGAGGACGCTGATTATGAAGTTCCTCAACTACAGGGACAAGATGACGGTCTCCAATGCAGCGCGTACTAAAGGAGAAATTAAATACCAGGATCAACAGGTGCGGTTCTACTCAGATTTGGCCACAGGAATCCAACAATTAAGGAAACAGTTTGACCCCGCCCGTAAAGAGCTGCGCAGCCTCGGGATTCGTCATGGAGTGATCCATCCAGCAAGACTGCTGGTCACTTATAAAGGGAGAACCCAAGTCTTCAAGACCCCTCAGGAGGCGCAGGAACTCATTAAGCAGATCCAAGGAGAGACTGGCGGGAGCTAAGCATGAAGCAAGAACAAGATATAAAGGTAGAATATTTAAGCATGTGTACAAGTATCTGACTGATTTGAAACATATAGCATGTCTACAAAATATAGATTGTATTATATAAAAAAACGAAAAAAAAAGCTATGATGTACAAAGTTGCTATAAAATTTTGGAGTTAAGTTGGAAAAACTACAGAAGAGAGTTATTGTCATGTCATTAAAAGTAGCAGAGTCAGGGTGATTGAGAGGAGAAAGAGTGAGTGGTTTGACTGAACCTCGCGGGTGAGGAGCAGCCACTAGCTATAACGGGAGACAGAATTTTTTTTTTTTTTTGATTTTGGGGGGATTACCACGAATGTGGGGAGGGGGAATTTGTTTTTGTGTAGTTTGTGGGATGAATGTTCAGCCATCCATGTTTTTGCTTCTCTGTATGAGCATGTTTATTTTGCAAGGTAATCTCAAACTCTTTATTGTTCATAGACCAAAGCGTTAATCTTAATTTAGCATCATGGAATTGCAGAGGTCTACAAAATCTAAAAAAAACTTAAACAAGTTTTGAATAAAATAAAAGACATAGGTTCAAAAATTGTGTTTTTACAAGAAACTCATCTAATCGAGGAGGATGTAAAAAAAATAAGGAGTAGATGGCAGGGAAATGTGTTCACCTCATCATTTTCATCCCGAGCCAGGGGAGTTATGACTCTCATACATAAAACAGTTCCATTTCAAGTGAAAAATGTAATTGGAGATAAATTGGGAAGATATCTAATCATCCAAGGATCTTTGTTGTTAGAAAATATAAATCTGGTGAACTTATATGGCCCCAATATAGATGATCAAAACTTCTTCGTTAATTTATTTCTTACTTTAGCATCACTCACAGGGCAACATATAATAGCAGGGGATTTTAATTGTACATTGAATCCCAGTATAGATAGATCAACAGGACAGGACTGTACGCACAATGGATGTAGGATGACCATTAATCATTTTATGAAAGAATTGAGATTGCTAGATATATGGAGAGAAATGAAACCACAAGTCAAAGCCTATTCTTGTTATTCTAATACCTACAAGACATTTTCACGTATTGACTATTATTTGATCTCCACAGAATTAAGGTCCAAGATTCAAAATTGTTTCTATGATAACATTGTGATCTCTGATCACGCACCCTGCTGCCTAATATATGTAGATAAAAAATTGTCAAAGGTTCCAGGTAGGTGGCAATTTCAGCATAAATGGCTTCAGGATGAGGAATTTGTTAAGATAGAAAAACAGATAGATGAGTTATTTGATATCAATACTACACAAACATCAGCATGTATAAAGTGGGAAGCTTTCAAAGCTTTTATTAGGGGGCATATTATTAGTTATACAGGTTCAAAATCTAGGAAGACTCGAGGGGAGAGAGTCCAATTGGAACGTAAAATAAAAATTCTTCAAGAAAAAGTGTATGCAGGAAGTAATCCAAAATTAGAGAACAAATTACTGATTCTGAGAGCTGAATATGACAAAAAATCAGCGAATAGAGCTGCCTCGAGTCTTCTAAGATTGAAGCAAACCTTTTATGAACAAGGTGAAAAATCAGGAAAATTATTGGCATGGCAGATTAAACAATTAGAATTTAAAACACCAATTACCAGTATTATAAGTAACGGACAGGCAGTTGTAGATCCTTTAGAAATTAATAGTGCCTTTAGAGATTATTATGAAAAATTATATGATACAAAAAATGAAACTGTCTTAACAAAACTAAATGGGTTTTTGGACGGATTATCTATACCGTGTATTCCAAATGAAAATAGGGAGATACTGGAGTTAAAAATTAGTCAAGAAGAAGTCGGGCTAGCCTATGATAATATGAAATCAGGAAAAAGTGCGGGACCTGACGGTTTTCCAGTTGACCTCTATAAAAAAATTAAGAATAAATTAATAAAACCATTTTTGGAAATGGTTTTAGAAGCATTTCAAAATAGTAATTTAGCGCCATACATAAATAATGCCTTAATTATACTGTTGCCAAAACCAGGTAAACCCTCTAATAAATGTGAAAACATGAGACCAATAAGCCTATTAAATGCAGACCTTAAGATAATCTGTAAAATTTTAGCAAGACGACTACAAAAAATATTACCAAATATTATTAACCGAGATCGGAATGGCTTTATAATTGGAAGACAAGGCTTCCATAATGTAAGAAGACTATTTAATATTATTTATTCTAATAAAGAAGCACCAGATACAGCTCTCCTATCATTGGAGGCTGAAAAGGCCTTTGATAGGGTCGAATGGCCCTTTCTTTTTGAAGTTCTTCAAAGGTTTGGACTTGGAAATAATTTCATAAAATGGTTCAGATAATATACAATAATGCTACAGCAGAAATCCTAACAAATAGCAATATCTCAAAATCAATAAAAATTAATAGAGATTGTCGACAAGGTTGTCCACTTTCACCTTTACTGTTTACTATGGCAATTGAACCTTTAGCGATGGCAGTACGTTTACATCCACAAATATATGGAATTAAAGTAGGACCAACAGAACATAAAATCTCCCTGTATGCTGATGACATAATTTTGTTTATGTCGAATCTTAAAAAATCAATTCCGACCTTGTAAAATTTAAAAAAGAACTTTGGGGAAATATCAGGACATAAAATAAATAAAACTAAATCTTCAATATTAATGCTAAATGAGACCCAGAGAAAGTACCCAGCTCCTGAGGTAAATCAATTCAATGTTGTAAATCAGTTTAAATACTTAGGAATTCAAATTGAGCCTAAGTTAGAATCAGTCGCCAGTGCCAACTATGAAGCCTTAATGACAGACATTAATGAGTTACTTCAGAGATGGATGTCACTACCAATGTCGATGATCGGGAGAATTAATATACTTAAAAGTAATATCTTACCCAAAATACTATATTTATTTCAATACATTCCTTTACCACCACCTTCAGATCTATTCTCAAGAATTAAAAAAAAGTTAGTGGAATTTATATGGAACAATAGGAAGGCTAGATTACGTCTGTCCTTACTATATTTACCATTTGATTGTGGAGGTCTGAAATGTCCAAACTTTATGTTGTATTACTGGTCAGCACAACTGAGGTCTATGACATATTATTTTTCATCAAATGACCTCCCTCACTGGACTGAAATGGAATCATACAATTTACCTTTACCTCTTCCCTTATTCATATACTCAGACTCGGCTAAAAAATTACAGAAACAAGTTAAAAATCCTATTGTAAAGCATATGATCAACATATGGTATGAAATAAAAAAATATTTAAAAGAACCACACTTATTGTCACAGTTTAGCCCAATATGGGGTAATCAATATTTTGCACCAGGGAGAGCGGATGCTGTATTTAAATTATGGAATTTAAAAGGGATTCAAAAGATTCAAGACTTATATTTGTCACGTTCAGATAACATAATGTCTTTTGAAGAACTGAGGGCCAAATTTAATCTTAATAGAACACATTTTTTTAAATATCTTCAGCTTAGGAATTTTATTCGATCAAATCAAAATAATGCTCTCACCCGACCTACTTATTCATCCTTGGAAAAAATTTTGACGGAAAATAGTAAGAGAAAGGGTATTATTTCAGAGTTCTATAACTCACTGACACTATCCTCAAGTGCTCAAGTCAAGTTGTCGCTCAAGTCAAGTCAAAAAAATTTTGACGGAAAATAGTAAGAGAAAGGGTATTATTTCAGAGTTCTATAACTCACTGACACTATCCTCAAGTGCTCAAGTCAAGTCGTCGCTCAAGTCGGCCTCTATGATGACCATGGAAGAGAATCCTAAACGTCTACTCTGCTGGAACAGCACCGCCTGTGGCTGAACAGGCCGGTGCGCGAATGACAGTCCCTGTCACACAGGTCACACTTGTGGGTGGTCTCCGTGCTGCTGGGTCTGTGGCGGTTCTTCCTGCGGGTCCTTTTTCCATCTGCTGCAGCAGTCAGTCTCTCTTCACCCGCCTTGAGCTGTCTGGTCAGGGTGCCTCTCCATTTGGAGCGGTCCGTTGCAAGGTCCTCCCAGCACTCTGTGTTGATATCCAGGGCCTTCATGTCTCTCTTGCAGACGTCTCTAAAGCACAGCTGTGGGCGGCCAACGTCTCTCCTGCCAGTTGCCAGTTCTCCGTAGAGGATGTCTTTGGGGATTCTGCCATCCTTCATACAGTGAACGTGGCCTAGCCAGCGGAGCCTGTGCTGCCTGAGTAGAGTGAACATGGAGGGAAGGCCAGTGCGGGACAGAACTTCTGTGTTGGGCACTTTGTCCTGCCAGGATATGTCCAGGATGTGGCGAATGCAGCGCAAGTGAAAGGAGTTCAGTCTCTTTTCCTGCCGGGCGTATGTTGTCCACATCTCACTCCCATAGAGCAGTGTGCTGATGACGCAGGCGTTGTACACTGCCATCTTCGTCTTGACAGAGAGTTTGGGATTCTCCCACACTCGTGTGGTGAGGCGAGCGAGTGTGAAGGCTGATTTTCCAATCCACTTGTTGATCTCTGTATCAAGGGAGAGGTTGTTGCTGATCGTGGACCCCAGGTACGTGAACTGATTCACGACCTCCAGCTTGTAGTCGTCGATGGTGATGGTTGGTGGTGCTTCCGTGCCTTGCGCCAAGACGTTAGTCTTCTTCAGGCTGATGGTAAGCCCGAAGTCCTTGCATACCTGGGAGAAGCGGTCCATCAGGGTCTGAAGCTCCTGCTGTGTGTGGGTCGCGACTGCAGCATCGTCTGTGAACAGCATGTCTCTGATTAGAGCCTCACGTACATTGGTTCTGGCTTTCAGGCGGGCGAGGTTGAAAAGTCTGCCGTCAGATCTTGTGTGCAGGTAGATTCCCTCTGTTGCTGTGCTGAAGGCATGCCTCAGGAGCATAGCAAAGAAAATCCCAAAGAGGGTTTGCGCAAGTACACAGCCCTGTTTCACTCCGCTGCGTATGTTGAATGGCTCTGAGACGTTGCCATCGTGCTGCACAATCCCCTGCATGTTGGTGTGAAACGATTCGATGAGGCTTTGCAACTTTGGTGGGCATCCTATCTTTGGCAGGATCTTGAAAAGGCCCTCTCTGCTGACCAGATCGAACGCTTTGGTGAGGTCGATGAAGGCGATGTACAGAGGCATGTTCTGTTCTCTGCATTTCTCCTGGAGTTGGCGGATGGAGAATATAATGTCTACCGTCGATGGCTCAGCGCGGAAGCCACACTGAGACTCGGGGTAGACATGTTCGGCAAGCTTCTGTAGACTAACGAGAACAACTCGAGCGTAGACTTTGCCAACAACGCTGAGGAGGGAGATGCCCCTGTAGTTGTTGCAGTCGCTTCTCTCCCCTTTTTTTTTGTAGAGGGTGATGATCTTGGAGTCCCTCATGTCCTGTGGTACGGCACCTTCCTTCCAGCACTGGCAGAGGACATCATGCAATGGCAGCAGTAGGGCGGTCTTGCAGTGCTTGATCAGGTCAGGGGGTATGCCGTCGTTGCCGGGTGCCTTGCCAGCGGTCAAGCTATCAATGGCCTTGCTGAGTTCGTCGATGGTTGGCTCGGCGTCAAGTTCGTCCATGGATGGCAGGCAGTCGATGGCATCAAGGGCTGACGGTGTCACAGTGTTCTGTCTAGAGTAGAGGTCGGAGTAGTGTTCCACCCATCTCTCCATCTGCTTGTTCTTTTCTGTGATCATCTCCCCAGTGGAAGATTTGAGGGGGGTCGTCTTGCTCTGAGCCGGACCAAGTGCTTTGTTGATGCCATCGTACATACCACGGATGTTCCCTGTTATGGCAGCGTAACTCACAGAAAAGAATGAATTATTGGAAAGAAGACCTGCAAATTGAAATTTCAGAGGAACAATGGGAACTGGCTTGCACAGAAGCTCAAACCAAATCAATAAATGTACGTCTTAAATTGATACATTTTAAATGGTTAATGCGGATGTATGTTACACTGGTGGAGTTAAATATATATAACAAAAACATACCAGATACATGCACAAAATGTATGGAAAGTAAAGGAACCCTATTTCATTGTTTATGGGAATGTAGAAAAATTAGAATGTTTTGGGAAGAGGTGAGGGTAACAATTGAAAAAATAATTTCAAAACAATTCATATTGAATTCCAAACTGTTTTTGTTGGGTCTGTATCCAGAAAAGCATAATTTTAATAAGAGTGAAAGAACATTCATAGACCTCAGTTTGCTTAATGCCAAAAAATGTATTGCACTACCGTGGAAAAAGACTCATAGGCCAGATGTGACTCAGTGGTTAAGACAGATGCTAACAAACCTTCCACTAGAAAGAATAACATACATATTGAAATCAAAGGAAATGTGTTTGAGAATATATGGAGACCTTTCATTGATTATGTAAAGAAACTAAACATAACTTCTGAAGAAGAAGGTGAATGATGTGTGTGGACCTTGTAAATTCCAAATTGGTGAATGTATAATATGTATACTTATGTAATGGATTACCTAGGCTAAACAGAGGAGCATTGTTTGACTTGCTTTTGTTAATGGTTGTTGGTGTTTTTAGAACATTTATTTTTAATTTACTTTAGTGTTAGTGTTTGATTGTTTGTGTCATGTTTGTTAAAAAAGGTTCAATAAAAAATATTGTGGAAAAAAAAAAGAATGGTCAACCCTATCAAAAGCCTTTTCTTGGTCCAAAGACATAATACCGAACTCTAAATCATAACATTTACTGAGATGAAGAACGTCACGTACGAGAAAAATATTGTCCATAATGGTTCGGTCAGGAATACAATATGTTTGATCTCTATCTATGATTAAATCTAATACATTTTTCAGTCTATTTGACAGGGCTTTAGAAAGCACCTTGTAGTCTGTGCAAAGAAGAGCCACAGGCCTCCAGTTTTTAAGCAAGGTCAAGTCCCCTTCCTTAGGCAGCAGAGATAGTACTGCATGCCAGCAGGAGACAGGTAAAGTTCCAGTTCTGTAACAGGCAATTAGAACGTCATAAAATTCTGATCCAATAATATCCCAAAAATGCTTAAAAAAGTCAGACGAAAGACCGTCAAGTCCAGGTGCACGTCCCAGAGCCATTTGATTAACTGCTACGGTTAACTCATCCGAAGTCAGTTCACAGTCCAGAGCAGCCCTGTCCTCTGGGCTGAGCTTGGGAAGACCTTCAAAGAGTTGGTTTTGAGATTCTATGCAACATGGTTCTGCACCAAACAGGGCCCCGTAAAAATCCACTGCATGGCTCCTCATCTCAGATGGATTTGTAGTCATTTGACCATGTGGGAGTTTTAAGCAAGTCATCAACCTCTTTTTTGCAGCAGACTTCTCCAGATTGAAGAAAAAAGATGTTGGGGCATCCATGTCCTGCAGGCGAGTAAAGCGTGACCTAACAAGTGCCCCCTTCACTCTTTCCTGCAGGAAAGAACTCAGGGCTGATCTCTTCTCCTGCAACAAAGGACCTGCGGTAGAATCCTGATCCCTAACCAAACTCTCCTCCAGCCTCTTGACAGCGTCCTCAAGTTCACCGACTTTAGTTTTGATGATGGCAGTTAAGTTCGCAGTATACTGTTGACAAAAAATGTGAATTTGCACCTTGCCAACCTCCCACCACTGTTCCAGGGAACTAAAACGAGGCTTTGTAGTCCTCCAGTGTTCCCAGAAGCACACAAAATATTGACAAAAAGTTGTGTCCTGGAGGAGCTTGTTATTGAAGTGCCAATAAGATTTAGTTCTTTGCCCTGGTGAGCTAATTAACACCACAGAGGCCAGATGATGATCTGTAAAACCGACGGGACTTATGTTACTGTGGAGGATTCCCGGGGCAAAAGTTCGAGAAACATATATTCTGTCTAATCTAGCAGCACTGACCATATCATCTGTGACTCTGACCCAGGTATACTGTCTAGTGTTTGCATGTTTAACCCTCCATGTATCCAAGAGGTCGAACTGTACAGTGATATTTTTTAAAACTCGAGAAGACTGCAGATGAGGTTCTGCATTAGATCCAGAGTGAAATCCAAGGTGCAGTTGAAATCACCAGCAACAATAAGTTGGTCTTGGTGATAGCTCTGCAATGCTTTTGTCAGTGTATTGAAAAAGGCAACTCTTTCAGAACTGTGATTTGGAGCATAAACGTTGGTCAAACAAAACACGGAATTCCCTATTTCGGCCCTAACAAGGAGCAGCCTGCCCTTCACTACCTCCACCACAGATAGAACTGTTGCATTTGCAGATTCCCAAGCAAAATGGCTACTCCTGCACTAAAATTTGTACCATGACTGAGTGAAAAAGGACCCTTCCACCACAAGTCCCAGTCCACTTCATCTGCTGGAGTGGTATGAGTTTCTTGCAAAAACAAAATGTTAAGATTTTTTTGTCTACACAGGTCACCAATTAATCACCTCTTATGATTGGCCCTCCCACCATTGATGTTTAAGGATCCTAATTTTATGGTTTGCATAGAGAGATAGATATAAGGAACACCATGCTGTGCCCATGTAAGTTATTTCATCTGTCGGGTGCGCTTGACCTTTTGTCCTCCTGCTGATTTACGTAGGGCTGTTAGGTGCTTTTTAAGGCGAAAACGTTTTCTTTCATCCAGGAGGTCAAGACCAACCTGCCTTTTCAACACATTAACCGACCTAATAAATTTATCAGTGTCGCTGAAGTAATCAGTGACTTTAATGGCTCTATTATAGGTTTCATCCAGAAAAACATTTATTTCTTCCAGTGAGTACAAACTCGTGTTTCTACTGCAAGCTGCTCCAATAGACACAGTTTCAGAATCAGAATCCATTCCCTCGTCAGCACAACGTGGCTGACTGTTTGATACAGCTGGCCCAGCTGATTCATCATGAGCTACATTTTCCTGAACGCCACCTACAACAGCTGACTGGCGTTGTTCCATTGGCTGCTCTGAAGTGGAAGCAGCCACCGGAACCACAGCCGCTGATGTCACAAGCTTTTTCTCACAGCTAGATTGTGACGCACCATCAGTGACTGGGCGTCATCACCAGCAACGCTCGCAACCATAAGCTGGGCTGCGGGGGCCACAGCCGGGCTGTCCACAGACACAGCAGCAGGTTCCGGAGCAGGACCGGTGGAAGGCCCCGTAACGTCGCCCGTAGTAGCGGTGTGAGCGGAGGCCGCACCGCCGTTGTAAGCTACGGCTTCATCAGAGCCTCCTGCCCGCTGCTTGTGCGGACAAGCAAACCGTTTATGGCCCATGTCTCCACATTCAAAAGACTTCATCTGTCCTGAGCTCGCATACACCATGTAGGAGCCGTCCCCATGTTTGACCCGGAAGGCCACTTCTAGTGTTTGAGTGGGCGAGTCCAAAAACATGAACACCTGTCGCCTGAGTGATTTTACATGTTTCAATTTGGTATCCTTGCATCCCAAACTTACAGTTCTAAACGGGCCCGCAAACTTCCCAAATCTGCGGAGCTCCATCTCCAACTTCTCATCAGTGATGAAAGGAGGAACACCTGAGACGGTGATATGCGTTGATGGGACAGATAAGGGGGACACCTGTACATACGTATCCCCGATAACAACACCGCTTCCAACCAGACTGTGGACACACTCCTCCCCAGCCAGAAACACAACTACAGCTTTTTTCATTCGGGACGCAAAGCAGATTGTATCATGTCCCACCTTCTCACCCACAGCAAGAAGGACCTCCTCCACAGTAACGCTGCTATCCGGGGGAACGATCCTCACTCCCTCCCAGATAGATGGAGATGGCATTTCAAAGGTCGCCATGCTCCAGTAAAAAACCCAAAAACTGAATATGCGGCCAGTAATAAAAAATAGAAAAAAAGTCCAAACAAAACACGGAGATCCCTATTTCCGCCCTCCTCCCTCGGCAACCGGGAGGGAGGGAGGGAGGGAGGGAGGGAGAGAGAGATTTTTGATTTTTCAACACACCTTTATTGTCACAAATTCAACAGAAAAACACAACAACTAAAACAACTAAAAGAAGCAATGGAAAAGAAAAATGACTCACTGACAAGAAATCAAAGACACAAGTGACCAAATCAGGAAAACTAAAATAAAAAACTTGCTTCTTACATCAGCATTATACCATAGGTAATTTTCCCCTCCTTAACACAACACAGGATGTGCTTAAAGCACCACATAACCTCAAAGGTTTCAACATTTTGCATCAGATGATAGTAATTGTAATCAATCATTATTCGAGCCTTGATCATGCCAACCAGCATGTCTTTTACATTACAATCCAGTATTTGTTCAATTTTTCTTTTTCTACTAACATAGATAGCCATTTTAGCCTGACCCAGGATGAAATTTAAAAGTTCACTCTTTTTCTTAGTTCTCTGCCTATATGGAAAACCCAAGATAAAAATCTGCAGGGAAAAGACTTCTCCAAACAGATAAAACAGCTTCCCCAAAAAAACAAACAACAAATGCAGTCTGTTACAGTCCAGAAAACAATGGAACACAGTCTCTTTCTGAGGACAAAAAGGACAAACCTCAACAACATTTGGGTTTAAAATGGAGATAAAAGCATTTACAGCCACAGCACCATGCAAAACTCGCCATTGTAGGTCTCTAACCTTCTTAGTTAATGGTGGTTTATAGAGTGCTCTCCAGGCAGGCCTCACCTCTGAACCCAAACCCAAGTGTTTCCTCCATGGTGTATCAGCTCGACTTTTTAACTTATTTACATTTAAAACTTTCACCAAAAGTCCATACATTTTTTTACCCGGAGAGTCACAAATGTTAATGTGTTCAGAGTTTAAAAACACACCAGTGCCATCTTTAAAATCAGGAGATAAAACACTAAAAGGAAAAAGCTCATCAGCAGTTCGCACAGAGTTTTTGCAGTGTAAAACAATAGCAGAGTGTTCTTCTGCAGACAGGCAGTCTCTCCAATCTTTCAGCAAATTCATTATAGTTCTGACTGAAGAAACGCCAAGAGCAGAGCACAGGGCAACAGCATTGTCCAAGTTAGGACCACATAAATTTACCAAGTGTCCCAGCGTTGTGACCTTTGCAGAAATGAACTTTTTTAAAACAGAAGGTCCTAAAGCATTGCCCACATCAAAACGGGTCCCGAACACAAGTGGTTCCTTTAAAAGCCAGAAAGGTGACAAGGAAGCCTGGGGAGAGTTCTTTTTAAAAAGTCCCCAGATTTTAAAAGCACTTTGGTAAAACTGGGGAAGTTCTGGGAGTTTTTGGCTCCTTAAGTCCATTAAAAACAGCGACTCCTCTAGTCCAAGCCCTCCACAGCGAGCCAGGACAGCCCTGGCAATAGGTCTCCACACAAGGTCGAGGGGGCCACTCAGCAGTCGCTGAATGAACTGCAGGTGGAAGACAGCCCCCCTGCTGGCCAGATGGATGAGCCCTTGACCACCTTCTTCCCTCGGTAAAAACAGGATGCTCTGTGGAACCCAGTGAAGACGGTCCCAGAAAAAGTCCACGACTATAGATTGCACTCTGGCCAGCAAATTGGGTGGAGGGTCCAGACAAGACAGTCGATGCCACAGCATCGAAGCAATCAAATTGTTGATGATTAAAACACGACCTCTGAAGGACAAGTTTGGCAGAATCCATTTCCATTTTTTCAGTCTTCCTTCAACTTTTTCTAAAAAACACTCCCAATTTTTCCCAGTAAAAGTCTGATTTCCTAAGAACACACCAAGATATTTAAAACCACCTTGTGTCCACGAGAGGCCACCAGGTAGGGCAATTTTTTGTGGTCTGCCCCCCACCACAACAGCTTCACTCTTACCCCAATTCACTCTCGCTGAGGAGCACTCCCCAAAAAGATTGACAGTTATTAAAAGGTAGTCTACATCATTTTGATTTCTTGTAAAAACAACAACGTCATCAGCATAGGCAGACACTTTAAAAACAGAGTCAGAGTTGGGGACTTTAAAACCAGTGAGGCCTTGCCTTAGTTTACAAAGGAGGGGCTCAATGGCAAGAGAGTACAGCATACCTGAGAGGGGGCAGCCCTGTCGGACACCCCTCTCAACTTTGAAAGGAGCACTCAAACAACCATTAATCTTAAGAATACTCTCAATGTCTCTATACAAAGCCTGGATCATGGCGATGAACCCTGAGCTGAAACCAAAGGCCTCTAATGTCTGCCAAAGGTATGGATGTCAACTCGGTCAAACACCTTTTCTTGGTCTATAGAAATAAGACCAAGTTCTTTGACCAATGAGTTGGAGAGGTCCAAAACATCACGAATTAAAAAAATGTTGTCTGTAACCAACCTACCAGGTACAAAGTAGGTCTGGTCTACATGTATGACCTGCTCCATCGCCTTCCTCAGTCTGGTAGCCAACACTTTGGAGAGAATTTTGTAGTCAGTACAGAGGAGGGCCACCGGACACCAGTTTTTAATGTCTTTCAAGTCGCCTTTTTTTGGAAGGAGGGTGAGGACTGCTCTCCTACAACTTAGGGGCAGGTGACCCTTCCGCAGACTGTCAGACAGTACTTCCAGCAAGTCCTCACAGATCTCAGACCAGAACGCCTTGTAGAACTCCAATGGTAGACCATCTATCCCTGGGGCTTTTCCACACTGAAGAGACTGGACAGCCACTGCTAGTTCTTGCAGAGTGATCCCGCTCTCCAGCTCCGCATTCACGCTAGCCATCACCTTTGGCAAGTCCGTCAAAAAATGACTCAGTGCATGTGGATTCTCAACAAATTCTTTCTTAAAGAGATCCTTGTAGAAAGCAACTGCAAAGAGACGGATCTCCACAGACTCATGGATCAGCCGCCCGTCCTCGGAGCTAAGAGAGTGGATCATCCTCCTCTGACCATTCTTCCTCTCCAAACCAAAGAAAAAATGAGATGGAGCGTCCATTAGTGCGATGTTCTGGAACCTACTGCGTACCACAGCGCCCCTGGCAGCCACACCCAGTAGGTCAGTTAAAACAGACTTTTTGCCATTGAGGGCCTCAAAATGTCCTCTTTCTCCTGTGGAGCCTGCCAAAGACTGCAACTCCACTACTTCTCTCTCCAGGTCCCTGACAGACCTGGCCAAGTCTCCAGAGACATTGCGAGTATACTGTAGGCACAGATTCTTTATTTGGCTCTTCCCTACATCCCACCACTGCTGCAAAGAACTAAAATTTGATTTTGTTAATTTAAAATTACTCCAAAAAAACATAAAAGCAGTTTTGAAACTGTTATCCGATAAAAGTGACGTGTTAAAATGCCAGTATGCCCTACTGCACTTTATATTCTTGATAAAAACACAACACTGAACCAGGGAATGATCTGTGAAGCCAACAGGGACTATAAAAGCACTTTTAAAAATGCTAAAATGGTGCTTAAAACTGTAAACCCTATCCAGTCTAGCTAAGGACAAAATATTGTCCTTTCTATGGCTCCATGTGTACGTTCTAGCCTTGCCATGAAAATTTCTCCACACATCACACAGATCATGAGCTTCTATGAGACCTTTTAAAACTCTCTTGGATGCAGCATGTGGCTCTGGGTGATTCCTATCCATAAGAGGATTTTCTGTACAATTAAAATCACCTCCCACAAATAAAAAGTCATCATTACTGCAATTTTTGATCGTGTCATCTAAAATATTTAAAAAGGCCAATCTTTCTGTGCCTACGGTTGGAGCATACACATTTATAAAAACAACTTTCACATTCTCAAAAACAGCTCGAACTTTTAAAATTTGGCCTGCAATTATCTCATCAATGTCATAAGAAAGTGGAATAAAATCTCGAGAAAATAAAATACCCACTCCACCACTGCTGCTGCTTTTATGACTAAGAATAATTTCCCCTCCGAAATTCCCTCCTCCAGTCAGCAGCATTGTCCTCAGAACTATGAGTCTCCTGAACAAACAGAACATTAATTTTCTTGCATTCTGCAAGAGTAAACACACACGCTCGCTTGGACATTTCCCTTGCTCCATTGATGTTGAGTGTGCCAAAATTAAAACTGCACATGCATATAAAAGGGTAAAACCAATACAAAAACAGAAAAGAAAGAATGAGAGATAAAAAACTAATCATCCTGGGCAATTTGGTTCTTAACTTTTAGCACAAGCTTTTTTAGTCTGTAGACCTCCTGATCAGTAAAACTTTCCTGCTCAAGCTCTCCCCTATTTTTCATGTAGGCCCGAGCAGAGTCAACGAAACATTTTAGATTGGGGAAGAAGCTTTCAACTTTAACCATTCTGGATCCCTTAGTGTCCTGCAAAAACTTCTGTATTTTTGTGAAGGGGTAACCGCCTCCACTGGCCACATCATCACTGCTTTCACCATCACTCTCTATCTCAAACCCAGCATAAGAATCGGGTTGAGATAGAGAAACCTCAGAACTGTCTTTGACAACCCTTTTTACTTTGCTCCGCTGCTGTTTGGTTTCCAAATTCTTCCGCTTGATTGAGATTTTACATAACTCTTCATCTATTTCAATGTCATCCTCATCCTCCAACACTGACTCAGCCACCCTGGTAGCTGTCTCTTCCTGTCTTTCGCTCACCCTGTGCTGTGGTTTTATATTCATTTCTCTAGTCCCACCATCTACCTGGGCCTCATTTGGCTCATCTGTCTGACCCTCAGCGTGATCCCTCTCGGTAATCTCACCCTTGTCCACAATGTTGGTCTGTGCAGCAGCCCTGTGATGTGCTTTAACTTTTGTTGCTGTTTCATTTATGATCGACAGGCCGGTTGCGGAGGGCGGCAAAGCCGCCCCGCCGCCAGACGGCCTTGCAGCCTCGGCCGAAGCCCCGCCGCCAGACGGCCCCGCGGCCTCGGCCGAAGCGCCCAAAAGCGCGGCAGCGCCGTTAGCCTCGGAGAGCGGCAAAGCCGCTCCGCGGCCAGATGGCCCCTAGGCCGCACTAGCGGCCTCCCCCGAGTGATCACCCACCATTCCCTGAGGGCATGATCGAATCAAGTGTCCCTCCATTCCACAGCCGAAACACTTCTGACGTAACGTTCGGCTCAGGAGACGCACACACACAGGCTCAGAGTAGTTCAAACTGTTTATTAACAACAGGGGTGTATGGGTGTGTGTCTGCGGAATGTTAATGTGTTGGTGGCGGCGTCTGCTTCAGGCACAGAGGCAGGAGACCGTACAGCCGGCAACCCTATGGGAGAGAACAGAGACACAGGGTGATGGGCACACACCAACACAGGAGGAGAATAGGCGAGGGAGAAGCTTACTTGCTTGGGACAGATGACTGGCACAACAAGGACGGGACCCCGGGAGACAGCCACCTGCAGGACTCGGTGCAGCAGCGAGGAGGGACGAGGGACAGAGTTGTCCGCCGCCGAGGAATCCACCTGTGCACAGGGGAGCAGACTGGAGAAGATAAGGTACGTGATCCTTACCGGACAGCGTCGTGCTGAAGAGAGTGTTGCGTCACGTAGACGGGGAATGAAGTCTGACGGCTTCAGGCCGAAGCTCAGGGCGAGGCGGCTTATATTCCTCGCCGCTGATGATTAACAGGTGTGCGAGCAGGTGGCGCCGCTGATGAGCGGCGCGGCGTGACAGTACTCCCCCCTCTAGCAGCGCCTCCTGGCGATGGCTTCTCTGGGTGCGCTCAGTGGAAGTCAGCGATGAGCGATGGGTCCAACACGAACGACGGGGGCACCCACTGTCGATGCTCGGGCCCATAGCCCTCCCAGTCCACCAAGTATTGCAACCCACGACCCCGGCGCCGGGAGTCTAGGATGGAGGAGACGGACCAGGCCGGATGGCCACCAATCATCTGGGGCGCGGGTTGCGCTGCAGGAGGAGGGCAAAGGGGGTCGGTGACTGCCAGCTTCACCTTTGACACGTGGAAGGTGGGATGGATGCGGAGGGAGGGGGGAATAGCCACGCGCACAGCCTGATGATTCACAGGTTGATGATCCGGGTGATGGGATAGGGACCCATGAATCGCTGTGCCAGCTTTCTCCTCTCGCCTTTTAGAGTGACGTCCTGGGTAGAAACGTAGACATGTTGCCCAACTCTGTACGCCGGGGCAGGTCTTCTATGCCGGTCCGCCACAGTCCTGTTGCGCTCCGCTGTGCGTAAAAGCGCATTGCGCGCGGCAGTCCAGATGGAGCGGAACTGCCTGAGATGTGCCCTAACTGAGGGGACAGTTACCTCACTCTCCTGCTCCGGGAACAGCGGGGGGTCGTAACCCAGGGACGCCTTGAAGGGAGATATCCCTGTAGCAGAAGAGCGAGCGGTATTGTGGGCATATTCAACCCAGGCAAGATGGTTTCTCCAGGACGTGGGTTTGGATGTGGTCACACAGCGGAGCGCAGCCTCCAGCTCCTGGTTGGTCCATTCACACTGCCCGTTGGATTGGGGGTGATGGCCGGAGGAGAGGCTCACCTTGGCTCCGATGGCATTACAAAACGACCTCCAAACCTCAGATGAAAATTGGGGGCCCCGGTCCGAGACCACGTCCACCGGAATCCCGTGCAGCCTGACCACGTGTTGGACGAGGAGATCCGCCATCTCCAGGGCAGTAGGGAGACCTCGCAGGGGGACGAAGTGCACAGCCTTGGAGAAACGGTCCACGATGGTCAGGATGGTGTCATAGGAGTTGGAGACGGGGAGTCCGGTGACGAAATCCAACGCGATGTGCGACCAGGGCCTGCCAGGGACGGGCAGGGGCTGGAGCAGACCCACTGGAGGGGCATTTCCTGACTTGCTTATGGCACAGATTGGGCAAGCCCGGGCGTACCTTGTTGTGGGCGATGGCGTGGGAGCACCTTGTTGTGGGCGATGATGAACCCCAGGAAGGACGTAGTCCTGGCGTAAAATTCACATTTTTCAGCCTTCACGTACAGACGATTCTCCAGCAGTCTTTGGAGGACCCGCCTCACGTGGACCTGGTGCTCGTCCCTGGACTTGGAGAAGATGAGAATATCGTCCAGGTAGACAAACACGAAAAGGCCGATGAAGTCCCGGAGGACGTCATTTATGAGGCGCTGAAAGACGGCAGGAGCGTTGGTCAACCCGAACGGCATTACCAGGTATTCAAAGTGGCCGTTCGGGGTACGGAAGGCTGTCTTCCACTCATCTCCCTCCCGGATCCGGATGAGGTGGTAAGCGCTGCGTCGATCCAGCTTGGTGAACCAGGTCGCCCCCTGGAGGGAGTGGAAGGCATTGTCCATGAGGGGCAGGGTGTAACGGTCCTTCTCAGTGATATCGTTGAGGGCCCGGTAGTCAATGCAAGGGCGGAGGGACCCATCCTTTTTTCCCACGAAGAAGAACCCTGCCCCCACGGGTGACGATGATGGGCGGATTATCCCAGCACTCAATGATTCCTTCAGGTAGGCGTTCATTGTCTCCTTCTCCGGCGCTGACAGGCTATAGAGCCGACCAGAAGGTAAGGGAGCCCCCTGGCGGAGGTTGATGGCACAGTCATAGAGCCGATGAGGGGGGAGAGACATAGCTTTCGTCTTACTGAACACCATACCCAGGTCGTGAAATTCCGGAGGCACCAGAGACAGATCCGGGGGTGCAGCGTCCGTCGCAGGGGGAGGAGCGGACGGAGAGCAGGCAGCGGACTGAAGGCAGGTGCCCATGCAGAATGTGCTCCATGCCGATACCCCAGCTGACTTCCAATCCAGGACAGGGTTGTGAAGGCGTAGCCAGGGATACCCCAGGATGACGGGCGACACAGAGTTGGGTAGGACATTAAAGGTCATCTCCTCCCGGTGGTTTCCCGAGATGATGACTGGAACGGGGATGGTCTGGTGTGATACTCTCCCAAGGGAGGCACGGGAGAGGTTGACAAGGGAGATGGGATTCTTCAGTGCCTGACAGCGGATGCCCAAACGGGTTGCCAGGCTCTGTGAAATGAAGCTGCCTTCTGCGCCCGAATCCACCAGTGCGTGGGTGAGAAGCCCAGTGGGGTTGTGGCAGAAACGGATGGGCAGCTTCAATTGGGTGAGTGGATTTAACCGGTTGACATCCGCGAGGCCCCCTACAGTGACTCGCGGACCCCGCCGACTGGCTTTCCGTGGACAAAGCTTCACCGTGTGTTGGTCAACTCCGCAATACATGCAGAGATCCCACTCACGGCGGCGTTGTCTCTCCACAGGGGAAAGCTTTGTCCAGCCCGTCACCATCGGCTCCGACTCCTCGGGGCACGATGGTGGCGGCGCCGCCAGGGGGCGAGCTTGGAACAGGCGCGGCGAGGCTTTGCGAGGGCGAGAAGAAGACGACTTCCGCCCCGAGGAGCGCTCGCGCAGCCTGTTATCCAAACTGATCGCTAAAGATGTTAGCTCCGCTAGCGTCTCAGGGATATCCCACCCAGCTAGTTCATCCCTCAGATCATCATTGAGACTGCGGAGGAAAAGGCCGCAGAGGGAGCGTTCCTCCCAGCCTAACTCCTCCGCCGCTACCCGGAAGTCGACCGCGTAATCCGCTGCCAACCGGCTTCCCTGCTGGAGGGCGAGAAGCCGATCGACCTGGACCGTCTCGGTAAGAGTATGGTCAAAGACCTCCAGGAAGCGTCTCACGAACTGGTCATACGTGAGGGTGGCATAACTGGGCCTCGCCATTACGGCGTAGGTCCATGTTAATGCTCGCCCCTCCAGGAGATTCCCGATATAACCAATTCGGCTATGATCTGAGGGAAAGTCCCCGGGCACCCGGTGGAAAACGGACTCACACTGCATAATAAACCCCCGCGCTCCGCCGAGCTTTCCGCTAAAGCGGGCGGGGGTTGGAATGGGCGTGAGCCGAACCGGAGCACCCGGAGCCTGCTGGACGGCCGCTGGAGCAGCAGGAGCTGCGCCACCCTGACGAGCCGGGGGGAACGGCTGTTGGGGGTCCAAGCGGTCCAACCGGTTAGTTATAGTAATCAATTGATTAAAAATCACCTGTTGCTGATAAACAATCTGATCCACTCGAGCCTCGAGAGTGGAAAACCGGTGTGCGAGCCCGCCGTCTGCCGAGCCGCTCTGCTGAAGCCATACTGACATAACGTTTGGCTCAGGAGACGCACACACACAGGCTCAGAGTAGTTCAAACTGTTTATTAACAACAGGGGTGTATGGGTGTGTGTCTGCGGAATGTTAATGTGTTGGTGGCGGCGTCTGCTTCGGGCACAGAGGCAGGAGACCGTACAGCTGGCAACCCTATGGGAGAGAACAGAGACACAGGGTGATGGGCACACACCAACACAGGAGGAGAATAGGCAAGGGAGAAGCTTACTTGCTTGGGACAGATGACTGGCACAACAAGGACGGGACCCCGGGAGACAGCCACCTGCAGGACTCGGTGCAGCAGCGAGGAGGGACGAGGGACGGAGTTGTCCGCTGCCGAGGAATCCACCTGTGCACAGGGGAGCAGACTGGAGAAGATAAGGTACGTGATCCTTACCGGACAGCGTCGTGCTGAAGAGAGTGTTGCGTCACGTAGACGGGGAATGAAGTCTGACGGCTTCAGGCCGAAGCTCAGGGCGAGGCGGCTTATATTCCTCGCCGCTGATGATTAACAGGTGTGCGAGCAGGTAGCGCCGTTGATGAGCGGCGCGGCGTGACAACTTCATATTATCAGAGGTGACGTGGATGGTGTAATCAAAGCCGTCAATCCGGTATTTAAATACGAGGTTGAGGCTTTCCTCGCTATTCTTTAAAATCATGATCACCTGTCGCCTAAAAGACATGACATGCTTTAAACGCGGGGACTTACAACCGAGAGGGATGTGCTTAATCGGGGACAAAAGCTGCCCGTGTCTCGACAGCTCCTTCTCCAACAGCTCATTCTTTAAAAATGGTGGGACATTTGAGATCGTAATTCTCTTCGCGGGATTTACCAGAGACAGAACAGGAACCAGTGTGTCTTTAATCACAACCTCGCTCTCCACTACCTGGTTAACTTTTTCAATACTATCCAGGAAGATCACTACGGCACTATTCATTCTAGAAGCTGATCTAACGCTTTCATAACCGACCAGCTCCCCCACAGCCAGACTACATTCCTCCACTGAGCAGCTGACAGCCGGTGTCAGTTTGACAGCATGCCAGCGTGTCAGCTTCTCAAACCCGGAGCCTCGCTCCAAAACCATGCTGACCAGCAGAGCTGGCAGCAGAAACCCCCCTCCCAAAACGCCTACCCCACCCCAGCTACAGAAAACAACAAAAATTAAGATTATTTAACAAAAAAACACCTTTCACCTTAAACACAAAAAGATAGAGAAAAGTTTTAGATAAATCACTCACGCTGTCACACGCTCTCAGCTCGCACTCACGACCACACCCACTCAGAGAGAGAGAGAGAGAGAGAGAGAGAGTTTTGAGTTTTAAAAAATGCCTTTATTGCACAATTCAAAAAATGTAAGAGCACCAATATCATTCCACCAAGTGTCTCACATTGGAAAAGTGCAAACATAAGTCATCCCCCCCCACACAACACAAAGTATTCACTGCAGTCCACCTATTCCACATTGCCAGTGGCAGTAGTCCGAGTCTTCCTTGTAGTCCGTGCAAAGACGAGCCACAGACCTCCAGTTCTTAAGCAAGGCCAAGTCCCCTTCCTCCGGCAGCAGAGATAGCGCTGGGCGCCCGCAGCCAGTTCCGTTGTACGTCCCAGAGACATTTTCCTCATCTCAGATGGATTGTAGTCCTTAGACCATGCGGGATTTTTAAGCAAGTCATCTTTGCAGCAGACTCGTCCAGATTGTAGAAAGAAAACGTTGGGGCATCCATGCCCTGCAGGCGAGTAAACCGTGACCTTGTAGTCCGTGCAAAGAAGAGCCACAGGCCTCCCGTTTTCAAGCCAGGCCAAGTCCCCGACCTCGGGCAGCAAAGATTGTGCTGCGCGCCGGCAGGAGACTGGTAAAGATCCAGTTCTGTGACAGTCAATTACAGTCAATTAGAAACGTCATAAAAGTCTGATTGAACAATATCCCAAAAATGCGTAAAACAGGCAGAGGAACAACCGCCATTTATTCCTTCTGTTGGGCGCACTTGACCCCTGTTCCCCCTGCTGCTTTATGCAGGACCGTCAGGTGTTTTTTTGAGGCGAAAACATTTCCTTTCATCCAGGAGGTCAAGACCAACCTGCCTTCTTAGCACATTAACAGACTTGATGAATTTATCAGTGTCATTGAAGTAGTCAGTGACTTGAATGGCCTTGTTATAGGTTTCATCCAGAAAAGCATTTATTTCTTCCAGTGAGTACAAACTCGTGTTTGTACTGCATTTTGCCTCAATAGACTCAGTATTACACACAGTGTCGGGATCAGATTACATTTCCTCGTCAGCACAACTCAACGGTGGATTCATCATGGGTCACATTTTCCTGGACGCCACCCACAGCAGCTGACTATCGCTGCTCCGTCTCCTGCTCTGAAACAGTAGCAGCCTCCGGAAGCACAGCCACTGATGTCACACAGCGAGATTCTGACGCACCATCAGTGACATTTTGGGCGCAATCACCAGCGACGCTCCCGGCCGTAAGCTGGGCCGTGGGCGCCACAGCTGGGCTGTCCACAGACACAGCGGCAGGCTCCGGAGCAGGACTGGCGGAAAGCCCCGCAACGTTGTCCGTAGTAGCGGCGGGAGTGGAGGACGCGCCGGCAGCTTCAGCTGCGGCGGAAGGCCAAGCCACGCCGTCCGCAGCAGCGGCGTGAGCGGAGGGCGCGCCACCGGCACCAGCTGCAGCTCCATCAGAGCCCCCCGGCCGCTGCCTGTGCGGACAAGCGATCCGTTTATGGCCCACGTCTCCACATTCAAAACACTTCATCTGTCCTGAGCTTGCATACACCATATAGGAGCCGTCCCCGTGTTTGACCCGGAAGGACACTTCCAGAGTCGCAGTTGGCGAGTCCAAAAACATGAACACCTGTCGCCTGAGTGATTTCACATGTTTTAACTTGGTCTCCTTGCATCCCAAAGTCAGAGTTCTAAACGGGCCCGCAAACTTCCCAAATCTGCGGAGCTCCGTCGCCAACTGCTCGTCAGTGATGAAAGGTGGAACACCTGAGACGGTGATACGCGTTGATGGGACAGATAAGGGGGACACCTGTACATACATTTCCCCGATAACACCGCTTGCAACCAGGGTGTGGACATCCTCTTCAGCAGCCAGAAACACAACTACAGCTCTATTCATTCGGGACGCAAAGCAGATCGCATCATGGCACACCTGCTCGGCCACAGCCAGAAGAACCTACTCCACAGTAACGAGAGAGAGAGAGAGAGAGAGAGAGAGAGATTTTTTGATTTTTAAAAGATCTTTAATAAACACACTTGTCCATCAGTCAATACAATTTCTATATCATGCTATGTTACACAGAAAATTAATCCCCCAAAAAACGCCCCCAAAAAAGCTGTCCATCATGAACTGAACAGAGGACATTCTCCAGGGACCAGAGGGTCCTGAAACCTTCCACATCCCCATTCCCCATAAAAAACTGAAAGTCCAGCCTGATTCTGGCTTTAAGTAGCCTCACAAATAAAATTTTGACATCAACATCATTCTCAACATTTTCAAGTTTTCTTCTCCGGCTTACATAGATAGCCAACTTTGCCTGTCCTAAAACAAAGTTCAGTAGTTGACACTTCTGCTTAAAACGACGATTGTACATAAAACCACAAATGAAAACCTGCTTAGAGAAAACTTCCTTAAAAATATGAAAAAGTTTTGTGAGAAGTTCAAAGAGGCCACTCAGGCGCTGACATTCAATAAAACAATGAAAAACAGTCTCCCTAGAGGAACAAAAAACACACTGATCACTGACACTGCTGTTAATCACAGAAACAAAAGCATTGACAGCTATAATACCATGCAGGACCCTCCACTGTAAGTCTCCATGTCTCTTAGGGAGAGGGGCTTTGTAAAGAGCCCTCCAGGCAGGCCGATGCCCTTTTCCTAGTTTAAAATAGGCTCTCCAAGGAGTGTCCACACAGGTGTTCAATCGGTCCTTGTTGAGTCCCATCACCACCAGTCTGTAGAGTGCCTTACCACTGGCTCCTCCAAAGTCCACACCAGTGGGAGCACAGAATGCCAGTAAGGAGCAAGGAGCGACGTCAAAGTCCATATAGAGCGTGAGAGAGGGAAAGGGGTCAGTGCTTTCTGGCTGCAGCGTGCCATTGCTAAAGTCCAAGAGTAGGGAGTGCTCAAGTCCATGAAGCTCCTGTTTCCAGTGTGCAAGAAGACCATCGATGAAACGATTTGACCTGACACCAAGATGAGCTGCTAAAGCTGAGGCGTTGTTGAGGCCAGGACCAGCCAATTCCACCACTTGCTTCAGAGTGAGAATGTTCCTGGAACACAGCCTATCAAGGAAGGTCCTTCCAACTCCCGGCAGGACACCAAGGCGACCACCAAAAACCAGCGGCTCCCTCAACAACCAGTAGAGGGAATCGCATGGCCCTCTTTGTTTTTTAAAAAGAGTCCACACTGAAAAGAGACTGCGGTAAAAACTGGGTAAAGACAGTGCATTAGAGTTCTTAAAATCCATTAAAAACACAGGGAGGTCTAGCCCAAGCCCAAGGACTCTCTGTAAAATAACACAGGCCAAAGGCCTCCATACCAGGTCCTGGGGGCCCGTCAGCAGTCTCTGTATGAAAGTCAGTCTAAAAGCAGCACCTCTACTAGCTAAATGAATCACTCCTTGCCCCCCCTCCTCTTTGGGAAGAAATAACAGGGCTTGAGGAACCCAGTGGAGTCCACCCCCCCAAAAAAAGTCCACCAAAACAGACTGAATTTTGGACAACAAACCAGCAGGGGGGTCCATGCACATGAGGCGGTGCCACAGGGATGAGGAAACAAGATTATTTAAAATGAGCACTCTTCCTCTAAAAGATATTCTTGGCATTAGCCACTTCCACTTGTTTAGTCTCCCGTTAATCTTCTCTATGACCCCATCCCAATTTTTTTGCTCAAACTGCTGATTTCCAATAAAGACGCCAAGATACTTAAAACCTCCTTTTTTCCAAATCAACCCACCCGGCAGCGTAAGCTGATTTTCTAGTTTCTCCCCCACCATCAGAGCCTCGCTTTTTCCCCAGTTTATCTTTGCAGAGGAAAGTTGGCCAAAAAGATTGACACTCCTAACCAGAACGTCAATGTCACTCTGCTTGTTTAGCAGAATGACTACATCATCTGCATAGGCCGACAGCTTGAACGTGGTGTCACAGCCAGGAAAAGTAACTCCTGATAGATCCCTTCTCAGGCAGTGAAGCAAAGGCTCTATGGCGAGGGAGTACAGCATCCCTGAGAGAGGGCAGCCCTGCCGAACCCCCCTCTGGACTTTTAAAGGGGCAGACAGGCCCCCATTTATCTTCAGCACACTCTCAATGTCACTGTACAAGACCCGTATCCTGGCTATGAAGCCTGGGCTGAACCCAAAAGCTGTTAAAACTGTCCATAAATATTGGTGTTCAACCCGATCAAACGCCTTTTCCTGGTCAATTGAAATCAAACCAGTTTCTACCGCCAATGAACCAGAGACCTCCAAAATATCCCGAATTAAAGTGACGTTGTCACTAATCAGCCTGCCAGGCACACAGTAAGTCTGGTCTACATGAATGAGCTCGCTCATCACCTTTCTCAGTCTTCGGGCCAGAGCTTTTGAGAGAATCTTGTAGTCTGTGCAGAGCAGAGAGACTGGCCTCCAGTTCTTTAGGCTCTGGAGGTCCCCCTTTTTCGGCAACAGTGTGATGATGGCCCTCCTGCAGGTCGTGGGTAGGGTCCCCCTTTCCAAGCTATCTTGGAGAACCTCCAGCAGGTCTGGACCAAGCAGGGGCCAGAATTCCTTAAAAAAGTCCACAGAGAGACCATCTATGCCTGGTGATTTTCCATTCTGGAGGCTCATTAGCGCCGTATGCAGCTCAGACAGAGACAGTGGAGCATCCAAGCCGGCAACAAGGTCCTCTGAGAGCACTGGAAGACCATCAAGGAAAACCTGGCCCAGTGCCGTGTCCTCCCTCCACTCTGCTCTAAACAATTCACTGTAAAAGCTAGCAGCGTGTTTCCTGATCTCTGCTGCTGTGGAGATTGTTCTCCCGTCATCGCCCAACAAGGAGTGAATGAGCTTTCTCTGTCCATTTTTCCCCTCCAGTCCAAAAAAGTACTGGGAGGGCGAGTCCATCAGAGCTACATCCATGTAGCGTGAGCGGACCAGAGCACCCTGTGCGGTGACCCCTAGCAAGCTAGCCAAGGCTGACCTTTTTGACTTGAGAGCTTCTAAGTGCTCCTGTTTTCCTGTAGAACTGAGCAACTCCTCTAGTTCTACCACCTCAGTCTCCAGAACTTTCAAGGATTGGGTCAAGCTACGAGTGACATTTTGAGTGTACTGTTGGCAGAGTTGTTTTATCTGTGCCTTACCAAAATCCCACCACAATTGGAGAGAACTAAAAGAGGGTTTTTGTTCCCTGTGTGACTTCCAAACATCATGAAAAACCTCTTTAAAAAACACATCATTTAAAAGTGTATTGTTAAAATGCCAAAAAGCACTCTTACACTTTACATTTTCAATAAACACAGAACAAAACAGCAGGCAGTGATCAGTGAAACCAACAGGACAGATACAACTATTTTTAAAAACACTCATTTGATGTTTAAAACCATAAAAACGGTCTAACCTAGCCATAGATAAAAGGTTATCTTTGACATGGCTCCAGGTGTACTGCCTCTGGTCCCCATGATGTGATCTCCACACATCGGCCATTTCATGTGTTTTCACCAGTTCTCTCAGCCTATTGGCAGAAGCAGGGTGAGGCTCCTGATGGTTCCTGTCTAGTCTGTGGTTTAATGTACAGTTAAAATCACCCCCCAGAAATAAAAAACTATTTGGATCACAGGACTTAACCGTATCCGAAAGCACGTCAAAGACCCTGATCCTCTCTGCTCTCTGTGTTGGCACATACACGTTTATAAAAACGAAGTTCACGTTTTCAAACTGTACCTTTAATAAGAGGAAATGACCTCTCACCACCTCTTCTACCTCATAAGAGACAGGCACACAACCCCTAGAGAAAAGTACAGCCACCCCCCCACTGCTACTGGATTTGTGGCTAAAAAAAATGCAGCCATCCCACTCTTTTCTCCAATGGCTCTCAATGTCCACAGTGCTGTGAGTCTCCTGGACCATCAGCACGTCAAGTTTCTTTAAATTAAAAAGCTTGTATAAAGAGGCCCTTTTTACATCATCCCTGGCCCCATTAATATTAAGAGTGCCAATTCTAAGGTGGGGCATTAAAAAGGATAAAAATAGGGTACAGTAAAAAAACACACACATAGCATAAAAGGGAAGAAACAAACTAAGAGTCAACATGACTGTTAGTAATTTGTGATTTCAGTTTGACAACCAGTTTCTTTAAACGAAAAATTTCCTGATCAGTAAAAGTCTCATTCCCATCATTCAGTTTCATCAGCTTGCGAGCTGATGCCACAAATAACTCCAGATCTGGAAAGTAATTTTCCACTTGCACAGCTCTGCTCCCCTTGGTCACCTGGAGAAATTGCCTAATTTTGGAAAAACAATAGGAGCTTTGCTCCTCCTGCGTCTGCGTCTGCATCATTTCAGACTCAGCTCCACTTTCGTCAGAGACGCTCTCATCTAGTAAATCTAACTTCCCAACCCTACTAGATTTAGCAGAGCTCTGTAAGTTTTCAGCACTTTTTCTTTTTTGTGCAGCTTTAAAAGGATCCTCTTCAGCAAAACTACATTCCTGCATTTCTTCATGAACTGCAACGTTTGTCATGCAGTGTTTGCTCTGTGTGTCCCCTACAGCCTCAAACCGCTCCTCCCCCGCCTGCAAAATCTGTTCATTTACGTTCCTTCGTTTAACTGCACTTTTACTTACACCCTCCACCTGTTTACCCCTGGCGACAGGCTCGTCACAATGATCAGAGCTGCCGCCAGACATAAATTCCCCACCATCACTGTTTGGGGGGGCAACTACCGCGCCCGCCGCGGCCACCCCAGCAGAGGCGGCCGTGGCCGCCCCAGCACAAGCGGACGCGGACGCGGACGCGGACGCGGACGCGGACGCGGACGCCCCCGCAGAAGTAGAAGCGGACGCGGACGCGGACGCGGACGCGGCCGCAGTCGCGGCCGCGACCGCCCCAGCAGAAGCGGGCGCCGCAGCGGCATCCGCCGCAGCGGCATCCGCCGCACCACATGTAGCGCTACCCTCCGGACCACCAGAAACAGCGGCGTCACCTTTCTTACCGCCAGTGCTCTTTGTGTTCGCCTTTTCAGGACATGACCTAATAAGATGGCCTTCTGCGCCACACGCAAAACACTTCATGGTTTCAGATGTTGCAAACACCAAGTAGCTAAAGCCGTCAATCCTGAAATTAAAAGACGCATTCAGTTCAGCAGAGCTGTCTTTCAACACCATGAAACACTGCCTCCTATGACATACAACATGCTTCAGCAGGGGTGATTTACTACCCAGAGAGACCATTCTGATAGGGGACACAACCTGGCCAAAACGGGACAACTCTCTAATCAGCTGATCATTTTTAACGAAAGGAGGAGCGTTTGAGATGGTGATCCTCCTAGACGGATTCGCCAGCGGTAAAACGGGAGTAAAAGTGTCACCTATGACCACTCCCTGTGCCACCACCTGATCAGCTTTCTCAGTCGAATCCAGAAAGATCACAATTGCGCTGTTCATCCTCGATGCTGATTTTATGCTGCCATGCCCAACCACCTGTCCTACAGCGAGGCTGGCCTCCTCCACAGAACAGGGAACTGTCGGGAGGATTCTCACACCATGACGCCGGGTTAAGCGCTCAAACTCCACACCACCATCAATCACCGGCATGATGCCGGCCGGGAAAAACCGGCAGCAGAAGCTACCGTTCCCCAACACACTCACTCCAACACTCACACCCCAGCACACACACACTCAACCCACTATATTAAACACACACACCTCAAACACACAAGATAGAGAAAAAGTTAGAAAATACAAAGTTTAAAGTACTCACTCGACACCACTCCACACCCCTGCTCCCACAAACGCCCACGCATGCGCACGAGAGAGAGAGAGAGAGAGAGAGAGAGAGAGAGAGAGAGAGAGAGAGAGAGTTTGAGTTTTAAAAAATCCCTTTATTGTACAATTCAAAAATGTAAGATCATCAAAACCATCATTCCGCCGTGTCTCACATTTCAAAAGTGCAAACATAACTCACCCCCCTCTCCCACAGAACACAAAATATTCCCTACAGTCCATCTATTGGTGAATACCTCCAAATTGTCCACCATCTTATAGTAAGAGTACTCCACCTGGAGTCTGACTTTTAACAAAGCCTTGAAAACAAACACAGGATCCACATTGCCAGTGTTAGTAGTCCGATTTTTCCTTGTCAGCCAGATGGCAAGTTTAGCAGTACCAGATAGGAAGTTCATGAAAGTGTGCACAGACCTCTTTGCCACTTTATACTTTGGACCGTAAATGAACAAACCAAAAGAGAAACATTCACCCAAATTATGAAACCACACTTTCAGAAGATCAAAAAGGCCAGATAAATGAAAACATTGAACTGTGGAGAATGGGGAAAGATGAGGCTGAGTTTATTTCTCAAGTCAGATTTATTCACATTCTCCAACATCATCCAAACACAGAAAGAGAAAAAGAGAATGAATCTTTCAACATCTGTCCCTTTTATACCCAGGACATCAAATATACAGTCACATGGTACTTAATCCCAGTCACAATGTAACTTCCCTCCGATCTTAACACACTCCACCTCTCAGTCTCTGGCCGCTGGGCGAAATCCCCCCAGGCTATCTCTTTGCATGCCAAAGACTAAACTTCACACCCTCGTGTTATCTCCAGAGCGGCTCAGTCCTTTGTTCCTTCTCAGATGTGAAGCCTAAGGTGGTATACATATGAATCATGCAGTCATATACATATGTGCATATATGTGCCCCACATGACCCCCCCCCCCAAACGTCTAAGATGGAACAACCGTAATAACAGTCTGCAAGTCATGGTAAAATTATTACACATCAGTCCACATGTCGCTTGGGCCTCAGTCGCCTCCCATATCTGCTGTAAGCAGGCTTTACCACTCTCGCGGCGCCCTCCTGCTGGGGAGCTGCTGCCTGAGGATTAGAACTGTTAGTCAATCCCTGTGGGTGTCCTGATGAATGCTCCTTAGGGGGTCTGCCGCGCCGAGGAGCCGTAGCCAACAGCACATTTTTGTTGGCCAACACAAAGGTGGGTTTGAGTCTGTTTATGCCAATCTGCTCTTCCCTGCCCCCCAAATCTAGCAAAAAATGCTTATCCCCTGTTTCCAGCACTCTAAAAGGTCCATCATAAGGTGGCCGCAACGGGGGGCGATGCGCATCGTGTCTGACAAAAACAAACTCCACATTTTTTAAAGCCTTAGGCACAAAAACGCGCGGAAAACTGTGATGAACGGGGCCAAGAAGCGTGCTCGATCCCGTGTCGCTCTGCAACCGCTGAGCAGGGGGGCACTCTGGCGCAGGATTATCTGGGAGAAATTCCCCGGTCAGCCGGAGTGGCTGTGCAAAAACTAACTCAGCTGGGGAGGCTTTTAAATCTTCTTTAGGTGCAGAACGCAACCCCAATAAAACCCATGGTAGCCTGTCCACCCAATTTGCATCCGTAAGCGATGCTCTGAGGGCTGCTTTCAATGACCTATGGAAACGTTTGCATAAACCATTAGCCTGCGGGTTGTACGCGGTAGTGCGGTGGATCGTTACCCCCAGGCTGCGGGCCATCGCTGACCAAAGCTCGGAAACAGATTGAGGACCTCTGACGGAACTCCAAAACGCGCTACCCATGCTGTTAAAAACGCGCGCGCTACCTCCTCGGCTGTGGTTGATGCCAGTGGGACCACTTCCGGCCAACGCGTGGTGCGGTCCACCATTGTCAAAAGGTGTGTGCACCCCTGTGACGGCGGGAGGGGGCCTACGAGGTCGACATGCACATGATCGAACCTCTTAGCCGGGATGTGAAACGGCTCCAAGGGAGCTCTAGTGTGTTTGTGTATTTTGGCTCATTGACAAGCCGCGCAGGCTGCTGCCCACTCTTTAACTTGCTTGCGCAGGCTCGGCCATACAAATTTCTCTCCTACCATTTTGACTGATGCGCGCACCCCCAGGTGCGCAGAGAATGAATCGAGTCAAAAACGCGGCGGCGCCACGCGGTCAGTACCACCGGGCGCGTTCGACCCGTGGAGACATCGCAGATTAGGGGGGGCATACCATCTTGTAACATTCTGTTCTCCAGCCTTAACCCTGTTGGTCCAGACTGGAGCGCGCGCACGTCCGCGTCACTAACATGATCCGCGGCCATGGCTGCATAATCTATCCCTGTGCGGACTGCGGTGGCGCGCACTTCCGCGTCGCTAGCCTGCTCCGCGGCCATGGTTGCACAATCTACCCCTACGTGGACTGGGGCCGCTACAGCGCGCGAGAGACAGTCTGCCACCACATTAAGTTTACCCGCTACGTGCTGAATATCGGTAGTAAACTCTGAGGTTGCAGCCAGCTGCCTCTGCTGCTGGCCCGACCACGGTTCTGAAACCTTGGCCATCGCGAAAGTAAGCGGCTTGTGGTCAACGAACACGGTGAAACGGCGTCCCTCCAGCCAGAACTGGAAGTGGCGAATGGGTAAGTGGAGAGCTAACAACTCCCTGTAGAATGCGCTGTATTTTCGCTCACTATCGCGCAACGTCCTGCTGAAAAAGGCGGGCGGCTGCCAAACCCTGGCGACCTGCTGCTCTACGACCGCTCCTATAGCCACATCTGACGCGTCAGTAGTGAGCGCTATGCGGGCCGTGGGGTCTGGATGTGCTAACAACGCA
This sequence comes from Pholidichthys leucotaenia, assembly GCA_020510985.1. NCBI lineage: Eukaryota > Metazoa > Chordata > Actinopteri > Cichliformes > Pholidichthyidae > Pholidichthys > Pholidichthys leucotaenia. The sequence goes on along the minus strand of CM035839.1, from coordinate 179,659,102 downwards.
GCGTTGCCAGGGCTGTTTTGACCTCCGCGAATGCGCGCTCCCGCTCAGGAGACCATTCAATTTTGCTTGTGGGTTGTTTTTTTTTTAGCGCGGCATACAATGGTTGCATGAGCTGCGCTGTGCGGGGGAGGAAGCGGTTATAAAAATTTACCATTCCCCAAAACTCTTGTAACACTTTGACCGTTTGTGGCTGGGGAAAATTTGTTATTGCGCACATTTTGTCAGGCAGAGGGACGGCTCCTTCTGGAGAGACGCGATGCCCCCAAAAATCAATCTGCGTCACCCCGAACTGACACTTCGCTGGGTTGATTATTAACCCGTGCTCCCCCAACCTCTGGAAAACTGCCGGGAGGTGATTTTCGTGTTCGTCTTCGGACGCGCTGGCTACCAAGATGTCGTCCAGGTAGACGAACATGAAAGGAAGATCACGCAACACCGCGTCCATCATGCGCTGGAACGTCTGCGCAGCGCCTTTAAGCCCAAACGGCATGCGCAAAAACTTGAAAAGGCCAAACGGAGTTATTACCGCCGTTTTGGGGATGTCCTCAGCGCGTGCTGGGACTTGATGGTACCCACGGACCAAGTCTATCTTAGAAAAAATGCGCGCCCCCGCCAAATGAACGGAAAAATCTTGGATATGCTGGATTGGGTAGCGGTCGTGCGCTGTAGCGTTGTTCATCCTGCGGAAATCTCCGCAAGGACGCCATGAGCCGTCGGCTTTAGGGACCATGTGAAACGGGGAAGCCCATGGGCTCTTCGAACGTCTGATGATGCCCAGCTTTTCAAGGCTGGCGAACTCCTCGCGCGCTATGGACAGTTTAGCTGCATCCAAGCGCCAAGCTTTTGCAAAAAACGGGCGGTCCGGTGGTAGTAATAAAGTGTTCCACTCCGTGTTTAGCTACAGCTGCTGAAAATGTGGGAACCGTGAGTGCTGGAAACTGAGTGAGCAGTGTGTGAAACTTACCACCTGCTGTTGCGACATTGGCTTGTGCTGTGGGCGGGGTCACTCGGGCTGCACAGGGAATAGAATAAAAAGAAAGTGCATTAACCAGGTGCCTATTAGCAAGATCAACCAACAAACCATGTGAGCACAGAAAATCAGCCCCTAACATATTGAAGTTCACTGCAGCTATAACAAAAGTCCACTCAAATGTACGGCCGTGTAGGGACAGAAGCAGAGTCTTCTCACCAAAGGTCTTAATGCTCGAGCCGTTCACTGCTGACGCTCCGTGACCTCCGTGACCCGCCAGCCGGTCAGCGTATGTAGGCATGATGAAGCTCACTTGGGAGCCTGTGTCCACGAGGAATTGCCTCCCCGATCGCGCATCCGTCAAGTAGAGCAGCTTGTTCTCCTCCCCGAGGGCCGCAGCTGCTATCAACCCCCGGTCTTGGCGTTTCCCGAGCTCCTGAACTGGCACGGTGGTATACATTTGCGTGCCCTCTCTGCGAAGCGGCGATGGTAAAAACAGAGGTCATCTCCTCCGCGATCCCTGGCCCTCGCCGCCGCCGTTGTCGGTGGGTCTGCTACCGCTGCCTCTGGCCCCCTGTCATCTCCGGACGCCGCGCCGAGCTCCGTCGCTGCTGCGGTGGCCGCGCGCTGTCTGCTGGCGTTGAGAATCCGGTGTGCCTCCTGGGCCAGCGTGCGGAAGTCCCGTTGGGCCATCAACGGTGAACCGGCCAAGGTCGCTCTCGTGGCTGACGGTAGGGTTCTCAGGAAAATGTGGGTGAAGAGGAAGTCATCGCCGTCTGAGCCCCTCAGCCTCAGCATGTCTTCCATCAGGTCGACGGGCGTGCTATCTCCCAAGTCGTTCGGGGCCAGGAGTCTCTCCGCTCTCTCCTGGACTGAGGGAGGGAAACGCTGGATGAGCGCAGCCTTCAACCCACCGTATTTGTCGTCGGCCGGTGGGCACTCCAAAAAGCTCTGCACATATTGAGCCGTGCGGTTGTCGAGCTTGGAAATAACGTGGTAGAATTTGGTGTCATCTACTGTTATCCCCCGGAGGGCAAACTGTGCTTCGACCAAGTGGAACCAGGAGCACGGGTTGTCTTGCCAGAAGTCTGGTAGCTTGACTGTGGCTGCGTTCGCCTGGCTGGCTCCTGACGAGTCCGGCTCGGGGGAATTATTCTGCTCATGATACGTCATAGGGTCACCAGTGTGGAGAATGGGGAAAGATGAGGCTGAGTTTATTTCTCAAGTCAGATTTATTCACATTCTCCAACATCATCCAAAAACAGAAAGAGAAAAAGAGAATGAATCTTCCAACATCTGTCCCTTTTATACCCAGGACATCAAACATACAGTCACATGGTACTTAAATCCAGTCACAATGTAACTTCCCCCCGATCTTAACACACTCCACCTCTCAGTCTCTGGCCGCTGGGCGAAATCCCCCAAGGCTATCTCTTTGCATGCCAAAGACTAAACTTCACACCCTCGTGTTATCTCCAGAGCGGCTCAGTCCTTTGTTCCGTCTCAGATGTGAAGCCTAAGGTGGTGTACGTATGAATCATGCAGTCATATACATATGTGCATATATGTGCCCCACAGAACAAACAAATGCTCCAGGGTCTCAACTTGGGAAGAAAACAAACATTCCTCCCCCACATTAGGATCCAGGTGTGCTCTGTATTTATTCGTAGCTATTGCCCCATGTACAATCCTCCACTGGAGAGCCGCCATCCGTTTCTCAATAGGGAGCTTGTACATGGACCGCCAGCTGCCTTTCGGGGAGAATTCTGGCCCCCAAAACCCCGCCCACTGCGACTCTTTCACCTCCGTCAGAGAGCGCAGATTCAGAACTTTCACACAGATGTGATACACCGTCTTCTTCCCTACAAACTGGAACTTGCCCAGACGAGGATTTCCGAAGGGCAGCAGGTGATCGTCGCCCTCCTGCCACTCTCCCACAGCTGGACTTATGGAAAGGGCAGGAAAGTTGGACACTGTGTCCTCATCCCATTGAGTGGAAAGAGTATGCTTTTCCGCAAACGCTCTAAGCGGTCGTGGCAGGGCAGCACACACTTCCTTCACCACCCTATGCACCAGTCTGACAGATGTAATGTTGGCACTCCGTCCCAGCGTTTCTATCGACGTGGTTGACATCTTCATAAGATGACCAAGCTTGGTACAGCCTGCCTCTCTTAAACAAGTTCGCAGACTAACAGATTGCAGCACTTGAGTGTCCATGAATTGATTGAAAAACAGTGGTTCCTCGAACAGCCACATGCCTGGTGTCTCCTCAGGAATGTGGGTTACGGTGAAGACTTGCCAAGAATGTAAGACAGATGTATAAAAAGCAGAAAGTCCAGTAAGGTCCACCACTCCCACCACTGTTCCAGGGAACTAAAATGAGGCTTTGTAGTCCTCCGGTGTTCCCAGAAACGCACAAAATATTGACAAAAAGTGGAGTCCTGAAGGAGCTTGTTATTGAAGTGCCAATAAGATTTAGTTCTTTGCCCTGGTGAGCTAATTAACACCACAGAGGCCAGATGATGATCTGTAAAACCGACGGGACTTATGTTACTGTGGAGGATTCCCGGGGCAAAAGTTCTAGATACATACTATATATTCTGTCTAATCTAGCAGCACTGACCATATCATCTGTGACTCTGACCCAGGTATACTGTCTAGTGTTTGCATGTTTAACTCTCCATGTATCCAAGAGGTCGAACTGTACAGTGATATTTTTTAAAACTTGAGAAGACTGCAGATGAGGTTCTGCATTAGTGGGATCCAGATTGAAATCCAAGGTACAGTTGAAATCACCAGCAACAATAAGTTGGTCTTGGTGATAGCTCTGCAATGCTTTTGTCAGTGTATTGAAAAAGGCAACTCTTTCAGAACTGTGATTTGGAGCATAAACGTTGATCAAACAAAACACGGAATTCCCTATTTCGGCCCTAACAAGGAGCAGCCTGCCCTTCACTACCTCCACCACAGATAAAACTGTTGCATTTGCAGATTCCCCAAGAAAAATGGCTACTCCTGCATTAAAATTTGTACCATGACTGAGTGAAAAAGGACCCTTCCACCACAAGCCCCAGTCCACTTCATCTGCTGAAGTGGCATGAGTTTCTTGCAAAAAAAAAAAATGTTAAGATTTTTTTGTCTAAACAGGTCACCAATTAATCCCCTCTTATGATTGGCCCTCCCACCATTGATGTTTAGGGATCCTAATTTTATGTTTTGCATAGAGAGATAGATCTAAGGAACACCGTGCTGTGGCCATGTAAGTTATTTCATCTGTCGGCTGCCCTTGACCTTTTGTCCTCCAGCTGATGTACGCAGGGCTGTTAGGTGCTTTTTAAGGCGAAAACGTTTTCTTTCATCCAGGAGGTCAAGACCAACCGGCCTTTTTAGCACATTAACCGACCTAATAAATTTGTCAGCATCACTGAAGTAATCAGTGACTTTAACGGCTCTGTTATAGGCTTCATCCAGAAAAACATTTATTTCTTCCAGTGAATACAAACTCGTGTTTCTACTGCAAGTTGCTCCAATAGACACAGTGTCAGAATCAGAATCCATTTCCTCGTCAGCACAACTTAGCTGACTGTTTGATAAAGCTGGCCAAGCTGATTCATCATGAGCTACATTTTCCTGAACGCCATCCACAACAGCTGACTGGAGTTCTTCTGTTGGCTGCTCTGAAACGGTAGCAGCCACCGGAAACACAGCCGCTGATGTCACAAGCTCTTTCTCACAGCTAGAGTCTGACGCACCATCAGTGACTATTTGTGTGTCATCACCAGCCACGGTCGCAACCGTAAGCTGAGCTGCGGGTGCCTCAGCTGGGCTGTCCAAAGACACAGCAGCAGGTTCCGGAGCAGGACCGGTGGAAGGCCCCGCAATGTCGTCTGTAGTAGTGGCGTGAGCGGAGGCCGCACCGCCGGCTCCAGCTGCAGCTTCATCAGAGCCTCCTGCCCGCTGCTTGTGCGGACAAGCGAACTGTTTATGGCCCACGTCTCCACATTCAAAAGACTTCATCTGTCCTGAGCTCGCATACACCATGTAGGAGCCGTCCCCATGTTTGACCCGGAAGGCCACTTCTAGTGTTTGAGTGGGCGAGTCCAAAAACATGAACACCTGTCGCCTGAGTGATTTTACATGTTTCAATTTGGTATCCTTGCATCCCAAACTCACAGTTCTAAACGGGCCCGCAAACTTCCCAAATCTGCGGAGCTCCGTCTCCAATTGCTCGTCAGTGATGAAAGGAGGAACACCTGAGATGGTGATACACGTTGATGGAACAGATAAGGGGGACACCCATACATAAGTACGGTGGGGCAACAAAGTATTTAGTCAGCCACCAATTGTGCAAGTTCTCTCACTTAAAAGATGAGAGAGGTCTCCAATTTTCATCATAGGTATACCTCAACTATGAGAGACAAAATGAGAAAAAAAAAAATCCAGAAAATCACATTGAAGGATTTTTAATGAATTAATTGGTAAATTCCTTGGTAAAATAAGTATTTGTTCATCTACAAACAAGCAAGATTTCTGGCTCTCACAGACCTGTAACTTCTTCTTTAAGAGGCTCCTCTGTCCTCCACTCATTACCTGTATTAATGGCACCTGTCTGAACTCATTTTCAGTATAAAAGACACCTGTCCACAACCTCAAATTGTCAGACTCCAAACTCCACTATGGCCAAGACCAAAGAGCTGTCAAAGGACACCAGAAACAAAATTGTAGACCTGCACCAGGCTGGGAAGACTGAATCTGCAATAGGTAAGCAGCTTGGTGTGAAGAAATCAACTGTGGGAGCAATTATTAGAAAATGGAAGACATACAAGACCACTGGTAATCTCCCTCGATCTGGGGCTCCATGCAAGATCTCACCTCGTGAGGTCAAAATGATCTTGAGAACGGTGAGCAAAAATCCCAGAACCACACGGGGGGACGTGTGGGGGACGTGTGGGGGACGGGGCGTATTCAACCCCATAGAAAATCTTTGGAGGGGGTTGATAGTCCATGTTGCCCAGCGACAGCCCCAAAACATCATTGCTCTAGAGGAGATCTGCATGGAGGAATGGGCCAAAATACCAGCAACAGTGTGTGAAAACCTTGTGAAGACTGACAGAAAATGTTTGACCTCTGTCATTGCCAACAAAGGGTATATAACAAAGTATTGAGATGAACTTTTGTTATTGACCAAATACTTATTTTACCGAGGAATTTACCAATTAATTCATTAAAAATCCTTCAATGTGATTTTCTGCATTTTTTTTCTCATTTTGTCTCTTATAATTGAGGTATACCTATGATGAAAATTGGAGACCTCCCTCTTCTTTTAAGTGGGAGAACTTGCACAATTGGTGGCTGACTAAATACTTTTTTCTCCACTGTATGTCCGATAACAACAACGCTTCCAATCAGAGTGTGGACATCCTCCTCAGGAGCCAGAAACACAACTACAGCTTTATTCATTCGGGACACAAAGCAGATCGCATCATGTCCCACCTTCTCACCCACAGCAAGAAGGACCTCCTCCACAGTAACACTGCTATCCGGGGGAACGATCCTCACTCCCTAGCGGATAGACGGAGATGGCGTTTCAAAGGTCGCCATCCTCCAGCCAAAAAAACAAAAACTGAATATGCAGCCAACAATAAAAGATAGAAAAAGAGTCCAAACAAAACATGGAGATTCCTATTTCGGCTCTCCTCCCTCTAGAGGGAGAGAGAGCGAGAGAGAGAGAGAGAGAGTTTTGAGTTTGAGTTTTAAAAAAAATCCCTTTATTGTACAATTCAAAAATGTAAGATCACCAATACCATCAATCCACCAAGTGTCTCACATTTCAAAAGTGCAAACATAACCCATCCCCCTCTCCCACAGAACACAAAATATTCCCTACAGTCCATCTATTGGTGAATACCTCCAAATTGTCCACCATTTTATAGTAAGAATACTCCACCTGGAGTCTGACTTTTAACAATGCCTTGAAAACAAACACAGGATCCACATTGCCAGTGTTAGTAGTCCAATTTTTTCTTGTCAGCCAGATGGAAGTTTAGCAGTACCAGATAGGAAGTTCATCAAAGTGTGCGCAGACTTCTTTGCCACTTTATACTTTGGACCGTAAATAAACAAACCAAAAGAGAAACATTCACCCAAATTATGAAACCACACTTTCAGAAGATCAGAGAGGCCAGATAAATGAAAACATTGAACAAACAAATGCTCCAGCGTCTCAACCTGGGAACAAAACAAACATTCCTCCCCCACATTAGGATCCAGGTGTGCTCTGTATTTATTCGTAGCTATTGCCCCATGTACAATCCTCCACTGGAGATCTGCCATCCGTTTCTCAATAGGGAGCTTGTATATGGACCGCCAGCTGCCATTCGGGGAGAATTCCGGCCCCAAAAACCTCGCCCACTTCGACTCTTTCACCTCCGTCAGAGAGCGCAGATTCAGAACTTTCACACAGATGTGATACACCGTCTTCTTCCCTACAAACTGGAACTTGCCCAGACGAGGATTTCTGAAGGACAGCAGGTGATCCTCTCCCTCCTGCCACTCTCCCACAGCTGGACTTATGGAAAGGGCAGGAAAGTTGGACACAGTGTCCTCATCCCATTGAGTGGAAAGAGTACGCTTTTCCGCAAATGCTCTAAACGGGCGTGGCAGGGCAGCACACACTTCCTTCACCACCCTATGCACCAGTCTGACAGATGTAATGTTGGCATTCCGCCCCAGCGTTTCTATCGACGTGGTTGACATCTTCATAAGATGACCAAGCTTGGCACAGCTGCCTCTCTTAAACAAGTTCGCAGACTAACAGATTGTAGCACTTGAGTGTCCATGAATTGATTGAAAAACAGTGGTTCCTCGAACAGCCACATGCCTGGTGTCTCCTCAGGAATGCGGGCTAAGGTGAAGACTTGCCATTCATGTAAGACAGATGTATAAAAAGCAGAAAGTCCAGTAAGGTCCACCTCCCCGGAACTTCACGAGGAAAAGCTGCTTATCATAGCCCAAGCGGCCAACTCTCCTCAGGAGCAGTTTTGGAGTGTCCATCCAGCAGGGGCTACATCCATCAAGGAGCCGTTGTGCAGTCTGAAGCCTAAAACAGGCGATCTTGGACTGTTTGTCCACCAGGCCCTGTCCTCCCTCGGCAACAGGCAGGTAGAGAACAGCCGCGCAAACCCAGTGTCGACCAAACCAAAAGAAATCCACGATGATTTTCTGAACCTCCTCAACCAGGCTCCTGGGCGGTGTCAAAGCAATAAGCCTATGCCAAAGAGCCGAAGCGACCAGATTATTGTCGACCAGAACCCTTCCCCTATATGACAGCTGTGGTAGCAACCATTTCCATTTAGAAAAGCGAGCACACACCTTCTCCTTAATTCCCTCCCAGTTCTTGTGTTCAAAGTCCTCAGAACCCCAAAATACCCCCAACACTTTAAGACCCGCTTTCCCCCACAGAAGACCTCCAGGTAGCTGAGGAATGTCCTGATGTGACCACTGCCCCACCAATAAACCCTCACTCTTGGCCCAGTTTACCCGTGCAGAAGATGCTTTTTCATAAATAGATAAAGTGTCCACCAGACGCTGTACATTCCTGTGGGATGTGATGAAAATGTTGACGTCATCCGCATAAGCAGACAAGACGATTGGACGACAACTACTGGAGGACCCCGGCAGAATCAAACCACCCAGCTGAGTGCGCAACCTGCACAGCAAAGGCTCAATAGCCAAACTATACAGTTGACCTGAGATTGGACAACCCTGCCTTATTCCCCGACGTACAGGGATTGGCCAACTCAGCCCTGCCCCCATCTTTACCAAACACTCAGCTCCAGTATATAACAAATTGACCCACTTCAAAAACATATTCAGTGTGGAAAACAAATAAGAATGGTCAACCCTATCAAAAGCCTTTTCTTGGTCCAAAGACATAATACCGAACTCTAAATCATAACATTTACTGAGATGAAGAACGTCACGTATGAGAAAAATATTGTCCATAATGGTTCGGTAAGGAATACAATATGTTTGATCTCTATCTATGATTAAATCCAATACATTTTTCAATCTATTTGACAGGGCTTTAGAAAGCACCTTGTATTCCACGCAAAGAAGAGCCACAGGCCTCCAGTTTTTAAGCAAGGCCAAGTCCCCTTCCTTAGGCAGCAGAGATAGTACTGCACGCCGGCAGGAGACAAGTAAAGTTCCAGTTCTGTAACAGGCAATTAGAACGTCATAAAATTCTGATCCAATAATATCCCAAAAATGCTTAAAAAAGTCAGAAGAAAGACCATCAAGTCCAGGTGCACGTCTCAGAGCCATTTGATTAACTGCTACAGTTAACTCATCCAAAGTCAGTTCACAGTCCAGAGCAGCCCTGTCCTCTGGGCTGAGCTTGGGAAGACCTTCAAAGAGTTGGTTTTGAGATTCCATGCAACATGGTTCTGCACCAAACAGGGCCCCGTAAAAATCCACTGCATGGCTCCTCATCTCAGATGGATTTGTAGTCATTTGACCATGTGGGAGTTTTAAGCAAGTCATCAGCTTCTTTTTAGCAGCATACTTCTCCAGATTGAAGAAAAAAGATGTTGGGACATCCATGTCCTGCAGGCGAGTAAACCGTGACCTAAAAAGTGCCCCCTTCACTCTTTCCTGCAGGAAAGGGCTCAGGGCTGATCTCTTCTCCTGCAACAAAGGACCTGCGGTAAAATCCTGATCCCTAACCAAACTCCCCTCCAGCCTCTTGACAGCGTCCTCAAGTTCACCGACTTTAGTTTTGATGATGGCAGTCAAGTTCGCAGTATACTGTTGACAAAAAATGCGAATTTGCACCTTGCCAACCTCCCACCACTGTTCCAGGGAACTAAAACGAGGCTTTGTAGTCCTCCAGGGTTCCCAGAAACACCCAAAATATTGACAAAAAGTGGTGTCCTTAAGGAGCTTGTTATTGAGAGAGAGAGAGAGAGAGAGGTTGTGTCTAAACCAGAAATAAAGGCAGCAACATTCAACAAGTGTGTTCTGATGCATGTCATGGATGATCGCATTGCCTAACACATCACATCTACCTGTCGGCGTTTGTTTGTAAACTGTCACGACGCTGTCAAAGCGTCATCTTGTCTGTTTTTGTTTGTCATACTAGCTCCATTTTAAATTTTTATCTCTTTATCTCTTTTACTATTATTAACTTTTTACTTAGTGTTAGCTTTGTAAATACGAAAGCCTGATCAGGCACACAGGTGAATCAGACCCCGGGCAGGGCCTTTTCACCAGGTTAGGCTAACCTGTTTTAGCTAGCTAGCTAGCCACTTCTGGCCTAGAAAGCCATGGCTCCATCCCCTACTTGTGTCAGCTGTGTCTCCCTCTCTAAGAAGGTTTCTGAGTTGGAATTGAGACTCTCTACCCTTTATAAGATTCGAGGGGCTCAAAACCACCTGGACACTATTATTTTTGGACAGACATCGGCCCCAGTGATGGACTCACAGCAAGCAGAGACGGCTACTTACCTGGGTGAAATTAGCACATTGCCATCCACTTCCACCCCTGCTCCGGTCACCTAAGCTGTCCAGGACTCCAGCATCAAACACTGGCTTCAGCTCGGAGCTAAATCCAAAGCCCTGGGTGGTTCGTCACTGCCTCAATGCGCGCCCTGGACCATGGTTGGGCCATATAGCAAATGTTGGGGATTGACCAGACATGGCTGCGCCTCCTCTCTTCCCCTTTTGCTGGAAAACAGATTCAACATCCTTTCCCTGGAAGATTTCCCCCACCTGGATGTTGATCATCCTCCCATGGCCGACCCTACTCCTTCAGCAGTGGCCCAAACCCGCATGCCCCGGATCAAAACTACCTTAGGTAGGTGTGCCAAACTATACACCAGCTCCAAAAAGAAGCGAGTGCATCCCCCCGCATCCCCACCACATCGGCACCCCGCCGCCACCGCAGCAACTACGGCAAAATTATCCACCATTTCAGAAGCCACCGACACAGCCCCCCCAGACGATGCTGGTAATTGGTGATTCAATAATGAGGAACGTCAGAAGCAGGTACTGTGTTGCAAAATTTTTTCCTGGGGCTAAAGTGTCAGACATTGAGGCTCTTACCCCTGACCTATTAAATGAATACCCCCATGCTAAAACTGTTATTGTGCACGTTGGATGCAACAACATCCCAGATGAAACATCAGAGATCTTAAAGAGTGACTTCAGGAGCCTTCTGTCCGCTCTTATGAACCGTGGCAGACGTATGTTTATTTCTGGGCCACTTGCACCTTTTAGAAGAAGTTGCAATTATTTTAGCAGAACTCTCAGCCTTAATACCTGGTTGTGTTCAACATGTCCTGCTTTTAACATTAGTTTTATAGACATGTTCAACCTGTTTTGGAACCGCCTATCATTTATGAGGCCAGATGGCATCCATCCAAATAGACTCGTTGGACTTGTTATCTGGTTTATTGTTTGGCTCGGAAAGTGAGACGGCGGAAGAGAGGAAGACGAGCGGGCGCTCTCGTACGACTTCGCAGGAGAGGCTCGCGAACGGCGCTGCCTGGCATATTTCTGTCCAATACCAACTCTCTCTCTAACAAGGTAGATGAACTGAGACTGCTGATGCGTTTTAAGGACCTCGCCTCCTCAGCTGTCCTCTGCTTTACTGAGACCTGGCTCCGGGAAAATATACCGGACAGCGCGCTGCGCCTCGACGGCTTTCAGCTCTTCCGTGCTGATCGTGACACAGAGCTTTCCGGCAAGACCACAGGAGGCGGTGTCTGCTTCTACATCAACTGCAGCTGGTGCTCTGATGTAACGGTAATTTCCAAACACTGTTCTCCTGCCTTGGAATTTCTTGTTATCAATTGCAAGCCCTTCTATTCCCCGCGGGAGTTTGCTTCTTTCATAATGATCGCTGTGTACGCCCCTCCCGACGCGGACACGCGCGAAGCTCAGCGCGTGCTCGCGGATCACATTCAACACACAGAGCGGAGTTTTCCAGACTCGCTGATTATTGTGGCTGGCGACTTTAATCAGTGCAATCTGAGCCACGATCTCCCCCGCTACAAACAGTTTATTAAATGCCCCACCAGAGGATTAAACACACTGGATCACTGTTACACCACAGTGAAAGACGCATATCGCGCTGTCTCTCGAGCTGCGCTGGGATTATCTGATCACGTGATGGTTCACCTCATTCCCACATACAGACAGAGATTGAAGCTCACTAAACCTGTTGTGAGCACTACGAAGATACGGACCAGTGATGCTGAGGAGAAGCTGGAAACGTGCATGGAAATATCTTACTGGGGCATGCTTAAAGGAGCCACGCATGATCTGGATGAGTACACGGACACTATGAACTCATATATCCACTTTTGTGAAGAGAACATTCTTCCATCACGCACCAGGGTGAGTTACTCTAATGACAAACCCTGGTTCACAGCTAAGCTCAGACAGATCAGGAAGGAGAAGGAAGCAGCGCTGAAAAGTGGAGACAGGGACTGCTACAGGGAGGTTAAATACCGGTTTAACAGAGAGCTGAAGAGGGCTAAATCTCTATACTCAGAGAGACTCCAGCAGCAGTTCACTGCTAATGATTCGGCTTCCGTGTGGAGAGGACTGAGGCAAATCACCAACTATCGACCTAAGGCTCCTAAAGGTCAGGATGACAAAGCCCTTTGTCAAAGACTGTCCCAACACTATGCCCGTTTTGACACCTCGTCATCTGTGTCCAACTCCCCCCCTCCCTCCAGCTCCACAGCCTCCACATTCCCTACTTCATTTAAGGCACCCCCCCCTCCTCCCCCCCTCCCCTTATCATCAGTGAGCAGGATGTGCTCAAACAGTTCTCCAGACTGAACCCGCGCAAGGCCCCCGGCCCAGACGGCGTGTCTCCCTCCACCCTGAGACTCTGTGCGAAACAGCTGGCTCCTGTATTCACAGACTTTTTTAACACCTCCCTTAAGTTATGCCACGTGCCATCCTGCCTCAAATCCTCCACCATCATCCCTGTCCCCAAGAAGCCACGGATCACTGGACTTAATGACTACAGACCTGTAGCGCTCACCTCTGTAGTCATGAAGTCCTTTGAGCGCCTGGTCCTGTCCCACCTCAAGTCCATCACCACCCCTCTCCTGGACCCGCTGCAGTTTGCCTACCGAGCCAACAGGTCTGTAGACGATGCAGTCAACCTGGCCCTCCACTCCATCCTGCAGCACCTGGACTCCCCGGGAACCTACGCCAGGATCCTGTTTGTGGACTTCAGCTCCGCATTCAACACCATCCGCCCCGCTCTGCTCCGGGACAAGCTGTCCCTGCTCAACGTGCCTGACTCCCTCTGCAGGTGGATCATCGACTTCCTGACGGACCGGAGGCAGCATGTGCGGCTGGGAAAGACTGTCTCAGACTATACTAGCATCAGCACCGGATCACCCCAGGGCTGTGTACTTTCCCCCCTACTCTTCTCCCTTTACACCAACTCCTGCACCTCCAGCCACCAGTCTGTCAAGTTGATCAAGTTTGCGGACGACACCACCCTCATCGGGCTCATCTCCAACGGCGACGAGTCCGCCTACAGGAGAGAGGTGGCCCAGCTGGCGTCCTGGTGCAGCAATAACAACCTGCAGCTGAACGCTCTGAAGACAGTGGAGATGATTGTAGACTTCAGGAAAGTCACTACTCCTCTGCCCCCCCTCACCCTCTCAGGCTCTCCCATCACCACTGCTGATTCCTTCCGCTTCTTAGGCACTACCATCACCAGGGACCTCAAATGGGAGCTGACCATCAGCTCACTCATCAAAAAAGCCCAGCAGAGGATGTTCTTCCTGCGGCAGCTGAGGAAGCTCAAGCTACCCACCAAGATGTTAGTGCAGTTCTACACAGCCATCATCGAGTCCATCCTCACCACCTCCATAACCGTGTGGTACGCAGGAGCCACTGCCAGGGACAGACTAAGGCTGCAGCGCGTCGTGCGCACTGCTGAGAAGGTGATCGGCTGCAAGCTCCCATCTCTCCAGGATCTGTACATCTCCAGGACCCGGAGGCGTGCTGGCCGGATCATAGCCGATCCCTCACACCCTGGTCACGTACTGTTTGCCCCCCTCCCCTCTGGTAGAAGACTTCGGTCCATCCAGACTAAAACCTCCCATCACATGAACAGCTTCTTCCCCTCTGCCATTAGACTGCTGAACACTAAGTGACTTATTGACTCTCGTGCACCATGTACAGCAGCTCAACCAGACTCATGTCAATCATCACTGTTTTCTTCCTGCATTACCGACTGCACTATATAGTTCTCCACAGTATCTGCTGCTGGCTAATATATATTTTAACTGTTGACCAGTATCACTTAATCTTATCCTACACTTTATTACATGTATAGTTTATTTCTCTTATCTTATCATGTTTAATGTTGCAGCATTGTACCGAGACAAATTCCTAGTTTGTGTACTACATGAACAATGGCAATAAACCTGATTCTGATTCTGATTCTGATTCTGCACGTGTTCTAAGGGACAATCTGTTTTATTCCATTCTGCAGTTTTTAGTACAGTGACTGAAAGCTGGTATGTTAACTCTGTCCGAAGTACCTGGGTCTGCCAACCAGCCCCTTTTTGCTTCCACTTCTCATATTAATCCTATTAATCCAAATAATTTTCACTGTTTAGATCAGTCTCCAATTCATAACCCCATAGAGATTGTGTCTGTCTCCCGTTACCCAAAACATTATAACCCAAGACAAATACAACATAACTTGATAAATACACACCTCTCTGCAGCTCCTCTTCATCCACTACCCCTCAACTGAGCCCCCGCCTTCCCCGTCAGAGAATCATTGTCTGCTCCCTCCAACGTTAATAAAAATATAAGGTATAAGCATCCCAAAATGATTAAACAAACAGTTGGTAAAACTCAAACATCAAGTCTCTAAATTTAATGATTTGGCATCTCTTCCTCCTCATAATTTAAAAATTAAATGTGGTTTGTTAAATATTAGGTCTCTAACTCCCAAGTCTCTACTAGTCCATGATCTGTTAATTGACAATCAGATTGATTTAATATCCCTTACAGAGACTTGGTTAGGGCAAGAGGATTATGCTGGTTTAAATGAATCAACTCCATCTGGTTATTCAAAATCCCAGAAATTCTGGTTGTGGAGGAGGAGTAGCAGCGACAATTTACCATTCTAAATTACTAGTTAATGTAAAGCAAAACAAAAAACATGTTTTAATTCCTTTGAGGGCCTGGTTCTCAGTATTGGGCATGTTAGCAATTTTAGGTTAAACCCAATTTTCTTTGCCATAGTTTATCGTCCTCCCTCAGCCTACTTAGAGTTTTATCCGAATTTGCCGAATTCTTAGCTGATTTAGTGCTGAAATTAGATAGAATAATTATGGTAGGGGATTTTAATATACTGTACGTGTAGACATAGATAGTGACTGTCTTAATAAGGCATTTAATTCAATATTAGACTCGATGGGGTATTCTCAGAAAGTAGAAAATTCTACCCATTATCGCCACCACACATTGGACCTTGTTCTGACATATGGCATAGAAATAGAAAATCTGGTAGTGTGTCCTCATAATCCTGTACTGTCAGACCACTGTCTGTTAACTTTTGATTTCACTATTCCTGACTATTTGATTCCAAAAGAAAAATATTACTACAACAGATGTCGTTCAGATGATGGAGTACCCTTGACTTGAGGCAAGATGGTGCTGTTGTATGCGGCTGGACGTCTACCTGTGCTATGCCTTATGTGTTTAGTTGTCTTTTTATTGTTTCTAGCTCAAAACGTGTCATTGCTACTGGTTTATGATCGCCTGACTCTTCTAAATTTTTGCAATTCTGTGGTCAAATTCTCGACCTATGAATTTAATGGTCAGCCTCCTCCACCTCTGTTGGCATCTATACCATTCTATCTGAGATGTGCACCCAGTGGGCTATTTTGAAACCGGCGCCACAAGAGACGCCACAAAAGACGAGGTCAGAGAGGCAGAGTATCATGCAGACTGATGGCTTACCTGGCTTCTTCTTCAACTCACAACCCTCGTCAACTGCTGAATGAGCTCTCCAGGAAGCGTATCGGTTTTGACGTACGAAGATCCATGGATTATTGCTACCGATGGCTGTTGCCGACTGTCCCAGAGGCTGGATACCCACTTCCCTGCCGCCGGCCTGTGTGGATTCGCAGAAGGGGCTGCGCACCGGAGAATCTTCACCCGATCAGTCGTGCTTCCCAGCAGGCTTATCAGTGTTTGATTTGCATGGCTCTGATTAACACCAGATCCATCACAAATAAGACTTTTATTCTAAATGACTTTTTTACTTCACATTCCTTGGATTTTCTTCTGATGACAGAAACATGGGTTAAACCAGGTGAGACCGCCACCTTCTCTGAGCTCCTCCCTCCCGGCTGTTTTTTCTTCAGCTCCCCGCGAACATCTGGTCGGGGTGGGGGTCTGGCTTCTGTTTTTAATGACAGTTTTAAATGTCGCCTTCTCTCCACAAATACTTATTCCTGTTTTGAGCTGCAACTATTTGTGGTGGATCTCACAAGTCCTGTGTTATTTGCTGTTGTCTATTGTCCTCCAAAATATAATAAGGACTTCCTTAATGAGTTTTCTAAATTTTTGGCAGATGTTCTGCCAAAATATGATAAACTTTTGATTTGCGGGGACTTTAATATTCATGTCTGTTGTCCATCTGATCAGCTGGCATCTGATTTTAAAAGACTGTTGGCGACATTTAATTTAAATATTTTAGCAGACAAACCAACACACCGTCTTGGTCACACTCTGGACCTTGTTATCTCTTTTGGGCTCTCAGTCTCTCTCAAAGAAATTTCTGAGTCTGTAATCTCAGATCATTTCCCCATTATTTTTGAATTGTTGACCCCTTCATCACCCAGCAAGCCTGTGGCTCCATCATGCTGGTGTCGCATCATCACTTCTTCAACGCCAGAGGACTTTTCTGCTGCTTTTAGGGATTCACAGTTTTTTGCCTTGAATGGACTCGTTTCCCCTTCCCATCCAGATAATATTCTTTCCTCCTTTCACGCCACCTGCTCTGGGATTTTGGAGTCTATTGCCCCATTTCGGCTTAAATGGGCTAAACCGAAAACAGATCCCTGGCTAAACGACACTACCCGTGCCATTAGGCAACGGGTCAGGCAGGCTGAACTGAGATGGAAAAAGGACAAATTACATGTGTCTCTGGGAATTTTTAGGGACTGTCTTGCTGATTACCAGAGGTCCGTGCAAAAGGCAACATTTCAGTATCTTTCTGATATTATTTCTAGCAGCAGTCACTGTCGTAGAGTGCTATTTAACACAATTAACTCTTTTATAAACCCACACACTCTGACTGTAACAGATGATTCGTTTACATGTGAGACTTTTCTTCACTTTTTTGTTGATAAAGTGGACTCTATCAGATGATGTTACACCTGGCTCTCGCTGATCATTATCACCAGCTGAGCGCACACCTTTGCCTCATCGGCGGTGAGCTATATCTTCCCCTCTGCCCTCTGCTTCGGCCTGGAGTCGTCTTCGCATCTACTCCTCTACACGGCGACAGATCCGGTCTCTACCGTCGTCGCTCTCTACATGTAAGCAACTCATCATTCCCTTACCTTCTCTTCAGTCCTTCCCCTGTGCACAGGTGGATTCCCAGGCAGTGGCTTTTCCTCCTTCTCGCCTCATCTCCGCCTGCATGGCTCCGACGCGTCAAGGGCGCACAGCCACGCTGTCTTCCAGGACACAGCTGTCAAGCCAACGCCAGCCACGCTTCCCCTGCACGTGAGCAAACGTAACAGATTATTCCCACGGTGTTGTCGGCTACATCTAACCTCCTGCTCTGCTCTCCCCTCAGGGTTACCTGGTCGAACGGCGAGCTGTTCCGCGCACCTGGCACGGTGTCCGCCCACACCACATCTCCATTCCCACTCACGCACTCATACACCCTTGTCTGTAAATAAAAGCATTAAATCTTCCCAAGCCCGTGTGCGTGTGTTCCCTGAGTCCAAGGTAATGACAGTACGACTCCAGCAACGAGACTCAGCGGACAGCGGGCTGGCACGCCGCTTTTCCAACCTACAGGCTCGGGTTGATTTAATTGCTCAACAGCAACAGACAATTAACAATCAGCTTACCCAAATTGTCCAGCGAATGAGCCGCTTGACTCCTCCGGCACCTTCCGGCGGGTCAGCTTCCATCTCCTCCTCGGTAAGTCTCGGTAGTGTGGGTCCGCTGACCCAACTCACACCAATCCCAACCCCAGCGCGCTTCACCGGGCGACCCGGTGAGGCGAGGGGGTTCCTCCTGCAGTGTGAGTCGGTGTTTGAGCGTGTCCCCGGAGACTTTCTGTCCGATCACAGCCGAATTGGGTAGGTAGCTAACCTTCTGGGAGGGCGAGCGTTAGCTTGGGCCTATGCCGTCTTGGCAAGACCCAGCTACGTGAGCCTGACCTATGCCCAATTCGTGCGACAGTTTAAGGAGGTGTTTGACCATCCCGCTCACGATAACACCTTTGGCGCCCGGTTGTTAAACCTTCGTCAGGGTAGTCGGTCTGCCGCCGACTATGCTGTCGACTTCCGGGTGGCAGCGGAGGAAGTTGGTTGGGGCGAAGCGGCGCTCTGTGGCCTCTTCGCTCGCAGTCTGAACTCCTCCCTGCGGGATGAGCTGGCCTCCCGGGAGCTGCCGGACAAATTAGCTGATTTAACATCCTTAGCCATTAGTATTGACAACAGGCTGAGGGAGCGGGCCGCCGAGCGCCGCACTTCCGGTGGCTCTGGTGAAGTTTCCGCCCGGGTTCCTCAGTCTCGCCCCCTGGTGGTTCCCGCTCCTGGGTCCGCCGATGCCCCGGAGGCAATGCAGGTGGGTAGGGCTAGGCTTTCTCCTGCGGAACGACAGCGCCGCCGAGAGCTGTCTCTCTGCATGTATTGCGGAGGGGATCAGCACTCAGTGGAGAATTGCCCGGTTCGGCCAAGAGGGGAACTTCCGCGAGTCGCTCTTGGGGGTCTCGCGGACTCCTCCCGTTCAAGCACCCTCACCAAATGCATCCTTCCGGTTAGGTTTTGCCACAACTCCACTGCGCACGCCACACACGCACTGGTGGACTCAGGGGCGGAACAAAATTTTATTTCACAAGGCCTGGTAACCCGCTTGGGCATCCCCTGCCAAGCCCTGTCATTTCCCTTGAAATTAGTTACCCTTGCTCACTCGCCCTTAGTGACTGCTACCCATAAGACTAATCCGGTCCCGGTGATCATCTCCGGCAATCACAGGGAGGACCTCAGCCTGATCGTGCTACCCACCTCGTCTTCTCCTGTCATCTTGGGTTACCCCTGGCTGCGGCTCCACAACCCCGTCCTAGACTGGCAGTCCGGCAGTGTTCTCTCCTGGAGCACGTTCTGTATGAGCTCCTGTCTCCAGTCTGCCGCCTGTGCCCCCTCGGTGCTGCACCCAACGCCGGACTCCCCGCCTCAGGACTTATCCCTGGTGCCTTCTGAGTTCCATGATCTTGGACAGGTATTCAGTAAAACTAAAGCAGTGTCTCTCCCCCCCCCCCCCCCACCGTCCCTATGACTGCGCCATAAACCTCCGCCCGGGGGCGCCGTTACCATCTGGTCGCCTCTACAGCCTGTCTGCCCCGGAGCGTGAGGCCATGGATGTCTACATCAAGGAGTCGCTCAGCGCAGGCATTATCCGACCATCCTCGTCCCCGGTTGGTGCTGGGTTCTTCTTTGTGGGGAAGAAGGACGGGTCCCTGCGCCCGTGTATCGACTTCCGGGCGCTGAATGACATCACCATCAGAGACAAGTACACGCTGCCCCCGATGGACTCGGCCTTCGACTCCCTCCAGGGGGCCACCTGGTTCACCAAGCTTGACCTGCGCAGCGCCTACCATCTTGTACGGATCCGGGAGGGCGACGAATAGAAGACGGGGTTCCGGACGCCCAGCGGCCATTACGAGTACCTGGTTATGCCGTTTGGGCTTACCAACGCTCCGGCCGTATTCCAACGGCTAATTAACGACGTTCTTCGGGATTTCCTGGGGGTCTTCGTGTTTGTGTACCTGGACGACATTCTGATCTTCTCCCGGTCCAGGGAGGAACACCAGGTCCACGTGAGGCGGGTCCTTCAGCGTCTCCTGGAGAACAGGTTGTATGTAAAGGCGGAGAAATGTGAATTTTTCACCAACCAGACTTCCTTTTTGGGGTTTGTAATTGCTCATAATCAGGTCCTCCCCGACCCAGCTAAGGTTAAAGCGGTGGTGGAGTGGCCTACCCCCTCTTCTAGGAAGCAAGTGCAACAGTTCCTAGGCTTTGCTAATTTCTACCGCCGCTTCGTACCCAAGTACAGCGCCATTTCCGCCCCCCCTGACCCGCCTCACCTCCCCCAAGGTGCCGTTCAGGTGGAACAAAGAGGCTGCCTCGGCCTTCAGGACCCTGAAGACGGAGTTCGCTTCCTCCCGGGTCCTCACCCAGGCGGACCCCGCTCTCCAGTGCATGGTCGAGGTGGACGCATCTGACACAGGGGTGGGAGCAGTGCTTTCCCAGTGCTCGCCAGTGGATGGACAGGTACGCCCCTGCGCCTTCTTCTCTCGTCGTCTCTCCCCCGCTGAATGGAACTATGACATCGGGGATCGGGAGCTCCTAGCGGTGAAACTGGCTCTTCAGGAGTGGCGCCATTGGCTGGAGGGGGCTTCTCAGCCGTTCGTGGTCTGGACCGACCACAAAAACCTGGAGTACCTGAGGACGGCCAAGCGCCTGAACGCCCGCCAGGCGCGTTGGTCGCTGTTCTTTGGTCGCTTCAGGTTCACCATCACCTACCGGCCTGGATCTAAGAATGGCAAACCAGACGCGCTCTCCAGGCAGTTCGAACCCGAGGAACCGGCGGACCGTGAGCATACCATCCTCCCGTCCTCGTGTGTGGTGGGAGCTGTTGCATGGGGAATAAAGGCCAAAGTCCGAAAGGCACAAGAAGCTGAGCCTGATCCTGGCGGCGGCCCAGTCGGGAGGTTGTTCGTCCCATCGTCGGTTCGGGGCGACGTCATCCATTGGGCCCACACGTCCAAGTTCGCTTGCCATCCTGGTACTTCTCGGCTGGTGGAGCTTATTCAGCGGTCCTTCTGGTGGCCGGGTCTCAGAGGTGACGTCTCCAACTACGTCTGTGCCTGTCCTCAGTGCGCCGTGGGTAAGACCTCCACTTCCCCTCCAGCGGGTCTTCTCCACCCGTTACCGGTTCCTGGGAGACCGTGGTCCCATGTGGCCTTGGATTTTGTTACCGGCCTCCCTAAGTCTAATTCCTACGACACCATCTTGACTATTGTCGACCGGTTCTCCAAGGTGGCCCACTTTGTGCCTCTCTGTGGGCTCCCCTCGGCATGGGAAACGGCCGAGCTGCTGACTCAGTATGTGGTGAGGCTGCATGGGATCCCGTTGGACGTGGTCTCGGATCGGAGTCCCCAGTTTGTTTCCAAGGTATGGGGCACCTTCTGCAGTGTGCTGGGGGCCACGGTGAGCATGTCCTCTGGCCACCATCCCCAGACCAACTGCCAGTGTGAGCGCACAAACCAGGAGCTGGAGGCAACTCTGCGCTGCGTCACCTCGTCCAATCCGTCCTCCTGGAGCACCTGCCTGCCCTGGGTCGAGTACGCCCACAACTCCACCCTTTCCTCAGCTACCGGCATGTCCCCGTTCCGGGCATCCTTGGGGTACGATCCGCCGCTGTTCCCGGAGGAGGAAAAGGAGGTGGCGGTTCCATCAGTCCAGGCTCATGTAAGGCGATGCCGGCGCATTTGGACTAGTATGCGCCAGGCTCTGTTACGCACAGCGGAGCGCAGCTCTCGCTTCGCCAATCGCCACAGGAGGGCCGCTCCTGAGTACCAGGTGGGTCAGGGCATTTGGCTGTCAACCAAAGACATCAAGTTGAAGGTGGAGAAGAGGAAACTGGCGCAATGGTTCATCGGGCCGTATACCATCACCAAGATCGTTAACCCGGTGGCTGTGCGCTTGGCCCTCCCCCCTCCCTCCGGGCCCATCCTACCTTCCATGTGTCTCGTGTTAAACCTGTGCTGACTGACCCTCTCTGTCCTCCTCCCAAGACCCCTCCTCCCCCCAGGTTGCTTGATGGAGATCCTGCTTGGAGTGTCACGGCCATCCTGGACTCCCGCCGCCGTGGTCGCGGTCTCCAGTACCTAGTGGACTGGGAGGGATATGGCCCGGAGCACAGGTCCTGGGTGCCGCCGTCCTGGGTGCTGGACGACAGTCTCATCACGGAGTTACATCAGACGCACCCAGGTAAGCCAGCGCCGGGAGGCGCTGCTCGGGGGGGGGGGGGGGTACTGTTACACCTGGCTCTCGCCGATCATTATCACCAGCTGCGCGCACACCTGCGCCTCATCGGCGGTGAGCTATATCTTCCCCTCTGCCCTCTGCTTCGGCCTGGAGTCGTCTTCGTATCTACTCCTCTACACGGCGACAGATCCGGTCTCTACCGTCATCGCTCTCTACACATAAGCAACTCATCATTCCCTTACCTTCTCTTCAGTCCTTCCCCTGTGCACAGGTGGATTCCCAGGCGGCGGCTTTTCCTCCTCCTCGCCTCATCTCCGCCTGCATGGCTCCGACGCGTCAAGGGCGCACAGCCGCGCTGTCTTCCAGGACACAGCTGTCAAGCCAACGCCAGCCACACATTCCCCTGCACGTGAGCAAACGTAACAGATTATTCCCACGGTGTGGTCGGCTACATCTAACCTCCTGCTCTGCTCTCCCCTCAGGGTTACCTGGTCGAACGGCGAGCTGTTCCGCGCACCTGACACAGTGTCCGCCCACACCACATCTCCATTCCCACTCACGCACTCATACACCCTTGTCTGTAAATAAAAGCATTAAATCTTCCCGAGCCCGTGTGCGTGTGTTTCCTGAGTCCAAGGTAATGACAGATGAGCTATTAATAACAGTTTTAATGGGAGCTTGTCTGTTGTCCCGGGTTACTCTGCTGTGTTTGAACAGTTTGAGTTGGTCTCTTTATCATCACTTACTGATATAGTGAAGTCTCTGAAGCCGACAAATTGCTCACTGGATGTTGTTCCCGCTGGAATACTGAAAAGGGTTTTTAATACTGTAGGGCCTGGTCTTTTGGTTTTTATTAATTTCTGCCTTAGTTCAGGATTTGTCCTACCTGCTTTTAAACATGCTGTGGTTAGGCCCCTTCTTAAAAAACCTCACCTTGACCCTTCAGTTTTATCTAGTTTTAGACCCATTTCTCATTTGCCCTTTTTATCTAAGGTTTTAGAAAAAGCTGTTTTTATACAGTTGCAATCTTTTTTAGAAGACAACTCTATTTTTGAGAAGTTTCAGTCTGGGTTTAGATCTCGTCACAGCACTGAGTCTGCCCTGCTAAAGGTGCACAGTGATATTATGATGTCTGCTGATGCCAAATGCCCCGTGGTCTTAGTGCTGCTAGATCTTTCAGCAGCCTTTGACACTGTGGACCATACTATCCTTTTGTCACGCCTGAATCACCATGATGGCATCCATGGCACTGCACTTAAGTGGTTTGAATCCTACCTATCTAACAGAACTTTTTCTGTAATGATTGGTGACATGTCTTCTTCTAGTGCCTCTCTCTCCTGTGGGGTCCTACAGGGCTCTATCCTTGGCCCTATTCTGTTTTCATTATACGTATATACTGCCACTCGGGTCAGTAATAGCCAGGCACAACATGTCTTTCCACTGTTATGCGGACGATATGCAGCTTTATTTACCTTTCATCCCATCTAGCAACAATGCTCTGCACTGTGCGTGTTTATATATTTACATATTTATTCCATCTAGCTACAATGCTCCACACTGGGTGTGTTTATATTTATATATCTATATATTTATTCCATCTAGCTACAATGCTCCGCACTGTGTGTTTATATATCTACATATTATTCCATCTAGCTACATTGCTCTGCACTGTGTGTGTTTATATATTTACATATTTATTCCACCTAGCTGCAATGCTCCGTACTGTGTGTGTTTATATATCTACATATTTATTCCATCTAGCTACAGTGCTCCGCACTGTGTGTTTATATACTCATATATTTATTCCATCTAATATGTACATATGTATATTAGCTGCTCTTGCTTTTTTTTCTTGCCTTCTGATTGTTGCTCTGAGTGTTGCTATCCCTGTGCTGTTGCAATCCTGGAATTTCCCCACTGTGGGACTAATAAAGGCTTATCTTATCTTATCTTATCTTATCTTTGATCCCAGAACAAACAAACTCACAAAATGTTCTATTGGACTGCATCACTGACATTAAGTTGTGGTTAAGCCAAAATTTTCTCCACTTAAATGAAGAAAAAACAGAATGTATTATGTTTGGGGATACTGTAACGGCTGGCTTTGGTACCCTCTTTTTAAGGCTCAGTTCAGCTGTCAGAAATTTGGGGGGGATTTTTGACAGCCATTTAAAATTTGATAAACAGATTGACAATGTAGTCAAGATGAGCTTTTGTCAATTACGTCTGTTATCCAAAGCCAAACCTTTCCTGAGCCGTCATGATCTTGAGATAGCCAACCATGCTTTAATCACTTCTCGACTTGATTACTGCAATGCACTTTATGTTGGCATCTCTCAGTCTTCTCTTGGCCGCCTTCAACTTGTGCAAAATGCAGCGGCCCGTCTTTTGACCAACACACCTAGGCGAGAGCACATTACTCCGATCCTTTTTTCACTTCGTTGGCTTCCAGTCCATTTTAGAATTAATTTTAAACTTTTGCTTTTTGTTTTTAAAGCCCTTAATGGCCTTGCTTCGGTTTATCTGTCTGAGATTTTGATTGTCCGTGACCAAGGCAGGGCTTTGAGGTCATCCAATCAGCTTTTGCTGGATGTGCCCAGGTCAAGGTATAAACATTGGGGTGGCTGAGCCTTTTCTATTGTCGTCCCCAGGCTCTGGAATAATCTCCCCCTTGACCTACATGCTATCTCTGACCTGGCCCTTTTTAAATCAGAACTTAAAACATATTTCATTATTGATGAAGGCTGCAGTGCAGTTGAAACATGTAAAGAAGGTAAAGACATCTTTCTATTTTACTTTTGTCTTTCAAAGGAAAAAAAAAAAAAAGGTTAAAACATATTTGTTTAGGATGGCTTTTAATACCCAGTAGTGGTGATATTTGTCTTGGCATTGTTTTTTTTTTAAATTTTATTCTTATTCTTATTTTTATGTATTTATTCTTATTTCTTTGTTTATGTTATTTGTTTTTAGTGCTGTGTGTGTTT
Source organism: Pholidichthys leucotaenia (assembly GCA_020510985.1). Taxonomy (NCBI): domain Eukaryota; kingdom Metazoa; phylum Chordata; class Actinopteri; order Cichliformes; family Pholidichthyidae; genus Pholidichthys; species Pholidichthys leucotaenia. Next base: position 179,633,856 of record CM035839.1, on the reverse strand, counting down.
TTAATGCTGTTTAATTTTCTGTAAAGCACTTTGGTCACCTGCGGGTTGTTTTAAAGGGCTATATAAATAACGTACATTACATTATATTTCATTACATGTTGTTACCAAATTTATGCAGATTGTCTCCTCTATGTCATGTGTCAACACAACGGAAATAAGCTATGGAGAGCTTGCTCCTTCTGTAATTGATAGCATGGTGGATAGTGTTACTGCTTCTCTGCATCAGACTCTAGACTTGATGGCCCCTTTAAAAAAGAAAAAAGTCCAATCAGAGATTTCTAACCCCTTGGTTTAACAGAAATTCATAGCTTAAAACAGAAGACTTGTCAATTAGAAAGAAAATGGTGTTCCACTAATTTAGATGAAAACTATTCAGCTTTGACCGCCACCTAATCCACATAGCACATATCACAGGGGCTGAGGTCGCCAAGGTGGTTAAAAATGTCCTTGGTGGCCGGGCCCCGGAGGTGGACGAGATTCGCCCTGAGTACCTCAAGACCCTGGATGTTGTAGGGCTGTAATGGTTGACACGCCTCTGCAACATTGCATGGAGGTTGGGAACAGTGCCTTTGGCATGGCAAACCAGGGTGGTGGTGCCTCTTTTCAAAAAAGGGGACCGGAGGGTGTGCTCCAACTTTAGAGGGATCACACTCCTCAGCCTCCCTGGGAAGGTGTATGCCTGTATGGAGAGGAGAGTCCGGCTGTTGGTCGAACCTCGGATTCAGGAGGAACAATATGGTTTTTGTCCTGGCCGTGGCACATCGGACCAGCTCTTTACCCTCTCGAGGATTCTCGAGAGTTCATGGGAGTTTGCCCAACCAATTTACATGTGTTTTGTGGCCTTGGAGAAGGCATTCGACTGTGTCCCTCGTGTTTTTTTGTGTGGGGTGCTTTGGGAGTATGGGGTATCAGGCTTGTTGTTACGAGCTATTTGGTCTCTGTACGACCGTTGTGAGGGTTTGGTTCATATTGCCAACACTCGATCGGACTCACTCCCAGTGAGAGTTGGACTCCGCCAGGGCTGCCCTTTGTCACCGATCCTGTTCATAATTTTTATGCACAGGCTTTCTAGGCGCAGCCAGGGAATGGAGGGTGTCATGCTTGGTGACCACAGGATCTCATCTCTGTTGTTTGCAGATGATGTTGTCCTGTTGGCTTCATCCAGCAATGACCTACAGTTCTTGCTGGGATGGTTTGCCGCTGAGTGTGAAGCAGCTGGGATGAGAATCAGCACCTCCAAGTCCGAGTCCATGGTCCTCAGCCGGAAAAAGGTGGATTGTCCTCTCCGGGTTGGGGACAGGCTCCTGCCCCAAGTGGAGGAGTTTAAGTATCTTGGGGTCTTATTCACGAGTGAGGGGAGAATGGAGCAAGAGATTGACAGACGGATCGGAGCAGCATCTGCAGTGATATGGACGTTGTACCGGTCTGCTGTGGTGAAGAGGGAGCTGAGTTCTAAGGCAAAGCTGTCGATTTACCAGTCAATCTACGTTCCTACTCTCACCTATAGTCACAAGCTTTGGGTAATGACCGAAAGAACGAGATTGCAGATACAAGCGGCTGAAATGAGCTTTCTCCGTAGGATTGCTGGACTCACCCTCAGAGATAAGGTGAGGAGCTCAGTCATCCAGGAGAGGCTCAGAGTAGAATCGCTGCTCCTCTACATTGAAAGGAGCCAGTTGAGGTGGTATGGGCATCTGATCAGGATGCCTCCTGGACGCCTCCCACTTGAGGTGTATCGGGCATGTCCCACTGGGAGAAGACCCCCGGGCAGACCCAGGACTAGCTGGAGAGACTGTCTCCCAGCTGGTCTGGGAACGCCTTGGTATCCTCTCTGAAGAGCTGGAGCAGGTGGCTGAGGAGAGGGAAGTCTGGGTTTCTCTGCTTGAACTGCTGCCTCCGTGACCCGGACCTCCGGAAAAGCGGTAGAAGATGGATGGATGGATGGAACTATTCAGCTTGGAGAAATTATCTTTTAATTTATAAAAAATCTCTTAGAAAAGCTAGAACAAGTTATTACTCTGCATTAATAGAAGAGAACAAGAATAATCCCAGGTTTCTTTTCAGCACTGTAACCAGGCTGACAAAGAGTCAGGACTCTGTCAATCCTTGCATTCCCTTAGAGCTTACTAGTCAGGACTTTATGAACTTTTTCAATAATAAAATTTTGTCTATTAGAGACAAAATCAGTCAGATTCCTCCCACCGTTAACTTAAATACAGTAACTACTACAACTCCTTCAATTGATATCTGTTTGGATAAATTCACTCCAATTGATAGAGTTAGATAAAATAATTTTCTCATCCAAGCCTTCAACTTGTCTTTTAGACTCTATTCCTACCAGGTTATTTAAAGAAGTCTTCCCATTTATTGGCAGCCGTATTCTTCAAATAATCAATTCTTTAACATTAGGTCATGCACCGCAGGCTTTTAAAACTGTTGTAATTAAACCCTTTCTCAAAAAGCCAACGCTGAATCCAGGAGTTTTAGCTAACTATCGACCAATCTCTAATCTGCCTTTCATTTCAAAAATCTTAGAAAGAGTTGTTGCTACAAAATTGTTTGATCACTTGCAGGGAAATGATTTATTTGAAGAGTTTCAATCTGGGTTTAGAATCCATCATAGTACTGAAACAGCCTTAGTGAAGGTCACTAATGACCTCCTTATCACATCTGATAATGGACTTGTTTCTGTACTTGTCCTTTTAGACCTTAGTGCAGCCTTTGATCCTATCGACCATAATATTCTACTCAATAGATTAGAACACTATGTTGGACTTAATGGTACTTCGCTGCAGTGGTTTAGATCTTATTTTTCTGATAGGCTCCAATTTGTTCATGTCAATAATGAGCTTTCTTCTAACTCCAAGCTTAGTCATGGAGTTCCACAGGGATCTGTGCTAGGCCCTACTCTTTTTAGTTTATATATGCAACATCATTAGAAAACACTGTATACATTTTCATTGTTATGCAGATGACACACAATTATACCTGTCAATGAAGCCAGATGATAGTAATCAGTTAGCCAAGTTAGAAGCCTGTCTTCAGGAAATCAAAGCATGGATGACTTGTAATTTCCTGCTATTAAATTCTGATAAGACTGAAGTCATTCTTGTTGGTCCAAAAAAAACCTTACAATTACCTTTCCAAATCAAACTCTTAGTTTAGATGCGGTTACTCTTTCTCTTAATAGTTCTGTGAGGAACCTTGGAGTTATTTTTGATCAAGATCTGTTTTTCAAGGCTGTCTTCTGTCATTTGTGTAATATTTCCAAGATTAGGAGCATCTTGTCTCAGAGTGATGCTGAGAAACTGATCCACACTTTCCTTAGCTCTAGATTAGATTATTGTAACTCTTTATTGTCAGGTTGTCCTAAAATATCTTTAAAAAGTCTTCATTTGATCCAAAGTGCTGCTGCAAGAGTTTTAACAGGTACTAGAAAGAGGGATCATATCTCTCCGGTTTTGGCCTCCCTTCATTGGCTTCCCATAAAGTTTAGAATTAAGTTTTAAATCCTTCTTCTCACTTACAAAGCTCTTAACAATCAGGCCCCTTTTTTATTTAAAAGATCTGATACTACCCTATCATCCTAATAGAGCATTATGCTCCCAAAATGCTGGATTACTTGTAATACATACGCAGGGGTGGACCAGCACCTGTCATCATGGATCCTGGACTACCTCACGAACCGGCCTCAGTTTGTGAGAACCCGGGACTGTGTGTCCGACACGATCATTGGTAGCACGGGGGCCCCCCAGGGAACGGTTTTGGCTCCCTTCCTGTTCACCCTTTATACTGCGGACTTCTCACACAACACAACACACTGCCATCTACAGAAGTTCTCTGATGACTCTGCGATTGTTGGCCTCATCTCCAATGGAGATGAAGCTGAGTACAGAGGGCTTATCCAGGACTTTGTGGACTGGTGCCATCGGAACTGCCTCCAGATCAATGTGAGGAAAACTAAGGAGCTGGTGGTGGACTGCCGCAGGCAAGGACAACCCCTCACAGCACGAGTAAATATACAGGGAACAGACATCGAGATGGTGACATCCTATAAGTACCTGGGTGTTCATCTGAACAATAAACTAGACTGGTCACACAATACTGACGCACTCGACAAGAAGGGACAGCGCAGGCTGTTCCTACTGAGGAGACTCAGGTCTTTTGGTGTACAAGGGGCACTGCTGAAGACATTCTATGACACGGTGGTGGCATCAGCCATCACTTTTGGAGTGGTCTGCTGGGGTAGTGGCATTACGGCAACCGATAGGAAGAGACTGAACAAACTGATCAAGAAAGCTAGCTCTGTCCTGGGGCAGCGCCTTGACCCAGTGGAGGAGATAGGAGAGAGAAGGATGGTGGCTAAATTGTCATCTCTGCTGGAGTCCGAGTTCCACCCTATGCAGGACATACTGAATGCACTGAGGAGCTCATTTAGCAGCAGACTACATCATCCTAGGTGCACAACCGAGAGGTTTCGCAGGTCCTCCCTACCAACGGCTGTCAGACTTTACAACCTAAGCAGGGCTGCTCGCAGAGATAGCAAAAAGACGTGACAACCTAATAGTTTTGAATGCAAAAGACGCAATAGACTTATACAATGGTCCTCTCCGGCATACAACTAGGAAAATACCGGTCGCTATGGAGGGTGAGAATATGTATGGGTACATACTCATACCATGTAGGATAACTAAGTAGACGGTTGTGCTGTTTCATCCCATCTAGCAACAATGCTCTGCACTGTGTGTGTTTATATATTTACATATTTATTCCATCTAGCTACAATGCGCCACACTGGGTGTGTTTATATATCTACATATTTATTCCATCTAGCTACAATGCTCCGCACTGTGTGTGTTTATATATTTACATATTTATTTCATCTAGCTACAATGCTCCGCACTGTGTGTGTGTATATACAGTATATATATATATATATATATATATATATACAGTATATATATATATATATATATATATATATATACAGTATATATATACAGTATATATATATATATATATATATATATATATATATATATATATATATATATATATATATATATATATATATATATATATACAGTATATATATATATATATATATATATATATATATATATATATACAGTATATATATACAGTATATATATACAGTATATATATATATATATATATATATATATATATATATATATATATATATATATATGTATACTTGCTGCTCTTGTTTCTTTTTTTTTCTCTTGCCTTCTGATTGTTGCTCTGAGTGTTGCTATCCCTGTGTTGTTGCAATCCTGGAATTTCCCCATTGTGGGACTAATAAAGGCTTATCTTATCTTATACTTAGAATCTCCAAAAGTACAATGGGAGGCAGAGCCTTCAGTTATCAAGCTACTTTCCTGTGGAACCAGTTACCAATCTGGATTCGGGAGTCAGACTCGATCTCTGTTTTTGAGAATAGGTTAAAAACCTTCCTTTTCAATATAGCTTACAATTAGGAGGGATCATGTGTGTCTAAACCCTCCCTTAGTTATGCTGCTGGTTTAGACAGCCGGGGGACCTCCAATAATGTACTGGGCTTCTCCCCTTTAATGTTTGCTCTCTACATGTCTGTTCTTCTCATCTTCTCTATCCCCTCACCCCCCAGCCAATCACAGCAGATGACTGCCCTTCCCTGAGCCTGGTTCTGCTAGAGGTTTCTTCCTGTTAAAAGGGAGTTTTTCCTCTTCGCTGTCGCCAAGTGCTTGCTCACAGGGGATCGCCTGATTGCTGGGGTCTTTCTGCAATTGTGGGGGTTTCCCCTACATTTGAAAGTGCTATGAGATGACTGTTGTTGTGAAATGGCGCTATATAAATAAAGTTGAATTGAATTAAAAATATTTGCCTTAATTTCTTTGTATGTATGGATTACTTGGGTTGTTACTGATAACTGGTGAAAATCTCAGATCAATGGCTCCATCAGAAATATGTTTAATCAGAAAAAATGTTGACGTGTTCAATACTTATTTTCCCTGTTGTATCTGTTTATCCCTTTTGGTCATTTGCTTAACAGTAATACCTTGATTTTAATGACACCTGTTTGTGAACTGCTGCCCGTTGTCTACATTCTTATAGATCAGGGGCAAAGCATCAGATTTCCCACCAAAGAAAGCTTGTCTGGTTTGTTTGTCTCTGTGCTTACTTGCTAGCAAGAATATGTAAAAATTAAAATGCAGATTGACAAGAAAATGTTTCGAGAAGAGCAGCTTGTTCCAGTGCAGAAGTAGTTAACTTTTGTAATCATCTCGGTTTTGACATCAATCAACCAACACCACCACTACTACATTTTTTAACCCTTTCAGAGTCATAGCAGAACTGAGTCACTCTCCAGGCGAGTTAATGGTGATAATCAGACCAGGCCCTTGGCATAGGCCATATAGGCGGCCGCCTAGGGTGTGACCTGCTGGAGGGGGTGCTGCTGCAAGGCCTCAATAACTAAAAAACAAATAAATAAAATCCTAATAGTCAGAGTCACTGTGCCGGCAAGCAAGGAAGGCAAATTCTTGGTGCCCCAGCTAGGCCAGAAGGGGGCCCCCGAGGGCGGGCCAGCATTGTGGGGAAGTTACAATGACTGTTGTAGGCATTTGCAGAACTCCCTAAAGGGGCTCCACCCTTCCTCTCACTCTTGCAACCAGTGTGTGTCTTATGTTGTAGCACCTTGGGGGAGCCAGATTATCTAGCATCTCAGACAGGAGACAGTGATAAGCTTGGGACAACAAAGAGCAGGAGGTTCCTGGTGAGATAGCAGGAAGGAGTCAGGGATGAAGGATGTTGAATGCAGTGTTATGCATATGTCATGTTGTGTGTGATGTAAATGCCATGAAACTTAAGGGGAGAGTTTCTACTAAAATGTTCAGTCTGTTCTGAGCTTGAGAGATGTGAGTGTGTAATAAATCGTCTGAAATGATTCTGCCTCTGATTTCACACACTCCACACTGGTGACCCAAGACATATTATGGAACACGAGGCAAGATCCCCGGAGCTGGCCCGGTCAGGAAGCTACAGCGAGGTGGCAGCCATCCCACAGACAGCCAGGACTGGAACCCCCAGCCACGCGTGTACGGTTTCAGTCAAGCTACCGGATTTCTGGCAGCACAACCCGCACTCTTGGTTCCACCTCACCGAGGCCCAGTTCGCCCTCCGGGGAGTAACGGCAGATGATACCAGATTCTACCATGTGGTCGCAGCGCTGGACGCCCGCACAGCTCAGCAGGTAGCGAGCCTGCTCGATCAGCCACCAGCCAGCAGCAAATATGAAGCGCTCAAGGCTGCGCTCATCCAGCGCTACACGCTGTCGGACTGTGAGAGAGCGGAGAGGCTCCTGACGCGGACCGAGTTGGGAGATGGTTCGGCCGTAGACCTGATGGAGAAGATGCTGGCATTAATGGGCACGGACGATGGGCACTTTCTGTTTGCCCACCTCTTCCTCCGGAACCTTCCGACAGTAGCGAGAGCGGTTCTGGACAATTCGCCGTGGCTGGCCGTGCGCGACTACCGTGCGCTAGCCCAGGAGGCAGACCGGATCATCATCACCACCAGGGCAATCACAGTCAACACGGCAGCGGCGGAGCCCAGCGAGATGACCAGGGGAGGCGAGGAGCCACCAACGGTAGCAGCAGCGGGGGCCAAGGAGCGCCAGAAAGACACGCTCTGTTTCTACCACCGTCGTTTCGGAGAGAACGCACGCAGATGTGCGCCACCGTGCCAATTCAAGCACTCAGGAAAACGCCAAGGCCAGGGGTCGGTAGCAGCTGCGACCCTCGGTGAAGAGAACAAGCTGCTCTACTTAACGGATGCACGCTCTGGGAGGCGTTTCCTCGTGGACACCGGAGCTCAGAAGAGCTTCATCTGGCCGACCTACGCTGACCGGCTGGCAGGATCTAGCGGCCCCGAGATGTTGGCAGCAAATGGCTCGGATATTAAGACCTTTGGTGAGAGGACTCTGCTCTTATCTCTGCACGGCCGTACATATGAGTGGACTTTTGTCGTAGCAGCACTGAATTACCATATACTGGGGGCTGATTTTCTGTGTGCACATGGTTTACTGGTTGATGTTGCTAAGAGGCACCTGGTTAATGCACTGTCCTTTGACTCTCTCCCCTGTATAGCTCAAGTGACCCAGCCAACAGCACAAGCCAACGTCACAGCTACAGGCGGTAAGTTCCACACACTGCTCACTCAGTTCCCAGCACTCATGGTCCCGACGTTTTCCGCGGCCATCGCTAAACACGGGGTGGAGCACTTTATCACCACCACTGGGCCTCCCGTTTTTGCAAGACCTCGGCGCTTGGACGCAACTAAACTGGCCATAGCGCATGAAGAGTTCGCCAACCTGGAAAGGTTGGGCATCATCAGGCTCTCGAACAGCCCATGGGCTTCCCCGCTACACATGGTCCCTAAGGCTGAGGGATCATGGTGACCGTGCGGGGATTTCCGCAGGTTGAACAACGCCACAGCGCACGACCGCTACCCAATTCCCCACATACAGGATTTTTCCGTTCACCTCGCTGGAGCGCGCATTTTTTCCAAAATAGACCTGGTCCGCGGTTACCACCAAGTCCCAGTGTGCGCTGAGGACATACCCAAAACAGCGGTAATAACTCCGTTCGGTCTATTCGAGTTCCTGCGCATGCCATTCGGGTTAAAAGGAGTGGCACAGACGTTCCAGCGCATGATGGATGCAGTGCTGCGCGAACTCCCGTTTGTGTTCGTCTACCTGGACGATATCCTGGTAGCCAGTGCGCCCGAAGACGAACACGAAACCCACCTCACGACGGTTTTCTGGAGGTTGGAGGAGCACGGGTTAATAATCAACCCGGAGAAATGCCAGTTCGGCGTGATGGAGATTGATTTTTTGGGGCACCGCGTCTCTCCGGAAGGAGCGATCCCGCTGCCCGACAAAGTGCGCGCCGTGGCGGATTTTCCCTGGCCTCAGACGGTCAGGGCGCTGCAGGAATTTTGGGGAATGGTGAACTTTTATAACTGTTTCCTTCCTCACGCGGCGCAGCTCATGCAACCATCGTACGCCGCGCTCAAGAAACAGAAACCCGCGGATAGGGTCGAATGGACCCCGGAGCGAGAGCGGGCGTTCTCGGAAGTTAAAGCAGCCCTGGCAAACGCCGCACTGCTGGCGCATCCAGACCCGACGGCCCGCATAGCACTCACCACCGACGCTTCAGACGTGGCCATAGGGGCTGTCGTGGAGCAGCGCGTCGCCGGGGCTTGGCAGCCGCTCGCCTTTTTCAGCAGAACTTTGCGCGACAGCGAACGTAAATACAGCGCGTTCGACAGAGAGTTGCTGGCTCTCCACCTGGCCATGCGCCACTTCCAGTTCTGGCTGGAAGGGCGCAGCTTCACCGCGTTCGTGGGCCACAAGCCGCTAACATTCGCGATGGCCAAGGTTTCAGAACCATGGTCGGGCCGGCAGCAGAGACAGCTGGCCGCGATCTCAGAGTTTACTACCGATATTCAGCATGTGTCGGGTAAACTGAATGTAGTGGCGGACTGCCTCTCGCGTGCCGTGGTGGCCCCGGTCTGCGTGGGGATAGATTACGCAGCCATGGCCGCGGAGCAGATTAGCGATGCAGACGTGCGCCCGCTCCAGTCTGGACCAACAGGGTTAAGGCTGGAGAGCAGGGTGCTGCAGGATGGCACCCCCCCCCCCCCAATCTGCGATGTCTCCACGGGTCGCCTGCGTCCGGTGGTCCCGGCCGCGTGGCACCGCTGCGTGTTTGAGTCGGTTCACACTCTGGCGCACCCAGGAGTGCGTGCATCGGTCAAAATGGTGGGAGAGAAGTTTGTGTGGCCGAGCCTGCGCAAACAAGTGAAAGAGTGGGCTGCAGCCTGCGTGGCATGCCAACGAGCCAAAGTACACAGACACACGAAGGCTCCCTTGGAGCCGTTTCGTATTCCGGCTAAGAGGTTCGACCATGTTCACGTGGACCTCGTGGGCCCCCTCCCGCCATCACAGGGGTGCACGCACCTCCTGACAATGGTGGACCACACCACGCGCTGGCCAGAAGCAGTCCTGCTGGCGGCAACCACGTCCGCGGACGTAGCACACGCATTTTTAACAGCATGGGTGGCGCGTTTTAGAGTCCCGTCCGACATTACGTCCGACAGGGGCCCGCAATTTGTTTCCAAACGCTGGTCCGCGATGGCCCGCAGCCTGGGTGTTACAATTCACCGCACAACCGCGTACAACCCACAGGCCATTGGGTTATGCGAGCGTTTTCATAGATCACTGAACGCGGCACTCAGGGCTTCATTGACCGATGCAAATTGGGTAGACAGGCTGCCATGGGTTTTATTGGGGTTGCGCTCCGCGCCAAAAGAGGATCTGGAAGCTTCCCCGGCAGAGCTCGTTTTTGCGCAGCCACTACAGCTGTCCGGGGAATTTCTGCCAGATAATCCCGCGCCGGACAGCTGCCCCTCTCAGCTTTTGCAGCGTAGCGCAAACACAGGCACGCTGCCGGGCCCTGCCCACCACTGTTTTCTGTGTGTTTTCGTGCCTAAAACTTTGAAGAGCGCGGAGTTTGTCGACGCCCACCGCCCTCCATTGCGCCCACCCTATGATGGACCGTTCAGAGTGTTGGAAACAGGGGATAAGCATTTTTTGCTAGACTTGGGGGGTAGGAGGGAAAAAATTGGCATAGACAGACTCAAACCCACTTTCGTTGTGGCGGACGAGCAAGTGCTGTTGGCTAGGGCCCCTCGGCGTGGAAGACCCCCACGGAGAGCTCCCCAGGGAAACGATTCACCAGAGCAGCCACACGGACAGACCAAAGTGCCCCCCCCCCAGCAACAGCCCACCCGCAGTCAGACACACTCCCAGCAGCCCCCCACCTGCACAGCAGCGCCGCAGAGGCGGTAAACCCCAGTTACAGCAGATACGGGAGGAGACGGAAGCCCAAGCAGCATGTGGACTGATGTTCAATTTGTTCTATCACAGCATGTGGACTGTTATTCTATTGTCCTATCTAAGATGCTGGGGGGGGGGGGTGTAGCACCTTGGGGGAGCCAGATTATCTAGCATCTCAGACAGGAGACAGTGATTAGCTTGGGACAACAAAGAGCAGGAGGTTCCTGGTGAGATAGCAGGAAGGAGTCAGGGATGAAGGATGTTGAATGCAGTGTGATGTAAATGCCATGAAACTTAAGGGGAGAGTTTCTGCTAAAATGTTCAGTCTGTTCTGAGCTTGAGAGATGTGAGTGTGTAATAAATCGTCTGAAATGATTCTGCCTCTGATTTCACACACTCCACAATGTAAACAAACTGCAGGAGGAGCTTGTTGAGATTTGTAAAATAAATTAAATAAATATGGCAGTTGACTGAAGAGAGAAGAAAGTCCATCTTCAGTTATTCCTCTACACGTCAGATGACCACTGTGACAAACTCTGCTTTTACAGAAATGATCAAATAAACAGCACAAACAGCACAGCTAATGCCAGCAGTGATTCCACCCCCAGCTAACCAACATGTGGACTTAACTCTGTGGCTAACAAAGGCAGAACCATTTTGGTCATGACTGACACACCACAAACACAGCCAGAACCCTTATCTCACCTAGGCGGTCAAAATGAGTATGGCCGGCCCTGGTGAAAATGCCTCAATAAGGTGGCTTGTCTGCTGCATATATTTAAAATGAGAAGAAGGGCTTGGGGGAGGCGTGCAGTTTCAGACTGCTCTTGTTTTAGCACATTGAAAAGAACCTAATCCATCACAAAGTGGCTGCTTTTCATGTACAATGCTGTAACTATTTAATGACTTATTGTTCGATTGAATTTCTTTCCACATTACAGATCTGTGCTGCTCTCTGAAGACTCTCTCAGCCTTGAGTCCAAACTACACTCTTCAGTGAGTACATAAAGTTAACAGCATGTGGGTGAAAGGATAAATGAAATCATGAGTATCTACAATGTCATATATCAGCAGGTTTTTAACAAAAAGTTCTTAAAACTATATGGCATAATAGAGTCTGTATCACTCCTACATCCAATATTGGGCCTCAGACATCATGACACACCATACAAAACATAGAGGACTCATTGTTAAGCCGCGTGCTGAACACAGTTTAGCATAACAGAGGAATTCTGAGTCATAGCGGTAGGTGTTGTACCGTAGTATGCTTGAAAAGATAGAGATGAGTTCTGAGAACATTAAGGCTTGGATCATAATTTCAAAAGGCTTACGTGGCAGAGTGTACAGTCTGATTTGTGCAGAACAGAACTCTGTGCAAACAATGTTGTGTAAGGGAACACTGACAATGAAGCTAAAAGTGGCCAAAGTCTGCTCTTGTAAACCTTGTCATTTATAAGATAGAAATGATGCGTCGGTTTTGATATGATTAAAAGGAGCTGATATATCAAAATGCACCCTGAGACAGGCGACCTACTTGCAAGTTGAATTTTGATGCTTAATCTGGAATGTGTCATGGTTACTGTGACACATCTGAAATTACATCATCTCCTTGAGCAGTTGTCATAATTTCAGCACTCAGGACTGTCTGAGCCTGTGCCAACACTGAGCACAACAAAGGAATATTGGAATAAAAGGAAAAATGTGTGACTAGTTAAATTTATTGTCTTGTTTTTAAGTCCAATGCCCAGTGTTTTCAATTTGACCACATGCCCAGTTAAAGCTCAAGGGCAGTGTTCACAGGTGGGAAGCTGGTGAGGACTTAGTTCTTTGTCAGAGGTTTTGAGAGAAACTGAAATTCTCACCAAGATCTTAACATGCCGAGGAAAAGAAATATCCACAGTTTAACAAAACAACAGGGATGACATGGGTGCAACTAAGAAAACCTTTTTAAATAGATTTTCCCAAAAGGTGGACTGTCTTGAAATTGTGGCTGATGTTGTAATTCTTATAATTGCAGGATTATATGGTTGCTGTTTCCAGTGGAGTATCTGTGGTTATTTTTAATATAGTCAAAACTATGATTAAGTACTTAACAACTAAGGATATTTCCATCAGTGTCAGTGGGTTTCACATTTGATGTTAATCATCAAAAAGTAATACCGAACCTCTTCTTTCTTTATTTTTATCAGTGTTTTAGCATTATGTCTGCAGATACATAAAGGATCGGCTGAGGCCCGGTGTAACAGGCTAGATCAGGGGTCAGCAACCTTTACCACTCAAAGAGCCATTTGGACCCGTTTCCCACAGAAAAGAAAACACTGGGAGCCACAAAAACACTTTTCACACTTAAAATGAAATAACACTGCATATAACTTTTTTTTCCCTTTATGCTATGTATAAACAAACTATAATGTGCTGCATTTATGAAATCAGGTAACTCCTGCAGAGAAAACAAAATTACATTTCTGTATGCAACAAAAACATTTTGAACTCCGAAAAAAAAAAAAAAAGACATTGGGTTGAAGGTTGACATTGGGTTGAAAGGAGAGTGCTATTTCTAGCACTGATGACTCCTGATCCTTCGATAAAAATCTCATAATTCCGCTGAAAACAATGCTGAAAGCTCAGAATTCCAACACGAACCAGTGATGTGATTTGGGGTTGGGGAAATTATCTGAAAATTCATTAGGGGGTCTGGGGGACACAGTTCCCCAGCAGGGTCCGTGGCAGAGCCACGGTGGGGTGGGGGGCGGGGGGGCAAGGGGGGCAAAGCCCCCTGAAGCTCATGGGTTTTTATGATTTTTAAGTACCAGAACTGTGCTTAAATGACATAAAACAAACAGCTGAATGCCACTTATTACTGTATAATATTGACTTATGTTCCAAGAAGATAGCATTCCTAAAATATTCCAACAAGCAATATCCATCACATGCTTTAACACTTGATCAAATCAAAATCAGTTAATTTTATCTGTTCCATAATAAAAATAAAATTCCAACATACCATTACTTTTTGTAATTTCAGCATTCATTACAGATCACCAGTTTCAATCTCCATTGAGACTTGAGCAGTTCATTTTGCACAATCACTGATATAGTCAAGTCTTAGAAATATTCAAAAGTTATGAGTCAATGTCCACTGTGCACTGTCAATTTCAAACTGTTTGGAATCATAAAAGGGGATGGTTAACTTTTATTACCGTTTCCTCCCTCGCGCCAGCCCAGCTCATACAGCCGTTGTACGCCGCCAGTAACAGAGAGTTAATGGCTCTCCCCCTGGCCATACCGATTACCGGAAGTGGCCATACGCCACCTCCAGTCCTGCCTGAAAGGGCGCAGCTTCACTGCGTTTGTGGACCACAAGCCGCTAACGTACTTAACGTACTGTATCTTCCTGGAAGATAAAATAAAGCGGAATTCGGCAAATTAGCAGAAAATCACATCCCTGAGAACACGCCGCCATGAATCTTTGAAAAAGCATACAACGAGCCATTTGATTGGTCCAATCGTTTGCAACTATCCAACCGCAGGGCTGTCAAGCTACTGCAATACAGCAGTAGCTTGAACACAACACATCCAGGTTATCGCGGGAGACAACTTCCGGGGAAGCGCCGGGCGGTTATGTAATCGTGTTGATTTTCACTGACGGTGATTAAACTTTAACACGTTTTTTTTTAGATTTTACAAGATCACCATAATCTTCAAATTTAGAATTACATTTTAAAAACTAATGAACTAAAATAAAATACATTTTAATTAAATACTCATTATTTATTTTCCAAAGCCACAGGGAGCCGCAGCAGAGGGATGAAAGAGCCGCATGCGGCTCCGGAGCTGCGGGTTGCCCACCCCTGGGCTAGATAGAGTGTACCCCGAGTCGAAACTATACCCGGGGTTAGTTTGGGCTAGGCTGTTTTATACCCAGGGTATATTCTGTTCTATCCTAGTTTATTCCCTGGGGTATGAAGTAGGCTAGCTTACTTTTTACCCCAGGGTATGTTCAGGGTTAAGAATAATTATACTTGGGTATATTCTGGATGGGGGTATACTCTGCCTGCTACACTGGGTTAACAATGACCGCCACCGACGCTGTTAACCAACAGGGTGCCGGTGGAAATAGGGCTACTGTTGATCAAAGGTCACAGAGGAGGAGGGGAGAAGGCGTGTTTGGAGGCAGATAGAGAAAAGGAAAGGCAGAAATGTAGAGGTGAGAGTAGGGACTTTAAATTTAGAGATGGACTATTACTGGTAAAGGGAGAGAGTTGGCTGATATTATGGAGAGAAGAAAAGAAGATATATTATGTGTACAAGAAACCAGATGGAGGGAAAACAAGGCTAGGAGCATTGGAGGTGGATTAAACTGTTCTACAATTGTGTGGGTAGGAAGAGATGGAGTAGAGGTAATCTTGAAGGAAGAGTATGTGAAGAATGTTCAGGAGGTAAAGAGGGAGTCGGACAGAATCATGAGTTTGAAACTAGAAACTGAAGGTGTGATATTGAATATAATTATTACATATGCTCCACAAGTTGGATGTCAGGTAGAAAAGAAAGAGGAATTCTGGGTAAGTTGGATGAAGTGGTGTTCCCAGGGAGGAGAGAGAGTGATGATTGGAGCAAATTTTAATGGGGATGTAAGTGAAGGGAGCAGAGGTGACAAGGAGGTCCTGGGTAGGTATGTTGAGAAATGTAGGACAGATGGTTGTGAATTTTCCTATAAGGATGGAAATGGCTGTGGTGAACATGTATTTCAAGAAGAGAGAGGAACATAGGGGGCCATACAAGAGTGGAGGAAGGTGCACACAGATGGGCTACATCTAATGCAGAAGGAAATATCTGAAAGAGATAGAAGACTGCAAGGTGGTTTCAGGAGAGAATGTAGCTAGACAGCACCAGAAGATCATCTGTAGGATGACCTTGGAAAGCAAGAAGAGGAAGCAAGTGAGGGCAGATCTAAGGAGTAAATGGGGGGAAATTACAAATGGAAGAAGGTTGCACATAGTCCAGGAAGGCGTTGATACAGGCTCTGGGTGGTAGGGAAGAATTACCAGAGGACTGGGAAAGTACAGAAAAGTATTGAGGGAAAGGGCTAGAAAGGTATGTGGTGTTTCCAGTGGACAGAGGAAGGAAAACGAGGAGATTTGGTGGTGGAATGAGGAGGTACACGAAAGTAATCAAAGGAAGAGGTTAGCAAAGAAAAAGTGGGATAATCAGGGAGATCAAGAAAGTAGACAGGAGTATTTGGAGTCTAGGTGTCTGGCAAAGAGAGCAGTAGAAATAGAAAAGGCATACATTGAGTTGTATGAGAGACTGGACACTATGAAAGGAGAAAAGGACTTGTATTGATTGGTGAGACAGAGAGATCGCGCTGGAAAGGATGAGCAGCAGGTTAGGTTGATTAAGGACAGAGATGGTAATATACTGAGAGAGAGAGTGTGTTGAGAAGAGGGAAGGAGTACACTGAGGAACTATGAATGAAGAAAATGAGAAAGAGAGGAGGATGGATGAAGGAAAGATAATAAACCAGGAAGTATAGAGGATTAGCAAGGCGGAAGTGAGTGCAACTATGAAGAGGATGAAGAATAGAAAGACGGGTGGTCCAGATGACATACCTGTGGCAGTATGGAGATGTTTAGGAGAGATGACAGTGTACTTTTTAACCAGATTGTTTAACACAATCCCGGAGAGTGAGAGGATGCCTGAGAAGTGGAGAAGAAGTGTTTTGGTACCAATTTTCAAAATTAAGGGTGATGCTCAGAACTGTAGTAACTACAGAGGCATAAAGTTGATCAGCCACACTCTGAAGATATGGGAAAAAGTTGTTGAAGCCACGTTAAGAGAGAGATGACAATCAGCGAGCAGCAGTATGGAGTGTTGATGGAGAAGTATAGAGAAGGTCAGAAGTAGTTGCACTGTCTTTGTGGATCTAAAGAAAGCATATGATAGGGTGCCAAGAGATGAAGTGTGGCACTGTATGAGAAAGTCAGGAGTGGCAGAGAAGTATGCAAGGGTGGTACAAGACATGTATGAGGACAGTGAGATTGTGCTGAGGTGCACTGTTGAAGTGAGATGGATTCAAGGTGGGGGTGGGATTACATCAGGGATCGGCTCTGAGCCCCTTTTTTGAATAAATGAATGAATCTTTATTTCGGATAGATTAAAAGTAAAGATTAAAAAAGAAACAGAATAATATAACGAGGGGGAAAAAAAAATCCAACAAGGTCAAATTAAACAATAACTCCTCTGATTATACAGTTCAACATAAGTTACCCGAAATGGGTGATGGCTGAAGCCGCAGCTTATATTGCCCACCCATATTCCATCCAAGAATTCAAAAGAAAAACAAAACAAGAGCGATTACAAGTCGGAACAAAGCTAAGACAAAATGTGACAAAAAAAAAACAACTAAGCAACAGCACAACACAGACTGGATATGACAATCCTTATGTGATTTTACATGTCATCTTGTATATATGTTTGGAGTATTTCTTCCTTTACGTTTTTGTTTAAATTGTCCAAGCGTTGTACATGATTTTAATTCAGGTCCAAAATTGTTCCATAATCTGACTCCTTGCACTGAAACACAGTGTTGCTTGGTGGTAGTTCTCACTGAAGGTTTTTGAAATATACATGTTCCTCTGAAATTATATTGTTTCTCCCTTATTTGGAACAACTTTTGGATATTTGCAGGCAGTGATAGATTCTTCACTTTAAACATTATTACTGCAGTTTTAAAGTCAATCAGATCTTTCAACTTGAGATCTTTTAATTTAAGAAAAAAGTGGGTTTGTTGGTTCCCTGTTGACATAACGCACGGCTCAGGAGACGCACACACACAGGCTCAGAGTAGTTCAAATAGTTTCTTAACAACAGGAGTGGATGAATGTGTGTCTGCGGGATGTAAATGTATTGGTGGCGGCGTCTGCTTCGGGCACAGAGGCAGGAGACCGTACAGCCGGACAACCCTATGGGAAAAGCACAAGGAGAAGGGTGACGGGCACACACCAACACAGGAGATATATGAGCGAGAGAGGAGCTTACTTGGATAGGACAGATGACTGGCACAGCAAGGGACGAGGTCCGGTAGACAGCCACCTGGAGAGCCCGGTGCAGCAGCGAGGAACAGGGGATGGAGAGGCGTTGTCCGCCGCCGGGAAATCCACCTGTGCACAGGGGAGCAGACTTGGAAGGAAAGGAGGTAAGGTCTTCTTACCAGAGTGATCCGCTGAGGGTGAAGGAACTCACAGCGATGCATGGGGAAGTCTGACGGCTTCAAGCCGAAGCTCAGGGCGAGGCGGCTTATATCCCTCGCCGCTGATGATGTGCAGGTGTGCGTGCAGGTGGCGCCGCTGATGAGCGGCACGGTGTGACAGTACTCCCCCCTCTAGCAGCGCCTCCTGGCGATGGCTTCTCTGGGTGCGCTCGGTGGAAATCAGCGATGAGCGATGGGTCCAACACAAACGACGAGGGTACCCACTGTCGATGGTCAGGCCCATAGCCCTCCCAGTCCACCAAGTACTGCAACCCACGACCCCGGCGCCGGGAGTCCAGGATGGAGGCGACGGACTAGGCCGGATGGCCACCAACCATCCGGGGCGCGGGTTGCGCAGCAGGAGGGGGGCAAAGGGGGTCGGAGACTGCCAGCTTCACCTTGGACACGTGGAAGGTGGGATGGATGCGGAGGGAGGGGGGAATAGCTACACGCACAGCCATCGGGTTGACGATCCTGGTGATGGGGTATGGACCCATAAAGCGCTGTGCCAGCTTCCTCCTCTCGCCCTTTAAGGTCACGTCCTGGGTCGACACGTAGACTTGCTGACCAACTCTGTACGCCGGGGCAGGTCTTCTGTGCTGGTCCGCCACGGCTCTGTTGCGCTCCGCCGTGCGTAAAAGCGCATTGCGCGCTGACGCCCAGATGGAGCGGAACTGCCTGAGATGCGCCCGTACTGAGGGGACAGTTACCTCACTCTCCTGCACCGGGAACAGCGGGGGGTCATAACCCAGGGACGCCTTAAAGGGGGACATCCCTGTAGCAGAAGAGCGAGCGGTGTTATGGGCGTATTCAACCCAGGCGAGGTGGGAACTCCAGGACGTAGGTTTGGACACCGTTACACAGCGGAGCGCAGCCTCCAGCACCTGGTTGGTCCGTTCACACTGCCCGTTGGATTGGGGGTGATGGCCGGAGGAGAGGCTCACCTTGGCTCCTAAGGCGTTGCAGAACGACCTCCAAACCTCTGATGAAAATTGGGGCCCTCGGTCCGAGACCACGTCCACCGGAATCCCATGCAGCCTGACCACGTGTTGGATGAGGAGGTCCGCCGTCTCCAGGGCAGTTGGGAGACCTCGTAGAGGAACGAAGTGTACCGCCTTGGAGAAGCGGTCTACGATGGTCAGGATGGTGTCGTAGGTGTTCGAGACTGGGAGTCCGGTGACGAAATCCAGGGCAATATGCGACCAGGGCCTGCCAGGGACGGGCAGAGGCTGGAGCAAACCCGCTGGAGGGGCATTACCCGATTTATTGGTGGCACAAACTGGACAGGCCGGGGCGTAGCGGGCAGCGTCCCTCCGCAGGCCCGGCCACCAGAAGGACCGCTGGAGGAGGTCAATCATCCGGGAGGAGCCAGGGTGACAGGTGAGCTTGGAGGTGTGCAACCAGTGGATAACCTCCCCTCGAACCGTGGATGGCACGAACAGCCTCCCCTCCGGTCCGCCACCAGGGTCAGGTTCCACTTCCTGCGCCTTCCGGATCTTGCTCTCGATGTCCCAGGTGATGGCTCCCACGACGCACGACCTGGGTAGGATGGTGTGAACCGTGTCCTCTGACTCCTCAGGGGTGAATTGCCTAGAGAGGGCGTCGGGCAGGCCGTTCTTGGAGCCAGGCCTGAAGGTGATGGTAAATTGGAACTTGGCGAAGAACAAGGACCAGCGCGCCTGGTGGGCGTTCAGGCGCCTGGCAGATCTAAGATATTCCAAGTTCTTGTGGTCCGTCAGGACCACGAATGGCAGGTCCGCCCCCTCTAGCCAGTGACACCACTCCTGTAGCGCGAGCTTGATGGCGAGGAGCTCTCTGTCACCCACGTCGTAATTCCTCTCCGCCGGGGACAGGCGCCGAGAGAAGAAGGCGCAGGGCCATTTGATACCATCGTCTGGCGACCGCTGGGATAGCACCGCCCCCACTCCTGTGTCCGAAGTGTCCACTTCCACGATGCACTGCAGCGCGGGGTTGACTTGGCTAAGGACCCGGGAGGAGCAGAACTCCGCCTTCAGCGCCTGAAAAGCAGCTGCGGCCTCTTCGGTCCACCGGAACGGGACCTTAGGGGACGTGAGGCGGGTCAGTGGGCCGACGATGGTGCCAAAATTTGGGACGAAGCGGCGGTAGAAGTTCGCGAACCCAACGAACTGTTGCACCTGCTTCCTCGATGCAGGTGTAGGCCATTCCACCACCGCCTTCACCTTCTCTGGGTCCGGAAGCACCTGGTCATGTGAGATGATGAACCCAAGGAAGGATGTTGTCTTTGCGTAAAATTCACACTTCTCAGCCTTCACGTATAACCGGTTCTCCAGCAGTCTTTGGAGGACCCACCTCACGTGGACCTGGTGCTCGTCCCTGGACTTGGAGAAGATGAGTTTGTCATCCAGGTAGACGAACACAAAAAGGCCGATGAAATCCCGGAGGACGTCGTTGATGAGGCGCTGAAAGACGGCTGGAGCGTTGGTCAACCCGAACGGCATCACCAGGTATTCGAAGTGGCCGTTCGGGGTACGGAAGGCTGTTTTCCACTCATCTCCCTCCCGGATCCGGACGAGGTGGTATGCGCTGCGTAGCTCCAGCTTGGTGAACCAAGTCGCCCCCTGGAGGGAGTGGAAAGCGGTGTCCATGAGGGGCAGGGTGTAATGATCCTTCTCCGTTATGTCATTAAGGGCACGATAGTCAATGCAAGGACGGAGGGATCCGTCCTTCTTACCAACGAAGAAGAATCCTGCCCCCACAGGTGATGACGATGGGCGGATTATCCCAGCACTCAGCGACTCCTTAAGGTATGAGTTCATTGTCTCCTTCTCCGGCGCCGATAGACTGTAGAGTCGTCCAGAAGGTAAGGGTGCCCCCTGGCGGAGATTGATTGCGCAGTCATAGGGCCGATGAGGAGGGAGAGACATCGCCTTAGATTTGCTGAATACCATACCCAGGTCGTGAAATTCCAGTGGCACCAGGGACAGGTCCGGGGGCGCAGCGTCCGTAGGAGGTGGAGAAGCGGACGGAGAGCAGGCAGCGGACTGAAGACAGGTGCCCATGCAGAACGTGCTGCATGCCGACACCCCGGCGGACTTCCAATCCAGAATGGGGTTGTGGAGGCGTAGCCAGGGATACCCCAGGATGAGGGCGACACAGAGTTGGGCAGGACGTAAAAGATTATCCCCTCCCGGTGGTTACCAGAGATAATAACCGGAACGGGGGTGGTCTGGTGCGTAACTCTCCCAAGGGAGGCACGAGAGAGGTTGACCAGGGAGATAGGATTCCTGAGTGCCTGACAGCAGATGCCCAATCGGGTTGCCAGGCTTTGTGAAATAAAGCTGCCTTCCGCACCCGAATCCACCAGTGTGTGGGTGAGATGCCCAGTGGGGTTGTGGCAGAAACGGATGGGCAGCTTCAATTGTGTGAAAGAACTTAACCGATTGACGTCCGCGAGGCCCCCTACAGTGACTCGCGGACCCCGCCGACTGGCTTTCCGTGGGCAAAGCTTCACCGTGTGTTGGTCATCTCCGCAATACATGCAGAGATCCAACTCACGGCGGTGTTGTTTCTCCGCAGGGGAAAGCTTTGTCCAGCCCGTCGCCATCGGCTCTGACTCCTCGGGGCACGATGGTGGCGGCGCCACCAGGGGGCGAGCTTGGAACAGGCGCGGCGAGACTCCACGAGGGCGAGAAGAAGACGACTTCCGTCCCGAGGTGCGCTCTCGCAGCCTGTTGTCCAAACTGATCGCTAGGGATGTTAGCTCCGCTAGCGTCTCAGGGATATCCCGCCCAGCCAGTTCATCCCTCAGATCATCATTGAGACTGCGGAGGAAAAGGACGCAGAAGGAGCGTTCCTCCCAGCCTAATTCCTCCGCCGCTACCCGGAAGTCGACCGCATAGTCCGCTGCCAACCGGCTTCCCTGCTGGAGGGCGAGAAGCCGATCGACCTGGACCGTCTCGGTAAGAGAATGGTCAAAGATCTCCAGGAAGTGTCTCACGAATTGGTCATATGTGAGGGTGGCATAACTGGGCCTCGCCATTACGGCGTAGGTCCATGTTAATGCTCGCCCCTCCAGGAGATTCCCGATATAACCAATTCGGCTATGATCTGAGGGACAGTCTCCGGGCACACGGTGGAAAACGGACTCACACTGCATAATAAACCCCCATGCTCCGCCGAGCTTACCGCTAAAGCGGACGGGGGTTGGAATGGGCGTGAGTCAAACCGGTGCACCCGGAGCCTGCTGGACGGCCACTGGAGCAGCAGGAGCCACGCCACCCTGACGAGCCGGGGGGAACGGCTGTTGGGGGTCCAAGCGGCCCAACCGGTTAGTTATATTTAACAACTGATTAAAAATCACCTGTTGCTGATAGGCTATCTGATCCACTTGAGCCTCGAGAGTGGAAAACCGGTGTGCGAGCCCGCCGTCTGCCGAGCCGCTCTGCTGAAGCCGTACTGACATAACGCACGGCTCAGGAGACGCACACACACACAGGCTCAGAGTAGTTCAAATAGTTTCTTAACAACAGGAGTGGATGAATGTGTGTCTGCGGGATGTAAATGTATTGGTGGCGGCGTCTGCTTCGGGCACAGAGGCAGGAGACCGTACAGCCGGACAACCCTATGGGAAAAGCACAAGGAGAAGGGTGACGGGCACACACCAACACAGGAGATATATGAGCGAGAGAGGAGCTTACTTGGATAGGACAGATGACTGGCACAGCAAGGGACGAGGTCCGGTAGACAGCCACCTGGAGAGCCCGGTGCAGCAGCGAGGAACAGGGGATGGAGAGGCGTTGTCCGCCGCCGGGAAATCCACCTGTGCACAGGGGAGCAGACTTGGAAGGAAAGGAGTTAAGGTCTTCTTACCAGAGTGATCCGCTGAGGGTGAAGGAATTCACAGCGATGCATGGGGAAGTCTGACAGCTTCAGGCCGAAGCTCAGGGCGAGGTGGCTTATATCCCTCGCCGCTGATGATGTGCAGGTGTGCGTGCAGGTGGTGCCGCTGATGAGCGGCGCGGCGTGACACCTGTAAGCTGCTTTGTTTATTATTCTAATAGCTCTCTTCTGAAGCATAAAGAGTGGATATATGTTTGTTTTATATGTATTTCCCCATACTTCAGTACAATATGTCATGTATGGGAGTATTAATGAATGATACAAAGTATATAATGTGGGCTGATTCAGCAAATATTTCACTCTGTGTAGTATTGCAATTGATTTAGATATTTACCTTTAATATAATTAATATGTGACTTCCAACACAGTTTATTATCAATTATTACTCCAAGAAATTTAGTTTTGGATACCCTTTCAATCTCTACACCATTTACACTGAGTTTAGATACTAAGTTGTTGTGATGGTTGTTAGAAACTATAAATTTTGTCTTACTTAAATTGAGCGTTAATTTGTTTGAATCAAACCACAGTTTAAGTTTTCCGGATTCCTTTCCGAGTGTATCCAAAAGTTGTTCCAAATTGCTTCCACTGCATAATAGATTAGTGTCATCGGCAAACAATATTAAATCAATTTTTTCCGAAACTTTACATATATCATTTATATACATATTGAATAACAATAGCCCCAAAACTGAACCCTGTGGGACTCCACAAGTAACCTTCAGTAACTGTGAGTTTTTGTTACCAACACATACATACTGATATCTATTCTTTAAGTAACTACATAACTAGGACAGTGCTACCCCCCTAATACCACAATTTTGTAGTTTCTTTAATAATAAATTATGATGTATTGTATCAAATACTTTTTTAAGATCCAGGAATACCCCGACTGAATACTCTTTATTTTCAATGGCAGTTGATATTTTTTCTATAAATTCCACTAGAGCAAATGCAGTTGTCCTCTTGTGTCTGAACACATATTGCTGCTCACACAATAAATTATTCTTCATTATGAAGTTTTCAATTCTCTCACAGAATATTTTTTCAAGTATCTTGGAAAATTGCGGCAATAGTGAAATTGGTCTATAGTTTGAAAGTTCCCCTTTGTCACCCGTCTTGTATATCGGAATTACTTTAGCTATTTTCATTGCATTGGGAAATATACCTGTTTGGAGAGACAGGTTACAAATATACATCAGTGGTTTCACTAAGCATTCAATAATAGTTTTGACTAAGAGCATGTCAATACCATCACAGTCCGTAGATGTTTTATTTTTAAACGATTTAACAATTTCAATGACCTCTCTCTCGTCTGTGTTCTTTATGAAAATGGAGTCTTTTATAGCAGTGTTTTTGCTTATTGTATCACCCGTAGGTGCCGTAATGGGTATTTCTTGAGCCAAATTAGGACCAATGTTAACAAAAAAGTTATTAAATTCATCTGCAGGTGAAACTGCATTCACACTCTGAGTCGTTTTATTATTTTTTAAAAAATTTGCCATGGTGATGGACAGGCTAACAGATCAGGTCAGGTATGAGATTCTGTTGACTATCAAGTTTGCAGATGGCACTGTGATCTGTAGTGAGAGTAGGGAGCAGGTGGAAGAGAACATGGAGAGGTGGAGGTATGCTCTGCAGATAAGAGGAATGAAAGTAAGTTGAAGCAAGAAAGAATACATAAGTGTGAATGAGAGGGAGACAGGTGTAATGGTGAAGATGGAAGGAATAGAGGTAGTGAAAGTAGATGAGTTTAAATACCTGGGGTCAGCCATCCAAAGCAATGGCAAATGCACAAGAGAGGCAAGGCTGAGATGGTTTGGACATGTGCAGGGGAGGGATAGTGGATATATTGGAAAAGGGATGTTGAAGATGGAGCTGTCAGGCAGGAGGAAAAGGGGAAGACCACAGAGAAGATTCATGGATGTAGAGAAGGAGGACATGGAGAGGGTTGGTGTTACAGAGGAAGATGAAGGGATAGGGTGACATGGAGGCAGATGATCCACTGCGGAGACCCCTAAAGGGAACAGCTGGTAGAAGAAGAAGAAGAAGTCTGCAAAAACATTATCTTTTTGCAATCACCATTCTGCTCCAGTTATTGTGATGGCAGTTTGGAAAAGATGGGTGTTTGATTTGTCTGAAAAGTAAAATGAATGTTTTATCTGAATTCTTTACAATGGTTGACAAGTTAAGTTAAGTTAGTTAGTAGTAATGGTTGACAAGTGGTGGCTAATCTAGTATTCCCTTTATACAATGGGCAGCATGGTGGTGTAGTGGTTAGCACTACTGCCTCTCAGTAAAGTCATGGGTTTCAATCCACCAACCATCAGGGCCTATCTGTGTGGAGTTTGTATGTACTCCGGAGCAAGTTAGGTTAATTGGTGACTCTTAAGTGTGTGAACGTGTGGTGAAGGGATTGGCAGTGAACCGTGGCTGCCTCATCCAGGTGGATGTCCTTGAATTTACATAGATGGATACATTTATAATGAGTTTATGGTGTCAAATGAGAGTTTTGCATTTGAAAGTTACAGTCCACAATTGGAACAGAACCAGCTGAATCCCAGTTCTTCCTGTGGCCCCTCCTGAGGTCGCAGGTGTAGTGTGGCCGACTACTGATTGGAGGGTCAGGGGTTCGATTCCCGCTCTGTCTGCAGTCTGCATGTCAAAGTGTCCTTGAGCAAGACACTGAACCCCCAGTGCTCCTGGTGGGTCAGGCCAGCGCCGGTGTATGGTGGCTCTGCCGCCATCAGTGTGTGAATGGGTGGATAACAGGATCTGTAAAATGCTTTGGTCATCTAGAGATGAGAAAAAGTGCTATATAAGTGAACGCCATTTGAGTGTGTTGCACGCTGACAATAGTGAAGTCACCAGGAGGACAGCTGTTTGATTTTTTTTCAGGGATTTTGCCCATTCACAATATGGTTAAGCTGAATGAACAGGATGTGATTTTTTTTTCTTTTTTTTAAGAAAAGATCATCCAAAGAAAACTTGAATGGGTGGTTTAATGCCTTGTTGAAGGAAATTAGACACAAAGATCCAGATACCTTTTTGATATTTTTAAACTATTTTTGGACTATTAAAACATTGGAATGATTTTTTTTCTTTCTTTCTTTTTTGACTGACTGTCTCAGTTAATTTAGTTTAACATAGATAAAGCTTTAAAACTAACTAACTAACTAACTAACTATTAATAATAATAATAATAATAATAATAATAATAATAATAATAATAATAATTGTTGTTGTTTTAAACCTTGTTTATTGGATAGTTTTCAATATAATCCACATTTGAACCAAGTCACAACAGGTAATGCAACATACTAAAATGTAAAATTTTGACATGTGACGATGTTACAATTTGCAGAAAACCATTAAACCAAAATAAGAAACAAAATCCACACAGTAAACTTTCTGAACATAGCCTTCCCACCCAAAAAACCCACCCCCAAAAAACCTATTTTCAGATAAATTTAAAAAAATGTATAAAAATTATATATATTATATTCAGCCAGCACACCAAACAGAGTTGAAAAAAGGAAATTAAGAGTAGCCACCTCAACCGTGCTTTATCCAAGAGAGGGAGTGGAAAAGAGAAGGAAAACTAGATCAAACCTAGATCAAAACTGTCAGACAGGGATGGACAAGAAGTCTGTGTTCTCCTTCAGGTCAACAAAAGACCCCCATATATTCCAGAACTTGTCCGAAGAATTCCTGAGAGAGAATCTAATCTTCTCCAATTTAAGAAAATAAAGTGAATCTTTAATCCAATGAGTGTGTGATGGAGGCGTTGGAGAGTTCCATTTAATTACAATTAGCCTCCTAGCCAGGAGAGTCATAAAGGCTAGAGCATCTTGTTTGGCAGCTGACAGAGAAGACAAGGCAGGGAAAACACCAAACAAAGCACTAAGAGGATCCAGTTGGATGTCTACCTTCAGGATCTTAGATAGTGAGGCAAAAATTTCTGTCCAATAAGTATATAGGGAGGGCCAGAGCCAGAACATATGTATTAAACTGGCTGGGGTTTGCTGACAGCAATCACAAAGTGGTGAAACATTTTTAAACATCTTGGAAAGGCGAACCTTAGTGAGGTAGACACAATGCACTTAAACTGTATGAGGTTGTGTCTGGCACAAATGGATGATTTATGGACACGCATCAAAATCTCTGACCAAACTGAAGTGGACATTGACATACCCAAGTCCTCCTCCCAGCGGGCTTTTAAAAAAATGTAAAGATTTCATGCACAGCAGGTTGGTGTGGTTATAAAATAGTGAGATTGCACCTTTTAATGAGGAGAGTGGTTCTAAAAAAGAATCTAAGGCCGTAGTTTCAGGAAGATTGGGAAATGTAGGAAAAACATTACTTATAAAACTTTGGGCCTGTAAATATCTAAAAAAGTGGGTCTTGGGCAGAGAGAATTTTTCAGAAAGTTGTTGGAAGGATGCAACAATGTTATTCAGATATACTGTAAGTCTTTAATTGCGTTAATGCCATGGTTTGACCACAAGTTCAATGCCCCATCTATTAAGGAAGGAGAAAAAACATGGTTGGGCCGTTAAAGGAGCAAGGGTAGAAAAGGACTGCAAATCAAAATAGCATTTAAGCTGAGCCCAAATCCGTAAGGATGATTTAACAATCACATTCTTAGTGTAGGGAGAGGAATTACTATTGAGAGGAGCATGTAACTATGCCTTTAAGGATACAGGATGGGCAGGATTTCCTTCAATCACAAACCAAGTGGGTGGCAAGTCGTTGTCATCAAGTTGAATCCAATAATTTAGCGTTCTAATATTAGCAGCCCAATAGTAAAATCCAAAATTAGGCAGAGCCATTCCCCCCATATGCTTGGGCCATCCATCCATCCATCCATCTTCTTCCGCTTAATCCTTTTCGGGTTGCGGGGTAGCTGGAGCCTATCCCACCATCTTTGGGCGAGTGGCAGGGTACACCCTGGACAGATCGCCAGTCCATCGCAGGGCCAACACAGAGAGACAGACAACCATTCACTCTCACATTCATACCTAAGGACAATATAGAATCCCCAGTTTGATGCCAGTTAACCTAGCTTGCATGTTTTGGGCATGTGGGAGGAAACCGAAGAAATCCCGGAGTAAACCCACGCAGACACGGGGAGAACATGCAAACTCCACACAGATCACTGTTGGTCGGGGGCTGGGATCGAACCCAGGATCCCCCGGTCAAGGGTGAGTTGCTGTGCTGTGGCAGTGCTAACCACCTTTGTAGGTATTGTTTACGTAGCCTAGGAACTTTTCCATTTCAAATAAATCCTAAGATGAGGCTATCTACTTTGAAGGATGCAGGAAGGAACAGGGGTATATTTTGAAATAAATATATAAAGTGGGGAAGAATGTTCATTTTGACACAGTTGATGCATACCACAAAGGATAAATTAAGCAGAGACCAACGCTCACAATCCTCCTGGATTTTTAATAGAAGGGGGGCAAAATTGGCTTTATAGAGATCATCAAATTTTAAAGTGACCTGTACACCAAGGTAAGTAAAACTGTGGTTGGCAACTTTAAAAGGAAAGGCTGATAATGCTTATTCAATAGCTGCCTTATTAATAGGAAAAATTATACTCTTGTTCAGATTTAGCTTATATCCAGCTATTCGACCAAACGCTTGAAAAATAGTGAGAGCAGCTGGAACAGAGGATGGCAAATTTGAAACGTATAAAAGAAGATCATCTGCATAAAGGGAAACCTTAATTTCAACCCCGTTCTGAGAAATGCCCGAGATCTGCGAATTAGTTCGGAGTGTTATCGGTAGGGGCTCCACTGCAACTGCAAAAAGTAAGAGACTTAAAGGACAGCCCTGCCGAGTTGAGCGAGAGAGGTGAAAGTAGTCAGATTGAGTATTATTGGTTCAAACAAAAGCCTGCGGGGAGGAATACAGTAATTTAATCCATGATATAAAATCAGTCTTAAAACCCAATTTACCTAAAGTGTAAAACAGGAAGTTCTACTCTAATTTATCAAACGCCTTCTCGGCATCTAAAGAAAGTAAAGCTTCATGAGCATCTGTTGTGTGAGTGTTATAGATAATATTAAACAAGCATCTGAGTGTCATGGTGCGGTCCTGGCGGACCACTAATGAGACGCTATAGGCAACCAGTGAGTTTGTGTATTTATTAAAGGACTGATAAAATGTACAAAATAATGAGCCTCGTGGGGCAAAACACAAATAAAGACTATGACTAAGACACACTACAATATACAGAGAACAAGGAGAAACTTACTGGGAACACAGAGGATCAAGGGAGTGGCTGAAGCCAGGGTTAGGAGCTTCAGCCGAACGTCGGGGAGACCAACGTTAGACGTATGTGAGGTCACAACCCGGAGTACCACAAGCTGCTCCCTTAAATAGGGCAAGACGATTAATCAGCTGATGAGAATGTCATCAGCTGTATGTAATTCAGCTGTCACTGCTGAGCTTGGCACTGACAGCCGGAAGCCCGTCCGAGACACTGTCAGAATAAAAGCTCAGAGAGGCCCAAAAGGAAAACTACTACAGAACGGGAGGAAAATACTGCATGACCCGAGCGTGGATGATATCGGCGCTCAGACCATGACACTGAGATTAAAAAAAGAGTGTCTATTTTTAGTAAATCCAATTTGGTCAGATAATACAATAGATGGAAGAACAGGTTGTAGACATAGTGCAAGAAGCTTAGGTAATATCTTAAAGTCTACATTCAGTAGACTAATGGGGCGACATGGTGAGCAAAGTAGAGGGTCCTTGCCTTTTTTAAGAAGCATCAAAATGGAAACCTGATTAAGAGTTTGTGGAAGATGGCCAAGGTGAAAAGATTCATTAAACATATCTAGTGTCATGAGCCTCCTCGTGCACTTTTACGCAGCGCATCGAGGAAGGGAAGGAAGAACGGATTTAAGCGCAGGTTACACCACAAGTACATTTATTGAACAAAAGCAAAACAAAAACCAACTGTACAACACAAGAAAGCACAGGGCACTCAAGGAGTCCTCCAGGACGCTCAACAATCATTGGGTAAGAACACCGGGGAAAACACACACGCAATCTATACTCACAAAAACAGGAGCAGTCCAAGTTAATCCTAAATGGCCTGGCAAAAACACATACACATGACAGTTCATCCAAGAGACGAAACAACGGTCCAGCAATGTTTGACTGGCGAATGCCGCTTAAGTACAAGCATTGCTGGCACCACAAATTGGGTACACCTGGGCGAGGCATGGGAATGACAATCACCGGAGGAGAATCAGCTGGCTGTCAAGAGAGAGGGGGCGTGGTCGGACTGGCGAGTGTTAGACAACGCCCACACGAATGTAGGTCAAAGAGGCTGCCTAACAGCCGCCGGCTAGAGCAGTGGCTACAGGCACGGAAAAGAAAAGGAACAAAACAAAAAAACAACAAGAACTCAAAGGATAACACAATACATACAGTAAATAACCCGATACCTGAGCCTCAGAGAATGGTCAGAACCGAGCCTACAGGACAACGCCGGCTCGGTTCATGACAGTTTAGTAGCAAAGGCCCAAGCTTATGCCAAAATTTTTTGCAAAATTCAGATGGAAAGCCATCTGGTCCAGGACTTTTACTGTTCTGTAGGGATGACATCACCGCAGTAAGTTCAGAAAGCGAGATGGGTCTCTCTAAATCGTTAGCTTGATCTAGGTTAATGGTTGGTATGTCTAGATTGTTGAAAAAATCATCAAGGTCATGAGTAGCAGAGGTCCTATCTGAAGAGTAAAGAGATGAATAAAATTCTTTAAATGTTTTATTAATTTCTAAAGGGTTGAAAGTGATGCCTGTTTCAGTTTGAAGACTAGAAATTTGTTGAGATGATGCCTGGTGAATCTGGTGGGCCAAAAATTTATCGGCCTTGTCCCTATGTTCAAAAAAGTTGGAATGCGACTGCAGTAAAAGTTCTGTGGTACGCTGAGACGTAAGAACATCAAATTCAGCCTGTAAGGAAAGACGGTCCTTGTTGATATGGGGGGAGGGAGAAGTAGCGTAAAGATTATCAAGTTGAGCTATGTGATGTGTTAAATTGGCTACTTTTTGCTTCCTAACTCTTTTTTCATGTCCCGCATAGGAAATTATTTCCCCTCTTATATATGCCTTTAAAGTTTCGCATAATAGAGGGGCAGACACATCAGGGGTTTTATTTAGACTGAAAAAAAGTCAATCTGTTGGGAAATAAAATTAACAAAGTCTTCGCTTAAAAGTAAGCGAGTGTTAAGAAGCCATGGTGAGAAATTATTGGGTACGTTTTTAAAGTGTATGTTCATCGAAGCTGGAGTATGGTCTGAAATAACGATGGCTCCATATTTACAGTCGGAAACTAAAGAGAGAAGTCTGTTGTCAACTAAAAAGAAATCTATACGAGTAAATGTATGATGAACATGGGGGAAAAAAAGAGTGTGCTCTTTTTGTGGGATTTTGACAACGCCAGACGTCTAAGACCCCGAACTCCTGTATAAAAAAAATGTATTACCTTAGCTGATTTGGAAGGGTTACAGATTTTTGAAGAGGAGCGGTCCAACTGAGGATCAATCCAGCAATTAAAGTCCCCCCCACCCCCCCCCCAGGATCAGAAAGTGTGAGGACATATCTGGTATCAAAGAAAACAAGTGTTTAAAAAAAGAATCGTCATCAGTTATTATTGTTTTTATGTGTAATGTGTTTTTCCCTCGTCTTTGTTACATCAACCTTCCCAGGGAATGCAGATGAAATTTTGTCTTCTTGGCAAAATTCGGTTCCTTTAATTCATGCTCTTGCATAAAGTTGAATTATTATATTATCCCTGTAAATAATAAAAAAAAAATCAAAAGTGCAAGCATCATTTATGTCCATTTTGCTGTTACCACAGTAAAAGTGAATAAATAAAATGAAAACAGTTAAAAGATTTTTACACAAAGTGCAGAAAGGTTGGCCTAAGTCTCTTAACCCTTTCACTAACATATCATTGTGTTTATGGTTTCCTGCCAGCACCAGCATTTTTTTAATACCAAATTTGCTTATTTTTAATACCAAATTTGCTTATTTTTCAAGAATATTTTGCTTAAGGAATATATAAACAATTAATTAAATATTGATAAATCACCACTGACTTTTGCTATTGTTGGTCAAAAGCTCTGTGTTGTTGCACTGCCATAAACTAGCAACTCTCTGACTTTGCAGCCTGCCGCACCCCTTTTCAAAGATGCCTCTTTTGTGAGAGCAAAGTACACACCAAGCTTTTATTTGGACAAGAAGGGCACAAAATATGAAAAGAGACATTGCACTACAAGAAATGACCAAAACCAGTGATGGAAGGCACAAAAGTGTATTGCAAGTTCAAGCTTTCGATTTTAGTAATATAGGGTCCGCTGTGTTTTGACTTTGTACTGGGTACATTCATCATTTCAATGCCATAGAGACACACACTGTACCTTAATTGTGGACTCGAATTGTTGCCTATAGTACCACATACTATGGGGTGATGTTGCAGAGGTTGGATGTGACCTGATTTGATTGTTGATGATGTTGTGATGTGCGGGATCCAACATGGAGAGTCTGCAACTGAAAAGTCACAAATACTGTAAATACGTCGAGTTGAAATCATATTCTTTTCTCTTGACATAATGTTACCCAACTGGGAGATAACAGGTGAAACTGATGGAAAGATAACCCCTGAAAAAGTAAAGACAGCACAGTGAAAAGGGAAAAACACTATTTTGCTTACTTTTGAATTGTTACTGCCACACTACAAAGCCATCTTTTTTCATGCATTTGCCAGTTTATGTTGAAGGTTGCAGGATGAGTTTTACCATGAAAGACGCAAACCCTGACAGCAATTAAGCGGAAGGCAAGAAGGTGTGACAGCCGACTACAAATAAATAGGATATGCTAAACAGCTCCAGTAGTAGGATTACAGCTCCATTGGGGCCTGAGGTGTTTGGAAGGGTGTCGATACCAGATGGAGGCAGTCTGACTAACCACAACACCTCAATAAGCTGTTCGGGTGTCATGGTTTATTTTACTCTCAGTGGATCATTTCTGTCTCTTGGATTAAAAAAAAAAAAAAAAAAAAAAAAAAAGTTTTTGTTTTTTTTTTCTTTGAAACACATCGATGGGGGACTTGATGACAATCTCCCCTGTCCTTTCCTTCAGTAGGCTGCCTACTGAGCACCAATACTGAGGGGCTTAGAGTGGAGACAGGTGGGAATGGAGACTGTGAAGATGCTTTTGATTGCTATAAACTTAAGAATTGTTTCTGAAGCCCCAAGCTACCTGCAGCGATTCCAGGAAGAAAATCCTCTGGTGGACTTTGGGAGATATTTTCTTGCTGATTTGAGGGATGATACGTGGACTTTGAAAAGGCATGACAGTTGGCCAACATCTGACATTAGACCATGTTTCTTGTGGGTTTAAATCAAGGGTATGCTACTGTGCTATGAAAAATGGCCAGAAAAAAACTGAACAAAAACCTGCATTTAACCATGGCACATGACCTTAAAATGATGGAAAAAAACATCAGCCTAGCCATAAACTGTACCGTCCTATAAACTGGAGTATCATTAGCAGGGAGGGAGTTGTTTCCCCTCTTAAATCTTCACTTTTTTCACTCATAAATCTTACCTTTCACCTAAATTTAGAATTTTTTAAGCTCACATTTTGCAACATTGCTTCACATGATTTTTTTTTTTTTCTAAGTTAACTTCTGGAACTTTTCCCTGGTAATTTTGCATTTTTTTTTCTCATAAAGTTGCTAATTTTCACCCACAAATAATTTGGTAATTTATTGGTAAACTAAAAGGTTTTATTTTTTTTTAAATTCTAGCTTTTCTTGTAATTTTCCAATATTTTATTAATATTTTATATATTTATTTTTGATTCCCACAGGTAAAATTTGACATGCTTTAATATTAGACCCAAGAGCAGACAACAGACTCGGTTAGAATAACAGTAATCTTTACTGAAAGTGAGTGTGAGAGTGAGAATGAGTGCAGAGCGGGAAGAGTCTGGCAACCCTGCAGAGAGGAGAAGAGAAGGAGACATGAGTAATCTTGTAGCACACAGATGAATATAGTCAAATAAATAATAATCTTACGGAGCTGGGTATGGTATGAGTGAAACAACTTGCAGCCACATTCTCTCCTGGTTGCCGAAGTCCCGCGAAGGTGAGGAAGTGCCGGTGCAGATATATACAGTGCCAGGTGCAGAGTATTCCTCAGCTGAGGAGGGAAGGGAAAAAGTTCAGTCTAGTGCAGAGGCACTTACAAGATGCCGGCGAGGAAGAGGAGCCTCCAGCTCGTGGGACGAGTCCTGGTCCACCAGGGAGATGGTCCACCTGTGCACAGGTAACAAGGACAAGCAGAGTAGGATGCAGGAGGATGAGAACAGGTTGGAAGGTTGCTTATGGTTGTAGAAAGGGAAGCGAGGCTCCCAGCTGATGAGGTGAAGAGTAGACAGGTGTTGAGAAGCACTTTAGGTGCGTAGGAGCGTTGACGTCTCCGTGCAGGAGTGAGGGCCCCGCTCCTTATAAAGGCTGCCTGATTAGGGAGTGCAGGTGTGGGTGAAAACCGCAGCTATGAAACAATAGTGAGAGAGGAGAATAACAACACACAGCTCGGATCACCACAAAATTTGGACCTGTTTTTCTTTTGTTTGTTTGTTTATCTATTCAATTTTCAAATTCAGTTTCAGTCTCTTCAGAATCATCAGAGGAGCCAAATAAGGTTTTTTTTTTTTTTTTTTTTTAATTCCTCAGTTGATAGGTTAACTTCCCACAGGAGAAATGACAAAAGAAAAACATCGAAATATATTATTTTTATTCAGAGAGAAAAAAATAGCAAAGAACAGAAGAAAGAAGATGATGAAATGATAAAATAAAAAGCACAAAGCATTTTTGTTTTATCTTATAGTCTAATAGGTACACAACCCAAATCATATGTTCAAAAAAGGAGTAGGAAGAAGGTACTTGGTGCTTGTTTCAGCCTATGCCATTTTTAATTACCTCCGCCAGGCCGAAGGCCAGGAGGAGGTTATGTTTTTGCCAGCGTTTGTTTGTCTGTCTGTCTGTCTGTCTGTCTGTCTGTCTGTTTGTCCGTTTGTCTGTTGGTTAGCACGATAACTCAAAAAGTTTTGGACAGATTTCGATGAAACTTTCAGGCCTTGTTGGAAATGGTACAAGGAAGAAGTGATTAAACTTTGGGGATGATCCGGATCACCGTCTGCATACAGGAATTTTTTAAATGATTCTTTAACATTGTCAGACACGGCCATTTTCAACATGTGTGCAGGGGCAATAGAGGGCGCTGGTCATCGTGTCTGATGAACACAAACTCCGCCTTCTTCAAAGTTTTAGGCACAAAAGGACGCAGAAAACAGTGGTGGGCAGGGCCCGCCACAGTGCCTGTGTTTGCGCTACGCTGCAAAAGCTGACACGGCCAGCTGTCCGCCGCCGGATTATTTGGCAGAAATTCCCTGGCCAGCCACAGGGGCTGCGCAAAAACCAGCTCTCTGCCGGGGGAGGCTTCCAAATCCTCTTTTTTCCACGGAGCGCAAACCCAATAAAACCCATGGCAACCATTATCGCACCTTCTTTTGTCCAGCGGCTCCGGAACAGAGAGGAATCCCGGCGCCAGTAATGCTGCGCCTGATATGTGTGACTCTAATGCTAAAAGTGACTGCATCAGGGATTTACCACCTCAAGTCGCACTTTGCTACACAGCGCCACAAAAACTGTGTAGCCACATTCCATCGACGGATGAACATTTTCAGCCAGTGAGAGAACCGTCGCCTTCCAAATCCAATGCATCGCTAGCAGAAGTGATGTTTCGTCATTTTGTGGCAGAGCACAATCTACCCCCATTGGTGGCAGATCACTTCAGTGATTTGGTGCCAACATTGTTTCCTGACAGCAAGCGCACTCAATTTTTTTGTGCTACTTGGCTTATTATTTTCACAATACCAAAAAGTTATGGCTCAACATTGTCTCCATATAAGTGTACATTTGAATAAATATGTTGGAAATAGCTCATGTTGCAGTTCCTGTTTGCTTAGTTTTTGTTTGTTTGTTAGTTTGTTTTTGCTACAGTTTTCTTTCATCTGCCGATAAATACAGTTTTTAAGTACTCAGTACAGGTGTGAAAGCCCCCCCCCCCCAATAAGGGAGGCATGAGGTCAGTACAGGTGTGAAAGCCCCCCCAATAAGGGAGGCATGAGGTATGCCTTGACAGGTCGCAGCCTGGCACTTTGCAGATGCAGGAGATGGACACAACAGCAACACTTCAGTTTATTACCTCCGCCAAGGAGGTAATGCTTTTACTACTGAACCACTAATCCTATCATTGTGAATCCAATTGCTAGTCATATGTTTTCATGGTCAAGGAATCTGAAAACCTACACACAAACACTGTATGGGGGGGAACTGTGGCACTTGGCGGAGGTCTGCGCTCTCCGAGTGCTTTTCTAGTTGGTTATAGGGAAAAAGCAAAACAGAAAAAAAATTACAGAACTCTGGTTTAAATGCAGAATTATTTTATTTATTCTATATTTAACTACTGCAAACAAAGAGAAAGCTACTGCATTTACTTAAAAAAAGCTTCTGATTCTAGTTTGATGTAGTGTGCTTAGTTTATACCATGTGACGCCCATGTTCTCCACTTCACCTGTCATACGCACCAGTAATTGTTCAGTGGTTGTTCGGTCCACTAAATCATGCAGCTTGCCCGGTGCGTTGCTGCTCAGTCAGGAGAGGAGGAGAAAGAGCAAGACATTTCATTGATGCATTTAAGTGCAGGAGTTGAGGAGCAGAGGCTCCGCCGTGTGAACTGCCGTCTTTGTTTCTGGAACCACACTGCCCACTCAAACACGGACCTCACCAGATCAAGTACAGTGGACCGATTTTATGGTTTATACTTACCTATGCTAATACAGGAAGGCAAAAGAGTTCTTTTGGACCTCAGCCCATTAAAGCTATAGGAATTCTATTTATTTATGACCTTAGTTTAAAATTCAGGCCAGTTCCTGCATTGTAAAACTGATCCTGGCAAAAGTTTGTGAAGCTATTATTTTTTTTAACTGTTTGAGCCAAGGGTCAAACGCTGCAAAAGGTCACTTTTGTTAAAATATTTGCAAGGTCAGGGAGCAAAGATGTAATTTCTGTTTTGCTTATCTTTGACTTTTTTTTAGAGGAATAAGCTGGTTTGACTTTTTTCTGCCACTGCCTTAATAGCAGAGTAAAGTTCAAATATAGACTTCTGAAGCCCGTTCCCAAATGAGGCCCCTGTGGCTATGGCCATGTTTCCGACTGAATACTGAAATGAGTTCAGTCAATAGATAAAAGAGCATAAAAAAGTAAAGCTATTCATTACAGTGACTCACTCATTTGGTCTAATCTATATTTTCCTCATTTTCTTTCACATTATTTGGATTCCTCTAAATTGGCTTATTAAGGATGCTCTCATTTGCTCCACATTGACCTCTGCTGGAACACCTTAACATGCAGGAACAATTCTGAAAAAAAAAAATGGGTTTATGATGGGAAAAACAATCTTGATAATATAAGGCTTGATTCAGCTTAACTTCTCAAAGCCTCCTGTAAATAAACTGAGATTTTTTTCCCTCTTTCTCTCTCTCTCTCCAGCCTCCACATCTCTAATCCAAAGGGTAGGCATGGTTTGTCAAGTTACATTTAAATGAATGCATGTATTTAGAACTGGCAAGTGAATTAGCAGATGTGTACAGGAGAGTGAAATTTTGTTATAATCTTTCCATTTTCTCATTTGTTTTGCCCATGCCTGTCAGCAGCATTTAGGTGCACCGTAATGATTTCTAATTGTGAGCTTCTCTCTGACACTAATTTCAGACCGTGGTAAACTGATGGTTTAGCTCTGTCAAGAAATGCGTGATTATTGCGCCTGTTTTCCCCTGCTGTGGCTGGCCTATCCTCGCTCCTCCAGAGGTAGTAGTCAAATTTGCTTAGATCGTACCGAGCAAAGTATTCAAATCAAGAATAAAACTGATCGTGGGGCTTTGATGTGGACCCATCTGTGTGAATGCATTACTGCACGTCTGGAGGAACTGCGAGATTCATTGTTGTGACATGCCTTGTCTTCCGTTGTGCAGAAAAACAAAGACGGTCGCTGCAGGATCCAGACAGCATAACTAATTAGTCAGGAACACACATGCGAGCACATACACGCACACACATGGGGGCACATATACACAGCGTAGCTACATGCGGGAGCTAGCAAGTAGGATATGATGTCACCTCCATAACCATAATTACCCATCATAAATCATGTGCTGTGACACCCTGTCACAGAATGAATGGGTGCCCCATGTGCCAGCCAGGGATGGCTGCACTTTACTGCTGGGTGCCACAGTGCCACCGTACTATGGACTTGCACCGTCTCAAATGTGTGTGTGTGTGTGTGTGTGTGTGTGTGTTTTGACATTCATTTTTCTTCACTCATCACAGCCTCCTTAGTGATTCAAAGCATTCTTGTTCCCTTGCTTTTGTTTAGTAACAGTCAGCATGGGACTGTCGGGTTTTTCACGGTGGATGTTTATCAGCAGGAAGTCATCTGCATGGAGTAATAAAGGGAGCTTCTGGAGTGAAGTCAGATTGCTTCAGACTTTAAATATGGGCACTTTTAAAGCATAAAGAAATAAGTCGGTTGGGGAAATTCATTTACGTAATAGCAACACTTCAGCGAACAATGCACAGTTCTGCTGCCCTTTGTTTAACAGTAAAGGAGTGTGGCTATCAATCGCTTCTAAGTGCTTTTAAAGCACTTACTGCTTCAGATTTGTGAGACGATTCCAGGGACAGCAAAATGTTGTTTAGCGACTTTAGGATAATTGAACATGGTGAGTTGTTTTTGGAGTTGTGTGAGCCTGTAGCATCCCAGACATTATTAAATGTCATATAAAATCAGCCCAATGTGAAATTTTGTATGCTATTAAACACGTTCTCTGTGTTTTCAAGAGTCTTTTTCATACAGTGGGGAAACATCAATTTTTTTTTTTTTCAGTACATACAATATTTCCAATGAGGCTACTAACAAAAAATTGTCACCAGATGCTGGCCATTATCCACAAGTAGAAGGATCATCGCTCTATCATCATCTGGCCATGCAGGAGTTCCTTGAGAGATGTCAGGCCAGGGAGTCAGAAGGATAGCCAGAAGAGTAGGCCAAGAGTCGAGGACAACTCAGAAAGAGTTGCATTACACTGTTACGGCCTTCATGCATGACCACCTTGCAAAACTTCGTTATTAAAGAAAAGGCATGTTGAAGCACCTTTAAAGTTTGCTATGCAGCATTTGTATAAGCTTATGAAATACTGGGAGAATGTGTGATCAGATGAGATGAAAATGGAATGTTTGACTGTGGTACTAGACACATATGGATGAGAAACTGCAATGTGTGTCGCCCTAAAACCACTACACCAACAGTGAAGTTTGGAGGTGTAAGAATTGTGATGTGGGGCCATTTCTCATCTTATAACACTGGCAGATGTCATATTTGCTGGGGAGGCAATATACTGTAACAGTAAGGGACACTAGATGACTGGATAAGCTAGTTAAGAAGGCTGGTTCAGTGGTGGGGAGGAAATTTGATCCCCTGGGGGCTGTGGTGGATAGGCGGATAAGGGACAACTTGCAGCTTATAATGGACAATGCCAGCCACCCCCCTGATCACATGTTGGTAGGACAGAGAAGCGGCCACAGTGAGCGACTGATCTCGCTGAGACTGAGAGGTATAGGAGGTCCTTTGTTCCAACAGCCATCAGGATGGTTAACAGTATCCTGGAAGGAAGAGATCCCTGCCTTCCAGGGAAAATGCCAAGTTAGCATGACCTCAGTGGAATTAATCAGAATTTTCATATCACTGCAGGAACATTATGTGTGGGCATGCATGCATGTGTGTGTTTGTGCACGTGTAAATTATATTATTTAAAGTTAGGTTGTGCTGTTTTTTTGGTTTTTTTTGGATACATCTGACATATAGTGCTTTTTACAGTTTCTTTATGAAGCTGGTCTAATCAGCAGTGCTACATCCTCGTTCACCTTTCCAAAAACATCCAAGTTGATTGTGTAATCTTAGTTTGAACATGTTAGTATGGAAAAGCACATTTCAAAATATCACTATCAGTGCAACAGGTAAATTTCACCAATATATCAGTGCCTGAATAGCGTATGTGCACTTGTCCTTTGTGCCTATGTAGCAAAGTGTCCTTGCTTTAAAGAACAACAACACAGGGAGTTTTCATTCCCTGTGGAGAGACACACATACCACGCACACACACCTTCACACACATGCATGTAAGAGCAAAAGTGCTGACAGAGCTGAATAGAGCAGCTTCCACTGTCACTAAAGCCCTTGAAGTGTGGAAGCAGCTCCAGCAGTCCCTCTGCTGTTTTGAGTTGAACCCACACCTCCGCTCCCCCATCTTCTTCTCCTTCCACTCTCCTCTTTCCAACTCCCTTTTTTGTTCTCACACTAATTCGCTGCATTAACTTGACTGCTGTGACTTTCATCAGAAGCAACACAGCCAAAGTAGTTGTGTAAAATGTAAATTTCCAGCAGTCCAAACAGTTTCTGCTGAAGTCGCTCAGATGATAAATTGCTCTCTTTCACTAACGTAGGAGAATGTGAGCAACCCGCTGCCTCCTTCCCCTCCATCTCTGTCTGTCTGCCTCTTTGACATATACTGTAGACTAATGTGTGTCCTTTCTTTCAAACACAGTTTCCTTCCCATATACTGTAGCTCACACAGGCTTGATCAAGTGCACACACAGATTCATCGAGCTATATTTGTCTGCTCCTTGCTGTGTTTTATACTTGTGTAATCCTTCCTTATATAAGCAGACTGGAGGCAGGCGGGGTCACTCTACCTCATACAGTATGCTCAGGAAGAGCTCTCAGGTTTTGTTTATGCTTCACTCCTTGTCTAGACACAGATCAAAGTTGAGTATTGGCAAACTTATAGACATGACACAAATAATTGTATTCTGGTGTGTTTTTTGGAAGCAAAAGCAGAAGAGGATCTATTTGGTAAATGAAACACCTTTAGTTAAGTAAAGCAGAAATGAAAGGCTACTCACACGATAGTGGTTCTAGCCCATACTAATAAACTTCTTCAGCGGCTAGGCCATTTACATGGCAATGTGGTTTAGTGGAGTTGAACTGGAAACATCTTCAGAGGGAAATCTTTCTGATAGGTGATAACTGTCACAAACTGGCAGAAGGCATTTGTTGTGAAACAGGTAACCTTGCAACACAGTTACAGACTTCACCCATAGATTTCAACTAGAAAAGCACTCAGAGAGCACATACCTCTGCCAAGGCTCCTTCTGTCCATCATGGATCACCTCCAAAATACAGTGGTGGGAAAAAGTGTTTGCCCCCTTCCTGATTTCTCATTTTTTTGTATGTTTGTCACACTTAAATGTTTCAGATCATCAAAAAAATTAAAATATTAAAGATAACACAAGTAAACACAAAATGCAGGGCAAAAAAAAAAAAATCAAACCTACATGGCCCTATATGAAAAAGTGATTGCCCCCCCATTAAAACATAAATTAACTGTGGTTTATCACATCTTTGAAAAGCTGAGTTCAATTTCTCTAGCCACACCCAGGCCTGATTACTGCCACACCTGCTCTCAATCAAGAAATCACTTAAATAGGACCTGCCTGACAAAGGAGTTGTTCAGAATTCCTTATACAAAGATAGAGAGTGATGATAAGTCAGTGGTGGTAATGCACCTGTAAGATGGTTGCCAACCGCCAATCAAATCTAAAAGAAGGAGAAGTAGTGAAGTAGACCAAACGATCTTCAAAAGCTAGACATCATGCTGCAATCCAAAGAAATTCAGGAAAAAATGAGAAACAAAGTAATTGAGATCTATCAGTCTGGAAAAGGTTATAAAGCCATTTCTAAAGCTTTGGGACTCCAGCGAACCACAGTGAAAGCCACTATCCACAAATGGCGAAAGCATGGAACAGTGGTGAACCTGCCCAGGAGTGGCCGGCCGACCAAAATTACCCCAAGAGCACAGCGGCGACTCATCCAAGAGGTCACAAAAGACCCCACAACAACATCTAAAGAACTGCAGGCCTCACTTGCCTCAGTTAAGGTTGGTGTTCATGACTCCTCCATAAGAAAGAGACTGGGCAAAAGTGGCCTGCATGGCACAGTTCCAAGATGGAAACCACTGCTGAGCAAAAAGAACATAAAGGCTCATGTCAGTTTTTCCAGAGAACATCTTGATGATTCCCAAGACTTTTGGGAAAATACTCTGTGGGCAGACGAGACAAAAGCTGAACTTTTTATATCTCACGTAAAAGTAACACAGCATTTCAGAAAAAGAACATCATACAAACAGTAAAATATGGTGGTAGTAGTGTGATGGTCTGGGGCTGTTTTGCTGCTTCAGGACCTGAAAGACTTGCTGTGGTAAATGAAACCATGAATTCTGCTGTCTACCTAAAAATCCTGAAGGAGAATGTCCATCCATCTGTTTGTGACCTCAAGCTGAAGCACATTTGGTTTCTGCAGCAGGACAATGATCCAAAACACACCAGCAAGTCCACCTCTGAAATGCTTAAGAAAAACAAAATGAAGACTTTGGAGTGGCCTAGTCAAAGTTCTGACCTGAATTCAATTGAGATGTTATGGCATTACCTTAAAAAGGCAGTTCATGTTCAAAAACCCTCCAATGTGGCTGAATTACAACAATTCTACAAAGATGAGTGGGCCAAAATTCCTCCACAGCACTGTAAAAGACTCATTGCCAGTTATCACAAATGCTTGAATGCAGTTGTTGCTGTTGAGGGTGGCTCAACCAGCTATTAGGTTTAGGGGACAATCACTTTTTCACATAGGGCCATGTACGCTTGGATTTTTTTTCTCCTTAATAATAAGCACCTTCATTTAAAAACTGCATTTTGTGTTTACTTGTGCTATTTTTGTCTGATATTTAAATTTGTTTGATGATCTGAAACATTTAAGTGCGACAAACATACAAAAAAATGAGAAATCAGGAAGGGGGCAAACACTTTTTCACACCACTGTATAATGGCTTTGGGTGTCAGCCATGAGCCAGTTGTGGTGAAAATTGCATCAAAGTCTGTCCAGTAGTTTTGGAGTATTGTTGCTAACACACTGTGAGAAGATAAGAGCCTTGACGGAGGTATGCATTCTCGGATCATCACCAAAATGTAATGGGTTCCTCTCTAGCCCAAGAACCACCTCTGGTTAAAATTTCATCTAAATCTGTCCAATAGTTTTTGTGTAATCCTGCTGCACAAATACAAACCAGTTCCTTGCTGGCGCTCTCAGATCATCACCAAAATTTAATGGGTTTATCATTGGCCCAAGGGCTACCCCTTATTTGTATTTGCATTTGTATTTTTTGTATACTTTTATTGATCCCCAGAGGGGAAATTGAGGGCATCCACCTGGATGGATGAAGCAGCCACGGTACGGCGCTATCCCTTTTCCATTCACACACACATTCACACCTAGGGCCACTTTTAGAGTCTCCAATCAACCTAACCTGTATGTATTTGGCTTGTGGGAGGAAACCGGAGAATTCCTGGAGTAAACCCACGCAGACACGGGGAGAACATGCAGACTCCACACAGATCACTGTTGGTCAGGGGCTGGGATCGAACCACGGATCCCCCTTATGAAAATTTCATCAAAATCCATACAGTAGTTTTTGCGTAATTCTGCTAACAAGCAGACAAAGACAAATCACATTGATTACATTACCTTCCTGGCAGATGTAACTAGTCCACATATAGATGGATGGATACACATACAACTCCAACCCATTTCTTTTTTAAGCTTTAACCTTGTGTTTAGCTCTCTCAATTGGCATCTTGGCAAGGAAGGTTGCCTTACTTACTGAGCATATAATGGCCTTGGCATCAAGTCCTTTGGTTTCAAATACTGATGCAAATGTCATGATTTAATACTAGAGAGGCTCAAATGCAGGGCAACCACACCGAATGAACACTCAGACTCAAGTGGGAAAATTTTAAAACTTTAAAAAACGTTAATGAAAACACAAAGACACTCAACGCTAACTTAATAAACATAAACCCACACACACAATTACAGGAAAACGCAAAATAGACACCAACTTAAATACGCATAAAGCAAGAGCACGCTGGAGCCCCATGTAGCCTGAAAGAGAGGAGCAGAGAAATAATTAATTTAAAGATTACTAGAAAGGAGGAAGGTAAGAGAGGAGAAGGGCTTACGGTTTGAGCTTAGGGCCAGGCAGGGATCTCCTGCATCGAACACAAATGGGGAGGACAGGATGAGGAAAGGATTGGCGACCTGGGTGGCTGACTCCCTTGTCTTGAAGGAGGAGGATACAGGTGATCGTGCGCACAGCCCCTGGAGACACATCGCTGACATGGCAGCAG
Organism: Pholidichthys leucotaenia; assembly: GCA_020510985.1. Taxonomy (NCBI): domain Eukaryota; kingdom Metazoa; phylum Chordata; class Actinopteri; order Cichliformes; family Pholidichthyidae; genus Pholidichthys; species Pholidichthys leucotaenia. The sequence continues at coordinate 179,589,381 of CM035839.1, read as the reverse complement.
CCCTGAGGAGAAAAAACACAAGGATAAGACACCAGGAATCCAGATAGCCAAACAACAATTACTGGGGTTGTTTGTGGCAGCAATACTCAACGGTCCAGTGGCGAAGCATTCACACACTGTCTCTTTTATACACTGGTAAACCAGGAAGCAGCAGGCGCACTGATAAGCTCCGGAGCAGAGAAGAACAGAAACAGAAGGGGAGGGGGTGTGCGCTCACCCGATCATGACAGTGCCCCCCTTCCCCAAGGGGCGCCTCCTGGTGTCCCACCGGCCTTTTGAGGATGCACCCGATGGAAACCCCGAACCATGCCCATGTCGTGAAAGTTGGTCCCTGTGATCCACGACCTCTCCGCCGGGCTGTACCCATTCCAATGGACCAAGTACTGCAGGCCTTGGCCCCAACGACGAACGTTCAAGATCTTCTGGACTGTGTAGGTGGTATGACCGTCGATGATCTGGGGGGCAGACGGGGGCCCGGTGGAGGGCAAAGAGGGCTGGCAGAGAGGGGCTTGATCCAGGAGAATTGGAAGGTCAGGTTGATGCGTAGCATAGACAGTAGGTCGAGCCGAACAGTGACATCATTCACGATGCGTGAATCTGTGACCCTGTCCAAATCATGACACAAACTCTGGTGAAATTTTAATGTGAGTCTCATATAAAACATAAATAGTGGGAGAAATACCATTGTGTTCAACTGTGTAACAAGAATACATAAACTCCTCTGTGTTTTAAGTGTTAGGTCCACTGCTCCTGCTCCTGCTCCCAACACTTATGACATCATAATTTTACATAATAGTGATCTATTTTTTTAATTTTAAATGTTAAATTTTCCTATTTAAATAAATAGTTTTATTAAACAGATAAACAGGGAATAAAAATGGGAATAAAAAAAGACATTTATGATATTAATAAAAAGTCACACTCTACAAGTTATGTGCAATTTTATTTAAAGTACTAATTGGACTGATTGTCATCAAAGGAAAAAGATAAACATTCTAAATGGGCTGCATCAAGCTAATTTGAAATATGTTTCCAATCTTAAAGAAATACAAGAACAACTCCAGTCATGCAACAACAATCTGACCGGTTTGTCTCTCTAGTTTAAACCCAACTTTCTTTTTAAGGTTCTGTATGGAACTTTGTTTTTTTTAAATTGAGTTTTAGTGACAAGTTGTGGTCCCTAAGTGAAATACAGACCAGTTTATGCCTTTTTTAAAAGTTGTTTAGCGTTACAGTGTCTTAAGCCAACTATGTTCTGATTGAGCACAAACAGCAAGGGCCATATTACAATGACGAGGTCGGTTGATCAGTTGTGTGATGCACTACATGTTTATGGGCATTTCCAAGTTAATTTCCTTATCACTACAGTGTAAAAACGAACTTTTTACCGGTGCATGACACAAAGAGGCCGGTCTAACCATCCAGAGGTGTGTTTTGGATAATCCAATCCAAAGGGCTCCTTCCCATCCCTTTAATGCAAAGAGGCGCATTATCTAAAGTGATCTGTGATCATGATGGTTAAAGATGGGTTTTGCCCTGACCAAAGCCCCTGTGTGTGAGCCAAAATGCATGCAATTGTAATGCTGCTTGGTAATAAAGAAGCCATCAATCACAGTTGATGACCAAAAAAACAAACGGTGAAGAATGAGCTGAAAAAAATCAGCTGAATGGTTTAATATAGTGCGCACTGATGCCACATAGACCTGAATGGGTTTGAAACCTAAGGAAAAGAGGATGATGCCTGTGCAAGCTTTCATAAACTTTCATTAACGATAACATGGAATGGGGGTGTCTAGGGGGGTTCGCGCTGGAGATGCGGGGCCCAGATGTCTCAGGCCCAGGGGGTGTGGGCCCGCTGCGCCAGCCGCGTGGCAGCTTGGCCTCCGTCGGCCATCCGTCCTGGGGTGGATACCTGGCTTTCCTGGGGCTTGTTGGCCTCGGACATTTGTGCCCTGTGGGGGTTGGTGGCATTGCCTTGCCTGCTCGGGGTTTCTGGTGGAGTGGAGTTGCTGTGACCGGTCACCCTCTTCGTATGCTCGCTGACAAACCATTCACATGCACACACTTATTTTGTGCGTGTTCTCATATACATGCACATGGATGCACACACATGCAAATGTCTCCCCTTTAACAGGTGCAGATACCAGACTCGTGTTGAGACCTCTTTGTTGGAAGAAGCAGTCTATCTTCTGTTTGTTTTAGTTGTTGGTTTGTTTGTCTTTTTGGTCTGTTCCTCTCCCTTTTTTTCCCCCAATCCCCACACTTCCTTTCCCCATTCCCCGTCCTGTCGGGTCCTTCATGGGTAAAATAATTTAAATAAAGTATTAAAAGTTATTGCAAGAGGAGTTTACAACAATATATAGTACATAAATAGGTACTGTATAAAGCTCCTTTTTGCAAAGTAAATCTGTTTTGGCACAATAAGGGTAGCAGATTTCTGTTTTGATCACCTACTGTAGCTGCCTGACAGGACAAGGGGAAAAAAAACAAAAAATGGTCTCCCATTATCCGTCCTAGGAAGGAGGGAAGGAGGTGATCTGGTGCCTTGTTCATTCATTGAGTCCCCTAAAAATAAGCACATTCATGCCTAATAAGTCCATGATGAAAACTAACCCCCCACCCCCATGCACCGCACATCACATTGGAACATACTGGCACACATGCTCTCTCTTCATTCATTTGTTCCCCTAAAAAAATCCTACATCAATACCTAATCTATAGACTCCAATGGTAAGTCCGCAATTAAAATGAGAGTGTGGATGGAATAAAAAAAACTAGTGTGTGATCGTCATATAATTAAAAGGACGGGCGATTATGACTGTTACAACTCTCTTTATTAAAATAAGATCCCAGTGCATGCCGTTTCCTGAGCTCCGTAGCTGTGCAATGTCTAAACACGCCACTGAAATATCATTAAACAGTGTGCTTCTGTCGATAGACCTCTTTCTTCCTGATCAAAAGCAGATTCTCATGGAATGCACTATAATCGTAATGCACATTAGATTACACGCCACCACACCTCTTTGTGAAATGACTCTCCTCCTTTCAGCGCAGAGCGGGCGTACTATCTACTGGTACTAGATGATGCGCTGACAGAAACTAACAAAAACACTGGCATATGGCGGAAAGTCTGTCGGAAAAGTGCACGGATGACCATCAAAATAGGGCCCCAAATGTTGTCACAAAAGCTAAATCATGGGACACCTGGTGGCCTAGTGATTAATGATACATGCTATAAGAGCATGCTGCTCATTTGCAATGCTCATTTTCCTCTTTCCTAAACTTAAATAAATGTGAAAAGAAGCAGTGAGCGACAGTGCATTTCATATGTGTCCTAAGATCATCAGATCATCAAACATGCTTCTATTTCTGGGATTGTTGTCCATGAAATCAAATCTCCGTGGATACTTTCAACCGCTCAATGGTACTGCTTCTGTTAAGGGAAAAAAAAAAAAGAAGAAAAGACCTCAGCATGAGCCAGAGGTGCTGTCAACGAAAAGCTTTCATGTACTAGCTGCTAGTTGAGTCACTACTTGTTGGCAGAGACTGAGGCAAAAATAGAAGTTTATTTATAGAAAAATATTTTATATTTTAGCTTTCCTTTGCATCCAATATGGAATACAACAAAAGTTAGTCACATTTTATTTCCACGTTGAACACAAACTAAAAGTTTTTATTAGCACATTACTACACCTGTGGGCAGTCCTCTAATTACACATATCAGTTGGTAGGTTTGATGGCTTTGGAAAAGGAGGAAAAGAGCCAGGAACGAGAAAAAAGAAGCCATCTCTTAACTTCTCTACATTGAGTAGAAGGATATATGTTCCAGACGGAAAGCTCAATAAGACTACACAAGCACAGAGTGAGACACAAGGCAGAAAACCATGTCAGTAGAGTGCATGAGAGGGAAAAGGAGGGAGGCTGAGAGAGGTAGATGAGTGTGCCGAGAGCACATCTGTAAAAGCCATTTCTCTATAAGGTCGGGAGAGGAAGAAAGGAATAAAGATAAATGTCCTGTGACGTTCTGAAAGTGGGCCAAACCAGGGTGTGTTTAAACTGATCCATATGGGCTGGAAGAGAGGAAGAGAGAGAAATGTTATCATCCTAATGCAGTTTGAAATATCACAGTGCAGTATGAACTGGTGCATGTTCGTTTTGAACTATTAGATTTCGCTCACTGTTCAGTAGTGTTTCTGATTAAAACAGATACCCATGTAAAAATAAATCCATCCAAGGGAGAAATAAATAACTTCCAAAGACATAAGCATACATGCAGTATATAGACATCATTTCTCGTGGCTTTCCCATTCTTTTTTCCATTTTGGAGTCTCTTAATGCACAACTCAAGTCAGTTAAAATACATTGAGATGAACCTTTGCTGCATTTTCATTGTTTTTCCATGTGTGCACTTTATTAGGTGCAGACAGTTTTTTGATCGTTACATTGTTAAAAAAACTGAGAAATGCCAGAATGATCATCTATAGAACAAAACTCTACTTGCCTTCTAAATGTTTTAGGGGCGAACAATCAGAAAGGGGTTGTTTGAAGTAAAATTAAGCAATTTTCAAAAAAATAAGGACCCACCACAGATTCAGATTAATGTTTTGTGCAACAATTCAATACTGTCATAAATCGCCCTTTTTACCTTATCATTGAAAACACTTGATGAAGAAACTGGGTGGAACAGAAAACCTGCAATGGAATGGCCCTCCATGGCATATGATTGCCCACCCTTGACCTAGAGTCAAGGGTGGGCAATCATATGCCCAAAAGGGTGGGCTAGCTGAAGTGATTGTCACTTCCTTGTGGTAACGTATCGCCACTTCCTGTTTTGCTGTCTGCCTGTGTGGTTTGCTCTCCAGCCACTAGCTAGCCAGTAGCTATGGCTACTAGCTCTCTTTCCTCTCCTCCTCTGGTGTGCTCTCTCTGTCAGATGTTTAGCTACACCTCTGCCTCTTTTAGTGATAACGGTAAATGTAATAAATGTTGTCTTTTTGAGGCGCTCGAGGCGAGGTTGTCTGATTTTGAATCCCAGCTCCGCTGCAATGAAACACCGTCTGCGCCAGTTAATCTCGACGGACGCCCCTTAGCTGCAGCGGAGCTAGCTAGCTTAGGCCCCCCTGTCAGCGGTTCCCCGGCTCTCCTCAGCAGTGAGGAGACTGGGTGGGTGACGGTGAGAAGGAAGCCTAGTCGCAAAGCCCCGGTACACCACCAACCTGTTCACATTTCTAATCGTTTTTCCCCGCTCAGCGACACACCCGCTGAGGAAAAAACTCTGATCATTGGTGAGCTCTGTAGTCAGAAACGTGAACCTAGAGACTCCAGCGGCCATAGTCAAATGCATTCCTGGGGCCAGAGCAGGCGACATCGAGTCAAATCTGAAAATGCTGGCTAAAAGTAACTGTAAATACTCCACAATTGTTATTCACGCCGGCATTAATGACATCCGTCTCCGGCAGTCGGAAGTCACGAAACTTAATATAGAATCGGTGTGTGACTTTGCAAAAACGATGTCTGCCACTGTAGTATTCTCTGGGCCCCTCCCCAATCTGACCAGTGATGACATGTTTAGCCGCTCGTCATCCTTGAACCGCTGGCTGTCTGTGTGGTGTCCTAAAAATGATGTGGGCTACATTGACAATTGGAGCTCTTTTTGGGGAAAACCTGGTCTTATGAGACGAGACAGCATTCATCCCACTTTGGATGGTGCTTCTCATTTATCTAACAATCTGGCATCTTTTTTATCCAAATTTCCAAAACCCTGACTACTCAGAGTTGGGACCAGGAAGCAGAGTCGCAGTCTTACATGCCTCTCTGCAGCTCCTCTTCATCTGCCACCCCTCAGCTTAGCCCCTGACTTCCCCATCAGAGAATCGTTGTCTGCTCCCTCCAAAGTAAATAAAAATATAATGCATAAGCATCCCAAAGTGATAAAGCAAAATATTGGTAAAACTCAAATTAAACATAAAGCCTCTAAATTGAATGAATTGGCCTCTGTTCCTCCTCATAATTTAAAAATTAAATGTGGTTTATTAAATATTAGGTCTCTAACTCCCAAGTCTCTGTTAGTCCATGATCTGTTAATTGATCATCAGATTGATTTAATTTCCCTTACAGAGACTTGGTTAGGGCAAGAGGATTATGTTGGTTTAAATGAATCAACTCCCTCTGGTTATTTAAACTGTCAAAATCCCAGAAGTTCTGGTCGTGGAGGAGGAGTAGCAACAATTTACTATTCCAAATTACTAGTTAATGTAAAGCAAAAAACATGTTATAATTCCTTTGAGGGCCTGGTCCTCAGTATTGGGCACTTTAGCAATTTTAGGTTAAACCCAATTTTATTTGCCATAGTTTATCGTCCCCCATCAACCTACTCAGAATTTTTATCCGAATTTGCTGATTTCTTAGCTGATTTAGTGCTGAAATCTGATAGAATAATTATAGTAGGGGACTTTAATATACATGTGGATGTAGATAGTGACTGCCTTAATGTGGCATTTAATTCAATATTAGACTCGATTGGGTTTTCTCAGAAAGTAGGAAATTCTACTCATTACCTCCACCATACATTGGACCTTGTTCTGACATATGGCATAGAAATAGAAAATCTTGTAGTGTCTCCTCATAACCCTGTACTGTCAGACCATTGTCTGTTAACCTTTGATTTTACGATTTCTGACTATTTGGCTCCTAAAGAAAAATATTATTACAGTAGATGCCTCTCAGATGATGCTGTTACCAAATTTATGCAGATTGTTTCCTCTATGCCATGTGTCAACACAACGGAAATAAGCTATAGACAGCTTGCTCCTTCTGTAATTGATAACATGGTGGATAGTGTTTCAGCTTCTCTGCATCAGACTCTAGACTTGGTGGCCCCCTTAAAAAAGAAAAAGTCTAATCAGAGATTTCTAACTCCTTGGTTCAACACAGAAACTCGTAGCTTAAAACAGAAGACTCGTCAATCAGAAAGAAAATGGCGCTCCACTAATTTAGATGAAATCTATTTAGCTTGGAGAAATCATCTTTTAATTTATAAAAAATCTCTTAAAAAAGCTAGAACGAGTTATTACTCTGCATTAATAGAAGAGAACAAGAATAATCCCAGGTTTCTTTTCAGTACTGTAGCCAGGTTGACAAAGAGTCAGGACTCTGTCAATCCTAGCATTCCCTTAGAGCTTACTAGTCAGGACTTTATGAACTTTTTCAATAATAAAATTTCATCCATCAGAGATAAAATCAATCAGATTCTTCTCACAGTTAACTTAAATACTGTAACTACTACAACTCCTTCTATTGATGTCTGTCTTGATGAGTTTACTCCAATTGACATTTGTGAGTTAGACAAAATAGTTTCCTCATCCAGACCTTCAACTTGTCTTTTAGACCCTATTCCTACCAGGTTATTTAAAGAAGTCTTCCCACTTATTGGTAGCCTTATTCTTCATATAAACAATTCTTCATTAACTTTAGGCCATGTACCGCAGGCTTTTAAAACGGCTGTAATTAAACCCTTACTCAAAAAGCCAACGCTAGATCCAGGAGCTTTAGCTAACTATAGACCAATCTCTAATCTCCCTTTCATTTCAAAAATCTTAGAAAGAGTTGTTGCTACGCAATTATTTGACCACCTACAGGGAAATGGTTTACTTGAAGAGTTTCAGTCTGGGTTTAGAATCCATCATAGTACTGAAACAGCCTTAGCGAAGGTCACTAACGACCTCTTCATTGCATCTGATAATGGACTAGTTTCTGTACTTGTCCTTTTAGACCTTAGTGCAGCTTTTGATACTATCGATCATAATATTCTACTTGATAGATTAGAACACTATGTTGGACTTAATGGAACTTCATTGCAGTGGTTTAGATCTTATTTATCTGATAGGTTCCAGTTTGTTAATGTAAATGATGAGTTTTCTTTCAACTCAAAGCTCAGTCATGGAGTTCCACAGGGATCTGTGCTAGGCCCTACTCTTTTTAGTTTATATATGCTTCCGTTAGGCAACATTATTAGAAAGCACTGTATACATTTTCATTGTTATGCTGATGACACACAATTATACCTGTCAATGAAGCCAGATGATAGTAATCAATTAGCCAAGTTAGAAGCCTATCTTAAGGAAATCAAAGCTTGGATGACTTGTAATTTCCTGCTATTAAATTCAGATAAGACTGAAGTCATTCTTGTTGGTCCAAAAAACCTTAGAAATTCCTTTCCAAATCAAACTTTCAGTTTGGATGCGGTTACTCTTTCTCTTAATAGCTCTGTGAGGAACCTTGGAGTTATTTTTGATCAGGATTTGTCCTTCAATTCACATATTAAATTTGTTTCTAAGACTGCCTTCTATCATTTGCGTAATATTGCCAAGATTAGGAGCATCTTGTCTCAGAGTGATGCTGAGAAACTGATCCACGCTTTTGTTAGCTTGAAATTAGATTATTGTTGTTCTTTATTATCAGGCTGTCCTAAAACATCTTTAAAAAGTCTTCAGCTGATCCAAAATGCTGCAGCAAGAGTTTTAACAGGTACTAGAAAGAGAGATCATATCTCTCCGGTTCTGGCCTCCCTTCATTGGCTTCCCATAGAGTTTAGAATTAAGTTTAAAATCCTTCTTCTTACTTACAAAGCTCTAAACAATCAGGGTCCTTTTTATTTAAAAGATCTGATACTACCGTATTATCCTAACAGAGCACTACGCTCCCAAAATGCAGGATTACTTGTAATACCTAGAATCTCCAGAAGTACAATGGGAGGCAGAGCCTTCAGTTATCAAGCTCCTCTCCTGTGGAATCAGCTGCCAATCTGGATTCGGGAGTCAGACTCGATCTCTGTTTTTAAGAATAGGGCTAAAACCTACCTTTTTGATATAGCCTACAATTAGGGAGGGATCATGTGTTTCTGAACCCTCCCTTAGTTATGCTGCTAATAGATTTAGTCATCCGGGGGACCTCCAGTCATGCACTGGGCCTCACTCCTTTTCTCACTCTCAATGAAATATTTTTTTTGCTGGTCATTAACATTTGTTTGTTCTCTCCCATAGATTGAGTCCCCATCGTGCTGTTTGCTCTCTACATGTCTGTTCTTTTCTTCTTCTCTATCCCTTCACCCCCCAGCCAGTCGCAGCAGATGACTGCCCCTCCCTGAGCCTGGTTCTGCTGGAGGTTTCTTCCTGTTAAAAGGGAGTTTTTCCTCTCCACCGTCGCCAAGTGCTTGCTCACAGGGGATCGCCTGATTGCTGGGGTCTTTCTGCAACTGTGGGGGTTCCCCCTACAGTTGATAGTGCTATGAGATGACTGTTGTTGTGAAATGGCGTTATATAAATAAAGTTGAATTGAATTGAATTGAATTGAATAGAGTCGTGTTTTGATAGACCGCCCACTAGTGGTTGCGAGAATCACTGCATGAAATGACATAGCGAAGGGTTAGAGGTTAATGTGTTGAACGGAGACCCTCACCTACCCTACCCTATATCCTTAATTACGTAAAAATGTTCATTTAATTTGTAAGTGAATTGTGAATGGAGAAGTGAATGTGAACACAGATGGGAGTCAAAAAAGCATACAGTAAAGTAGACGTGAACTCTCATCTCTTGCATAGTAGATTAGTGCCAAAATCAGTAGACTTCATACGTTTGATTGATTGTGACCAGCTACTTATCCCACATGGTGATAAGGTATGACCCCTCAGTGTTTACCCAAAGTGCACTTTTTCCCTCGTAAGGTTTCCTGGGTAGATCATTTGAAAGAACACCAATACATCTATAGCATGCCTCTACTCTGTGTCATAGACATTAAGCAGCAGTGGACTGACTAAGGAAGGAAGGAAGGAAGGACTGATTTTCATTTTTGATGCCAGAATTTAAAAATAATTTCTTTTTCAGTTTTTAGAGAGTTCTGTGTTTTTTAGTCCCCCAAATATCGTGGCTATCTCCTCTACATATGTATGAAGTTATGCGTGCAAGAATGGTAGCAAAAATGTAATTTTCATCAAGGCCCATGTTTACAATGGAATTCCTCATGCAAAGATAAAATTTTGCTCTGTTTAAAAGAATACTGCTGAATCAAACATACATATTGGAGGTACAGATTGATTTTTCATGAAATTATCAAAAATTGTGATCTTTACTGCAGTTAAGCTGGAAAGGTTTGTTTCAGATAGACAATAAACCAAAGAGCTGCACCTTGATCAATATGGAAGAAATGGGGAGGTTTTTTGTTTTGTTTTTTTTTTTACCTTGAGAAATATAAAAGTATTCAAGTTTAATTCACTAAGTCACTTGTTGCTAAAATTGAGCAAAGCAGATCTCCTTTAAAGATCCTGTCTACCTTTCCTGACTATCTTGTTGTTTTCCGTAAGTGCCTTCTTTGGTCAACAAACATTCTTTGTTATGTTTTCATTACTATGGTGATTTTCATCTGTCGGCAGGTTAATGGCTTGGAGGTTAATGGTTAAAGGGAGTGTTCAATGATTCACACTCTCACAATGTCACCCTGATCTAGACACAACAGACTGGCTCTCCTCTCTGAATCAGTCATCCTTTGCAACTTGTGTGAACACAGCTGCTTTATATCTGACTTGTTCATGCTCCCCCAGTGATACCAGTCTACCTGAAGAGCGTTCTCATTTAAATTGCCTAGTTGCTCACATGTTTACTACAATTCAGTTAATTATCTCAGTTTGGATTGACATAAACAAGTTAATCATTTGATAAAAGAGAGATATTACATTATGAATGGTCTAGAATGGTGGCCCTCAGTAGGTAGCCCGTGGGCCACATCTGGCCCACGAGCTACTTATTTGTGGCCCCCGAGCTGTGGTTCCTTGACTATATGTTTTGGTTTGGTCAGCACCTGTAAACGTGGACTGTTATCTCCATGCCAACGATGTGCTGACAGCTTGTCAGGGCGTGAGTGGCTACAACTCGAGTGGCACTTTTTTACTTTCATTTTTGGAGCGGTTTGCTTATTGGTACTTAGCCAGCAGTACGAGCCTAGATTGAATGAAAATGATATGTTCCAAGTTTGCTGCTAAAAGAAAAGTGGACGGTGAAAATCAGCAATCAAAAAATGAATGGACTGAGCAATTTGCATTTATTCTCCCTCCTACCAGCACAGGACCAATGTGCTTAATATGCCAGGAGACCATAGCTATGATAAAGATTTCCAGTTTGAAACGGTATTATGAGAGCAAGCATAGGAATTTTTAAGAGACATTTCCTCAAAATTCAGAGGTAAGAACAGCAGCAATAAATGCACTGAAATCATCAAATCAAGCTGCAAGCAGGATTCTTGTTGCATCTATGACACAACAACAACTAGAAAAGCACTCGGAGAGCGCAGACCTCCGCCAAGCGCCACAGTTCCCCCCATACAGTGTTTGTGTGTACATTTTCAGATTCCTTGACCATGAAAACATATGACTAGCAATTGTATTCACAATGATAGGATTAGTGGTTCAGTAGTTATTGAAAAAAATGGCATTTTCCGTAATGGCGGTTTAGCGCCACAGTTCCCCCCATACAGTGTTTGTGTGTACGTTTTTCGATTCCTTGACCATGAAAACATATGACTAGCAATTGGATTCACAATGATAGGATTAGTGGTTCAGTAGTTATTGACGAAAATGGCATTTTCCATAATGGCGGTTTAGCGCCACAGTTCCCCCCATACAGTCTTCAGATTCCTTGACCATGAAAACATATGACAAGCAAGTGGATTGACAATGATAGGATTAGTGGTTTAGTAGTTATTCACGAAAATGGCATTTTGCGTAATGGCGGTTTTCTTGTGGACGGTGATCCGGATCACCACCAAAATCTAATCATCTGTAGGATACTCCATTTCTGACAATCTGTGAAAATTTTATGAAAATCCGTCCATAACTTTTTGAGTTATCTTGCTAACAAACAAACAGACAAACAGACAGACAGACAGACCAACGCCGATGATCACATAACCTTTTTTTTTTTTTTTTTTTCGGTTCCGGCGCCACACGAGTTGGCTGCTTTTTGCAACAGCGGCTCAATTCTGAGTCTTTTTATCTTCCTTCTTCTTTCTGATCCGGTGATAACTTTCTGATCCGGTACACCTTTCACTCTATATATATATATCACGGACACACAGATCGCCCCAAAGGTCTCCCAAGTCGGCGGACGGAGCCTCTGTTTACAGCAGGAGACGATACAGCAGGGAAGAGCTAGCTAGCACTCAACCGCCACCCGGTGCTAACGGAGAAACTTGACATACTGGGGAACTGAAGCGAAAACGACGCGGGTGCCGGGCTGGAGTTTAGGCGGCGTGCAAGAAATATAAGACAGAATAATAAAGAGCGAAGTCAAGAACCAAGCAGACCACCCGTAAATTTACTGGATGAAAAGCTCCCAGGAAGCAGCTGGCCACCAAGGCTGCTCGAAAAAGTGCTCCGGCCACCGGCGGAGTGAAGAAGCCTCACCGTTACAGGCCCGGTACCGTGGCTCTGAGAGAGATCCGTCGCTACCAGAAATCCATGGAGCTGCTCATACGTGAGCTGCCCTTCCAGCGCCAGGTGAGGGAGATTGCTCAGGACTTCAAGACCGACCTGCGCTTCCAGAGCTCCGCCGTCATGGCTCTGCAGGAGGCCAGCGAGGCCTGCCTGGTGGGTCTCTTCGAGGACACCAACCCGTGCGCCATCCATGCCAAGAGGGTCACCATCATGCCCAAAAACATCGAGCTGGCCCGCTGCATCTGCAGAGAGAGAGCTTAGACTTTCTGCTGCACATCCACCAACCACAATGCTCCGCACTGTGTATATATATATATATATATATATATATATATATATATATATACTGTATATATATATATATATAAATATTGTGGTGGACACACATACGGGACCTGTTTTGTGACTCACATTTTAGGTCAGAACAAAGACAGGGCAGCTCCCTTAGTGATTACAGGAAGCTGCAAGAATCTTAGCTTTGGTATGCAAGGCTTGAGACTGTGGGGGGTTTAATTAAAAGATTAAAGAGGGGATGCATTGGAGACAGTGGAAGTGATATCATGGAGAGAAAATGCATTGTGATTTTCTTTATAATGCAAGGTGGTTTGTGAGACATGTGACCTGTGAAGTGTAAGAGTCCTGATATTTAAGGACCAGAGTTTACTGTGTGGATCTCTTTCTCTGCTTTGAGATGATGGTGTTATGAATAAAGCTGACTTGAGAGAGAACTCTGCCTCGTCATTTTCACATCACCACACTGGTGACCCCGACGTGATCATGCAAGAGGAGAATTCCCCCGGGCCAGCCTCGTCAGGAGCCCCCAGCCAAGCGAATGCCGCCACAGTCCAGCTACCGGACTTCTGGCAGAACAATCCGTGCTCCTGGTTCAACACTGTTGAGGCGCAGTTCAACCTCCGGGGAATATCGGTAGATGCCACAAAATTCTACCACGTAGTCGCAAAGCTGGACAACAACATGGTCCAGCATGTGGAGAGCCTGATCGACCAGCCGCTGGACAGCGACAAATACGGCACGCTGAAGGCTGCACTCATCCAGCAATTCACCCCCTCGGCGGAGGAGCGAGCAGAGAGGCTCCTGGCACTGACGGAGTTGGAAAATGACATGCCCACGAACCTGATGGAGAAGTTGTTGAGGTTGAAAGACTCTGACAACGATCACTTCATTTTCACTCACCTTTTCCTCAGGACTCTACCGTCAGCAGCGAGAGCGACCCTGGCCAGTTCGCCACTGTTGGTCCAATGGGACTACCGCGCGCTGGGCCAAGAGGCGCAGTGGATTGTCAATGCCACCAAGCGGCGCGCAGCCACGGCTGCGGCAGCGGAACTCGGCGCGACGACCGGAGACGACAGGGGGCCAGAGGCAGCAGTGCCAGACTCACCGACGACGGCGGCGGCAGGGGCCAGGGAACGCGGATCGGACGTCCTTTGTTTCTATCTTCGCCGTTTCACAGAGAGGGCATGCAAATGTGTACCACCGTGCCAGTTCAGGCATTCGGGAAACGCCAAGACCGGGGGTCGGTAGCAGCCGCGGCCCTTGGGGAAGAGAACAAGCTGCTCTACTTGTCGGACACACGATCCGGGAGGCAGTTCCTCATCGACACAGGCTCCCAGTTGAGTTTCATCACACCTTCCTACGCGGACAGACTGGCTGGTTCTGGAGGTCCCCGGGTGACGGCAGTGAACGGCTGAGATTAAGACCTTTGGTGAGAAGACTCTGCTTCTGTCTCTACACGGCCGTGCATTTGAGTGGACTTTTGTTGTAGCAGCAGTAAATTTCAATATGTTGGGGACTGATTTTTTGTGCTCACATGGTTTGTTGGTTGATCTCGCTAACAGGCGCCTGGTTAATGCACTTTCTTTAAATTCTATCCCCTGTACAGCGCGAGTGACCCCGCCAACAGCACAAGCCAACGTCACAGCTGCAAGCGGTAAGTTCCACACACTGCTCACTCAGTTCCCAGCACTCACGGTCCCCACATTTTCGGCAACAGTCGCTAAACACGGGGTGGAGCATTTTATTACCACTACCGGACCGCCCGTTTTTGCAAAAGCTCGGCGCTTGGACGCAGTTAAACTGGCCATAGCGCGCGAGGAGTTTGCCAACCTGGAGAGGCTGGGCATTATCCGACGTTCAAACAGTCCTTGGGCTTCCCCGCTACACATGGTCCCGAAAGCTGACGGAGCATGGCGACCTTGCGGGGATTTCCGCCAGTTAAACAACGCTACAGCGCACGACCGCTACCCAATCCCACATATCCAAGATTTTTCTGTTCATTTGGCGGGGGCGCGCGTTTTTTCTAAAATAGACTTGGTCCGCGGTTACCACCAAGTCCCAGTGCGCGCTGAGGACATACCCAAAACAGCGGTAATAACTCTGTTTGGCCTATTCAAGTTTTTATGCATGCCATTTGGACTTAAAGGGGCTGCTCAGATGTTCCAACACATGATGGACGCGGTGCTTCGCGATCTCCCTTTTGGTTCGTTTACTTGGACGATATTTTAGTAGCCAGCACGTCCGAAGACGAACACGAAAAACACCTGGCCACAGTTTTCCAAAGGTTGGGAGATCACGGGTTAATAATCAACCCGGCGAAGTGTCAGTTCGGGGTGGCGCAGATCGATTTTTTGGGACACCGTGTCTCCCCCGAAGGAGCAGTTCCGCTTCCTGACAAAATGCGCGCGGTAGCAGATTTTCCCCGGCCGCAGACGGTCAGGGCGTTGCAGGAGTTTTTGGGAATGGTGAATTTTTATAACCGTTTTCTCCCCCGAGCGGCGCAACTCATGCAGCCGCTGTACGCCGCACTCAAAAAAAAGAAACCCGCGGATAAGATCGAGTGGCCCCCGGAGCGGGACCAAGCGTTCTCGGAAGTGAAAGCAGCCTTGGCAAAGGCTGCGTTGTTGGCACACCCAGACCCAACGGCCCGCATAGCGCTCACCACTGACGCATCAGAGGTGGCCATAGGGGCGGTCGTGGAACAACATGTAGCCGGGGTTTGGCAGCCCCTCGCATTTTTCAGCAGGACCTTGTGCGATAGCGAGCGTAAATACAGCGCGTTCAACAAGGAGCTGCTGGCTCTCCATTTGGCCATCCGCCACTTTCAGTTCTGGCTAGAAGGACGCTCTTTCACCGCGTTCGTTGACCACAAACCGCTAACATTCGCGATGGCCAAGGTTTCTGAACCGTGGTCAGGCTGGCAGCAGAGACAGCTGGCCGCGATATCAGAGTTTACCACTGATATTCAGCATGTGGCAGGCAAACTCAATGTAGTGGCAGATTGCCTCTCGCGCGCCGTGGCGGCCCCAGTCAGCGTAGGAGTAGATTATGCAGCCATGGCCGCGGAGCAGGCTGGTGACATGGATGTGTGCGAGCTTCAGTCTGGACCAACAGGGTTAAGGCTAGAGAGCAGGGTGCTGCAAGACGGTATGCCCCCCCTAATCTGCGATGTCTCCACGGGACGGCTGCGGCCAGTAGTACCGGCCGCGTGGCGCCGCCGCGTTTTTGACTCGGTTCATTCCTTGGCGCACCCTGGAGTGCGCGCGTCGGTCAAAATGGTAGGAGAGAAATTTGTGTGGCCAAGCCTCCGCAAACAAGTTAAGGAGTGGGCAGCAGCCTGCACGGTGTGTCAACGAGCCAAAGTACACAGGCACATGGGGGCTCTTTTGGAGCCGTTTCACATTCCGGCCAAGAGGTTCGATCACGTTCATGTGGACCTCGTTGGCCCCCTCCCGCTGTCACAAGGGTGCACACACCTTCTGACAATGGTGGACCGCACCACGCGCTGGCCTGAAGTGGTCCCGCTGGCATCAACCACAGCCGAGGAGGTGGCGCGCACGTTTTTAACAGCTTGGGTGGCGCGTTTCGGCGTTCCGTCGGACATTACGTCTGACAGAGGCCCTCAATTTGTGTCCGAGCTTTGGTCGACAATGGCCCGCAGCCTAGGTGTCTCAATTCACCGCACAACCGCGTACAATCCGCAGGCTAACGGGTTATGCGAACGTTTTCATAGTTCATTGAAAGCGGCTCTCAGGGCGTCACTGACGGATGCAAATTGGGTTGACAAGTTACAGTGGGTGTTATTGGGGTTGCGTTCTGTGCCTAAAGAGGACTTAGAAGCCTCCCCAGCAGAGCTCGTGTTTGCGCAGCCACTCCGGCTGCCTGGGGAGTTTCTCCCAGATAACCCTGCGCCAGACGCCTCCCCGTCTCAGCTGTTGCAGAGCAACATAGAATCAAGCATGCTGCCCGGTCCCGCGCACCACAGTTTTCCGCGCGTTTTTGTGCCTAAAACTTTGAAGAACGCAGAGTTTGTTTTTGTTAGACACGATGCGCATCGAACCCCGCTGCGACCACCTTATGACGGACCATTCAGAGTGCTAGAAACAGGGGACAAGCAGTTTTTGCTAGATTTGGGGGGTAGGAAAGAGAAAATTGGCATAAACAGACTCAAACCCGCCTTTGTGGTGGCAGATGAGCAGGTGCTGTTGGCGAGGGCCCCGCGGCGAGGTAGGCCACCGCGGGGGGCTTCGCAGAGTAATGTTTCCCCAGAACACCCACAGGTGCTGACAAAAGGTTTCCACCCCCAGACGGCAAACCCCCAGGACAGCCCCGCAGAGACGTTGAATCCCAGCTACAGCAGATACGGCAGGAGGCTGAAGCCTATACGGCATGTGGACTGATGTGTATTGATATTATCACGGCATGCATGTGGTTTTTCTCTTGTTGTTCTGTTTATTCTAAAATGCTGGGGGGGGCTTTGTGTGGTGGACACACATACGAGACCTGTTTTGTGACTCACATTTTAGGTCAGAACAAAGGCAGGGCAGCTCCCTTAGTGATTACAGGAAGCTGCAAGAATCTTAGCTTTGGTATGCAAGGCTTGAGACTGTGGGGGGTTTAATTAAAAGATTAAAGAGGGGATGCATTGGAGACAGTGGAAGTGATATCATGGAGTGAAAATGCATTGTGATTTTCTTTATAATGCAAGGTGGTTTGTAGACATGTGACCTGTGAAGTGTAAGAGTCCTGATATTTAAGGACCAGAGTTTACTGTGTGGATCTCTTTCTCTGCTTTGAGATGATGGTGTTGTGAATAAAGCTGACTTGAGAGAGAACTCTGCCTCGTCATTTTCACATCACCACAATATATATATATATATATACTGTATATATATATATATACTGTATATTATATAGTATATGTATTATGTATTATATATATTATAATATGTACATATGTATACTAGCTGCTCTTGTTTTTTCTTGCCTTCTGATTGTTGCTCTGAGTGTTGCTATCCCTGTGCTGTTGCAATCCTGGAATTTCCCCATTGTGGGACTAATAAAGGCTTATCTTATCGTAACCTCCCCCTTTGGCGGAGGTAAAAAGCAATAGAGTGCCCACTCAGAGTGGCGTGGATTTTGGGTAAGCACAAGAAGCCTTTATCTGGTGCAGAAATAATAAAAGAATGTATGACTGAAGTGACGGACACCATGTTTGAAGGCAAACAAAAAGAGGAAATGACAGCTAAAATTTAGCAAATCGTTGTGTACGCGCATTGAGCAACACCTATGCTTGTGATCTCCATTCAAACAGTAGATTTGACTGATTTGGTGGCAGCCTGACCATTACCACCAACTTGGCCTTGCTGCCACTGTAGCTCGAAGACCACACTAGTTGCCTGGCCCAGCAGTGGCTGCACTTCCTCCATGTCCTGAGGAAGAACAACCTGGACCAGAAGCTGCTGCTGGCCTTCTACCAGTGCTCAGTGCTCAGTACCATGCTCACCTACTCTCTGGGTGTGTGGTATGCCTGCTTCACTGCCGAAAACAGGAAGGCTGTGCAGGGGGTTATCAGCACCACCCAAAAAATCATCAGTGGCCCTCTGCCCTCCCTGGAGGACATCTTCAGATCCTCCTGTCTCAGAAAGATCAAGGCCATCACAGGACACCCCTCACATCCCATCCACCACCTGTTTGACCTGATCCCCTCTGGACGATGGTTCAGATCAACCAGGTCCCGCACTTCCAGACTGACAGTTTCTTCCCATGGGCCATCCAGACTGCAAACAGTCAGAGGCCCCACCCCCCTCCCTCCAAACGCTCACATGCACAGGACTGAGGACCTTTTTAATTATCATAATAGCACACCTGTCTTTGCACGCCACACTTTCATGTACATTGACCCATCTGTGAAACCACTACCATTCCTGTGTATAGTTTCCATAATCCTTGGGCCATTTTATTCAATTGTGTATTCTGCACTCTGCGCTCTTATGTACATAGTTCCATCCGTGAAGCTACTGCCATACCTATGCATATACCTGTGGGCTATTTTTATTTTTATTTTTATTTCAGGCTTATGTTTAATTGTGTATTCTGTAACTGTGTTTTATCTAATCCTTCTCTCATACTTTATTGCGCAGTAGCCTGGTGCAGCACCCACAATTTTGTTGTACTGTACAACTGTACAGTGATAACACTGGTCAACACCAAATTTATTGTCTAAGGGTTTTTTTTTAGCTGATTTAGGACAATTTTGATGTGCTGAATCCAAAAATCACATTGGTTTTGCTCAATCAGATCAACTTTTTGAATTATGGCCACATGTTATTTTATACGTTTTTGTTTACATGTACGGGTATTTTCGCTTTATATGATGCAAAATTCTTTTTTATGTCTTGAAATTCTCTGAATTTTGAACAATGATGATGTAACATTCAATTTACATGTACTTACCTTTATATAAAGGTAAGTATATGCACAGTACTAAGTAAGTACAGGTTTTTACTTAGTACCTGATCGAGAGAAACAGATGTCATTTTCAGACTCAGCGATGCAAAATTGTCTTAAATCAGTTGAAAAAACACAGACAACTTACAAAAAAAATATTTTTGTTACCCTGTGTAATAAAGCCTATTCTATTCTATTCAATGCAAAATTGCAAGGAATTTAGGGATTTCATCATCTACAGTCCATAATATCATCAATAGATTCAGTGAATTAGGAGAAATTTCTGCACGCAAGTGGCAAGGCTGAAAACCAACACTGAATGCCCATGACCTCTATTCCTTCAGGTGGCACTGCATTAAAAACCAACATCATTATGTAAAGGATATTACCACATGGGCCAGGAACACTTTGAAAAACCACTGTCCGTTAACACAGTTTGTTGCTACATCTGCAAGTGCAAGTTAAAATTCTAATATGCAAAGCGGAAGCAATATATCAGCAACACTCAGAAATGCCCCCAGTTGGTCTGACCCCAAGCTTGTCTGAGTTGGACTGGCACAAAGTGGAAAAGTGTGCTGTGGTCCGACAAGTCCACATTTTAAACTGTTTTCAGAAATCATGGATGTTGTGTCCTCTGGGATAAAGAGGAAAAGGACCATCCAGGTTGTTTTTTTGTGCAAAGTTAAAAAAAAACAAAAACAAACAAAACAAAAAACAGCATTTGTGATGGCATGGAGGTGTGTTCATGCCCATGGCATGGGTAACTTGCACATCTGTGAAGGCACCATTAATGGTGAATGGTACATACAGATTTTGGAGCAACATATGCTGCCATCCAAGCAACATCATTTTCAGGGATGTCCCTGCTTATTTCAGCAAGACATTGCCGAGGCACATTCTTCACATGTTACAACAGTGTGGCTTTGTAGGAAAAAACTGAAAGTACTAGACCTGTCTATAGTCCAGACCTGTCTCCCATTGAAAATATGTGGCATATTATGAAGCACAAAATACAACAGACACTGTGGACTGTTGCACAATTGAAGCTGTACATCAAGTAAGAATGGGAAAGAATTGCACCTACCAAGCTTCAACAACTAATCCTTGTCTGAAAGCACAAAGATCAGGATGAAAAAAAAATCACCATTATGCAGCTCACTGCTGTCTTTTGTTCAATACATCCTCTAAAATGCTGTCACAGGTTGTTTTTTTGCAACCCTCCCAGTACGACTCAGTGAACCAGTCAGGACACAGTCATATCACTGTATCGGTGAGTTTGACTGCATATCACAGTTTTAGAAGCGTTCAAATACTTAAACAATGGTGTGAGGTGGATAGTTTCAAAAATCACTCTTCCCATTTCCAGTTGGTGACTTTTCTTGACTGTCTGTTGAGTTACATTATTCTCCACTGTCCTCACTTCCCCTGTAGCAATTCATACAAAACATTTGTTTCCACATCAGTGAGAGGGAATACAGTAAAATCACCTGTTCAAGTGAGTGGTTGGTAAGACAACCTACAGTGCCTTTGCCCTTCATGGCACATATTACCCAACCATGGAGTAGTGTGAGCTTATACTTTAACTCCTTAGAATTCCAGTCAATTTCCAGCCAATTTGAAATACTCCATGGGTGGAACACTGGGATTTTAAGAGGTTTTAAACACATTACACCTCTAATTCTCTGTCATGTAATGATTTTTACAACCACTAAAGGTTGTTTGTTTTTAGGTCAAAATACATTTAGATACAAAGAAATCAAGGCAACTGTGTTCACAAAACAAGTTATATTTAATAAAGTGGAATAACACAGAGAATAAGTATTGAACACACTTGGTGGAATTCTTTTAATATTTAGTTGAAACGCCTTTGTTGGTAATAACAGCTCCCAGATGTCTCCTGTATGGACAAACTAGGCACAGGCATTCCTCAGGAGTGATTTTAGCCCATTCTTCCACACAAACTGTCTTCAAATCTTGAAGGTTCCGTGGGTGTCTTCTATGAACTCTGATCTTCAGTTTGTTCTATAGATTTTCAATTGGATTCAAGTCAGGTGACTGACTGGGTCATTCTAGCAGATTTATTTTCCTTCTGTGGAGCCAGTTGAGAGTGTCCTTGGCTGTGAGTTTGGGATCATTGTCTTGATGAAATGTCCTCCCTCGTTTCATCTTCCGCATCTTGGCAGATGACAACAAATTCTTATCAAGGATGTCTCTGTACATTTGTCCATTCATCTTTCATTCAGTTATATGAAGTCTGCCTGTACCATGTGCTAAAGAACACCCCCAAACGATGATGCTCCCACCTCCAAACTTCACTGTTGGTATGTTGTTTTGGGGCTGATGTGCAGTACCATTTCTCCTCTAAACATGCTGTGTGTTGTGGCATCCAAAAAGTTCAATTTTGGTCTCATCTGACCAGACTATATTCTCCCAGTATTTTACTGGCTTGCACAAATGTTGTGCTGCAAACTTTAAACGAGCTTCAACATGCTTTTTCTTCGGTAATGGAGTCTTGCAAGGTGAGTGGGTATGCCAGTTGAGTGCATTACTTACTGTTTTCTTTAAAACAGCAGTACCTGCTAACTCCAGGTCTTTCTGGAGCTCCACACGAGTGGTCTTTGGCTCTTGGATAATGCTTCTGATAATTCTTTTGGCTCCTCTGTCGGAAATCTTGTGAGGAGCTCCTTTTTGTGGCGGGTTTATGGTAAAATGATGTTCTTTCCACCGATGGCCCCAACAGTGCTCACTGGAACATTCAGCAGTTTAGAAATGTGCCTGTAACCAATGCCATCATTATGTTTTGCAACAATAAGGTTATAAAGGTCTAGAGAAAGCTCTTTGCTTCTACCTGTCATGAACATGCACCTTACACATGCACAAAAATGGAGAGAGTGAGCCCACTTGCAGGTGCAGAGTGTGTTTATTAAATGAAAAGTCAAAAAATACAACTAATGTCCAATGTAAGATATCCAAAGTAATAACCTACACCACAGGCGAGCACAGTACTGCTGACTCGGGATTGGCTATCATAAAACCAGTTCATTTCACGCCCCAGGGAAAGCAAACTACTGGGGAAAACAAGAAATGGAGACCAGAAGTAAGGGACTTACATGAGAGCATCAGAGCATAGCAGAGCTCTGGAACAAACAACACTGAACATGGTCCAAAGGGAAAATAGTCCAAAGACAGGGAGTAGCAGCCAGATAGGCTAACTGTGTGCAGAATGCAGACTAACGCTGTGGCAAAGAGTGACTGAGCTGACAGGAATGAAATACACAGCCAGCTAATGGTGCAGATTGAATACAGGTGCCTGATAGTAGTAGGTGTACTGATTATAGGCTGCCTAGTGCAGCGGCAGACTGAGCAGCCAATGGGAAATGCCTGGAGGAAGAGGGAGAGGCAAAACAAAACACAGAATAACTCAAAGCCATAAGTGGAGAAAACAGGAAAGAAAAATACAATAATAGTCTGGGTCTGGGGTCTGGAGTGGCCAAATCGCCCCAGATACATGACACTACCCATCATGAGTTCTTTGTGGTGTGACAATCTGATATTCACAGATCTTTTAAAGACTATCAGTCAGGACTTAACCAGCTGAAATTAATTTGCACTGATAGGGGATAGGATGGCTTCCTAAATTCTGATGGATTTCAGCTGGTTTCTTGACTGTTTCTTGCCTTTTTGCACCTCTTTTTCTTCATGTGTTCAATACTTATTCCTTGTGTCATTCCACTTT
Source organism: Pholidichthys leucotaenia (assembly GCA_020510985.1). Classification (NCBI taxonomy): domain Eukaryota; kingdom Metazoa; phylum Chordata; class Actinopteri; order Cichliformes; family Pholidichthyidae; genus Pholidichthys; species Pholidichthys leucotaenia. The sequence continues at coordinate 179,566,420 of CM035839.1, read as the reverse complement.
ATTAAATATAACTTTATTAAATATAACACAGTAGCCTTAATTTATTTGTATGTATGGATTACTTGGATTGTTACTGATATCTGGTGAAAATCTCAGGTCAATTGCTCCATCAGAAATATGTTTAATGAGAAAAGTATTGAGTGTTCAAAACTTATTTTCCCCGCTGTAATACCTGTAAAAATGGCTTCAGCACGTCTCCCTTTCCCTTTTTTAAACCTGCATTGACATAGATGTATTTTTAAGCTCAAACAAAGTCAAGAAAACCTTGATGATACGATTGGAGTTTGTCTCACTAATGAAATCATGGAGCTTATAGATGAATGAATAAAATGCTAATTGATGCTCATTTAGTGTGCATTAAGTTTTAGTTTCTACAACAGATTCTTATGGGCTTCTTGGGTCTTCTAAAATTTAAAACCTACCCTTATAAACTGGACATACTGTAATACAGCTTCAGCACTATGTGATATAGGACTATTTCTTTGCCATTAACTATTGCATTACTCTGAGCTGTAGATCATACATTTAGCGGCTTTGCTTGACCTCAGATCCTCCACTTTCCATAGCTTCCTCTCCCATGAGAAGATTTCATAGTGGCTCTCTACCCTCTTATACGTTCTCCCCACCACTTGATCATGATTTTTAACTGTTCTTTTTCATATTATGTTTAGATGAATCACATTAGTGGGATCTACTGTATTGGAGAGGCTGATATAACAGTTTGAGCCCTTCTTAGTAATAAAATGTGAAGTGGGTGGATTCGGGCTTTGCCATGCATGTGTTAGAGTTAATGTAAACCAGCTATACTGTCGAGGGGAAATGTGATTTTTGGCAGGATAAGATGTGGTTTGCAATCTCCATTTTTTTTCTTTCCCTCTCGCATGCCAGCTGGGATTAGACTGATATGGGTTTTGGAAGGCCACTGCTGTATTTTTGGTATGACATTTTCATGTTTAATGTGACAGTTCCAAAAAAAAAAAATAATAAAAATCAATGTACAGCTATATCACTTACACCGTTCTTATATGGAGAGTAGCCACTCCTCATGGTTAGTCCTCCCACCCAACATGTTAACATGACCTGACAAGTTTTATCAAGAAAATGAGCCAAAATATTGTCTAAACATATTACCTCATGATGATGACATGTTCTCCTGCTGGTCGTTCTCCCAGTTCAGATCTAGAGAAAGCATATGCTTTACAGATTTCTGCCTCTGCTTCTTTCAGATTTTATTGATTATCCTCATTGTGTTTGGCCATAAGGGCTTGTACCATCCTTCTTTACAACAAGTTAATGCTTGGATAATATTTCTAGTGTGCTAACCGTTTCTGTGGTTAAGAGCGTAAGCTAAAGCTAGTAAATTGTTCTTTAGTTGATATTATTTTGTGGCAAAGACTGAAATTTTGTCCAAGCATTTAATCACAACATCCTCATTGCTTTTTTTTAAGACAGTGCTGTTCTGGATATGGTATTTTGACCCACTTGACCAGGGGTCTGCAACCTTTGTCGAACAAAGAGCCATTTTTCCCCTTGCTGACTAAAATAGAATTAGATGAGGGCTGCAACAACTATTTGACCATTAAAATAAAGATTATGCTGCTTATAAAGTTTTATTTTTGTCAATGAATATACAAGAAATGTAGTTTTGAATTTATGAATTCTTGTACAACAGTGAAGAAAACTGATGGAACTTTATGTGTCCCAACAAATGAAAAAGCCAGACTTCTGAAACTAGAAAAGCACTCAGAGAGTGCATACCTCCGCCAAGGCTCCTTCCGTCCTTCATGGATCATCTCCAAAATGTAATGAGTTTGTATGTAGGCTGAGAGTCACTTCTGGTGAAAATTGCATCAAAGTCTTTCCATTAGTTTTGGAGAATTGCTGCTAACACTCTGTGAGAAAATAAGAGCCTTGGCAGAGGTATACATTCTTGGATCCTCACCAAAATGTAATGGGTTCCTCTCTATCCCAAGAACCACCACTGGTGAAAATCTCATGCAAATCCATCCAGTAGTTTTTGTGTAATCCTGCTGCATAAATACAAACAAAGCCCTTGTTGGAGGTATGCACTCTTAGATCATCACCAAAATCTAATCATCTGTTCCCTGTGCCATTACACACTTTTCCTGAAAAATTCATCAAAATCCATTTATAACTTTTTTAGTTATTTTGTTAATAGATAGACAGACTAACAAATAAATAAAGTAAGGCCGACAAAAACATAACCTCCTTGGTGGAGGTAAAAATGTTATATGGTGCAGATAGCTGTCAGATATCAACATGCAAATATTTTATTGTACTGGTCATTACTCCCCACTACTCAAGATGGCGACCGGGATGGTCACACTTTTTCAGTGCTGAGACAAAGTCACTGATTTTGCCATTAAAAGTGGCTGGCCTGCAGCGATCGGCGCTCGTGGCGAACACGCACGGGCTGAATTGCCACCTCCGCTGGATTGCCCTTTAATCGCCTTTCTCCAGCGACTTCCTGCGCCTTCCTGAAGCGATTGCTAAGCTAACACTAGTTAGCTTAATGCTACCTGAAGCGATTGCTAAGCTAACACTAGTTAGCTTAATGCTGGCGCCAGTCTCTAAATAACTAACCTACAGCGATCGGATATACCTCCGGTGGATTACCCCTTTGATCGCTTTTATCCGGCCACTGTGAGTAAACTGACCAGCGATTCCAGCGCTTCCTTGTGATTCACTGATGTGCCCTACCTGAAGCGATTGCTAAGCTAACGCTAGTTAGCTTAATGCTGGCGCCAGCCATTCCACCTAACACCAGCCTGAATCAAAGCCCAGCTGCGAGGCCCAGCGGAGATACTACCAGGCAGGCGGCTATTTGTTGACGGGGCTCAGCAGAGATTTCACCCAGGCAGACGGCGGTAGGCGGCGGTGCCCAGCGGAGGACTTACCGTGACTGCAGCGGCGGTGTGCGACGAGACTACCCGAAGCGATTGCTAAGCTAACGCTAGTTAGCTTAATGCTGGCGCCAGTCATTCCACCTTACACCAGCCTGAATTGAAGCCCAGCTGCGAGGCCCAGCGGAGATACTACCAGGCAAGCGGCTATTTGTTGACGGGGCTCAGCAGAGATTTCACCCAGGCAGACGACGGTAGGTGGCGGTGCCTAGCGGAGGACTTACCGTGACCTCAGCGGAGCTCGGTGGCAGCGGCGGTGTGTGACGAGACTCGGTTGGAGGAGCGGGACGGGAGACCAGTTACGGCGACTATGAGCAATGAGACCAGCAACGGAAGAGGCTAGTTGGCTAGCTGAGGCCCAGCTGGATTCGAGGACGATCGGATCAGATTCTGGCGATATAAGCAGAATTTATTTTACTATCCACAGATTTTCTTTTTCCTTCTTTCCAAGAAAGACTGAAGATGGCTGCCACCGGATTAAAAAGTGGGCTGATGGGCACCACTAATAAGCCTTCTCTACTTCTCTACTTCCTCTTCGTTTTGTCTTTGTGTGTCTGGACCTGCAACAAGAAGGATTTTCCGACAAACTCAACCAAAGGTGAAGTTAAAAAGTTTTATCTGTATGGATTTGGGCTTGGACATCTCACCCTACACTCTATGTGGTCTTTAAAAGCCCTGAGCAAAAACTTCCAAATTAAGGCAAACATGGCTGTTAAGCAAAAATCACAATATGGTAGAGGATATACAGTTAAAGTTCTGTTAGTTCTGCTACTTCTGGCAGGAGATATTCACCTTAACCCTGGACCTGCCACTATTAAACAGCAGACCACTGGGTTAGCACAAAACCGAGCTGTACAAAAGCAAAAACAACATTTATTTTTCCAAACTGTTAATCATGCACGAGTTCTTTGGGACACCAAGGCTAAACCAAAGGGGATCCTCGGCGGTCATTTAAACATACGGAGCATAATCCCCAAAAGAGATGAGATTTCGGTGTTGCTGTTGGACTCAAATCTGGACTACCTTTGTCTCTCAGAAAGCTGGCTACACAGTAACATAGACACTAATATGATCAATATTGTGGGCTACCAGTGTTTTAGAAAAGACAGGCAGGTAGGGAGGGGAGGAGGTGTTTTAATTTACATCAAAGAGAAATATAAATGTCAACTGGTTGATTTGAATACTTCACTTGAATGTTTAGCTGTTAATGTATGTCTCTCTCCGGTAATGAATTTCAACATTGCAGTAGTGTACAACCCACCGTCACACAACTCTTCCTTTTATAATGAATTAAGTGATCTGGTTAAACAACTTGAGAAGAACAGAGAAACAATAATTCATGGTGACTTTAATATCAACTGGTCTGATAAAAAAGACAAACAAAAACTGAAAAGCCTCATGACTAAATTTAATTACCAGCAAATCATCAAAGGACCCACCAGGATAACCAAACAATCCAGAACACTTATTGACATGGTATTTACTAATAAACCAGAACGAATAACCAGAACCTATAATCTTGTAACTGGTCTCTCAGATCATAACATGGTTCTTGCTGTCAGGAAACTTACTAAAAAGCGACTACAGTATTTTGGGGGAGTCGATATTGACAAATCAAATTTTATTATCCCCAAATCAAAAAATGAGGAGTTTGAACATTACTTAGAGAATCAAAATTGGGAGCAGCTCATGGCAACATGTGAAGTAGATGATTGTTGTAATTTTATAACTGCAACAATCACAAAGTCTATAGAAAAATTTTCAAAGCAAATTAAAAGTAGACAACAGAAGATTAGCCTACCATGGTTAAATAATGAAATAAGAAAACTTATGAAGAGGCGAGACTATGCACTGAAAACATCACTAACCTCCAAACTACAAAATGATCACCTTGTGTACAAAAGTTTAAGAAATAAAGTGGTACATGAGCTGCGAAAATCAAAAATATCTTATTACAATAAACTGATAGATCATGCAAAGGGTAACAACAGTTCCCTATGGAGGCATTTAAATAACTTAACTAATAAAAAAAACGATCAGAAGGGGGTAAAGGAACTTAGAATCAATGGCAAGACCGTCAGTGACAAGGCTACTTTGGCAAATGAATTTAATTCACACTTTGTGGGCTCTGTGGAAGACTTAACAAAAATTTTTGTGCTGCCAAATGTGCTCAACAACACAAATTCCATACTTCCAACAGATACTTTTCACATCGATGAGGTAAATGAGAAGTTAATTGCTGGTATTGTTAAAACACTGTCAAACTCAAAAACTAATGATATCTACAATATAAGCACCTCCTTTCTCAAAATGCACAGCAAAATATTAATCAAACCACTGACTCATCTCATTAATCTCTCCATTAGGTCTAGTACATTTCCATCTGGCTGGAAAAAAGCTGTCGTCATACCAGTTCATAAATCAGGCAGTAAAGACGATATATGCAATTACCGCCCAATCTCTATTTTACCAGTCCTATCTAAGGTTCTTGAAAAAGTTGTAGCTACACAGCTGATAGACTACTTACAAGACAGTCAACTTCTTCATCCACATCAATTTGGTTTTAGACCAGGATACTCAACAGAAACAGCAAATTGTTGCCTTATTGAAAACGTCAAACAGTCCTTGGACAGGGGTAATGTGGTAGGAGCTGTTTTTCTAGATCTCAAAAAGGCTTTCGATACTGTAAACCACAGTTTGCTTTTATCCAAAATGGTATCTTTTAACTTCTCCCCAAATACATTAGAATGGTTTGCATCTTATCTCCAGAATAGAGAACAGTGTGTAAAAGTTCACCAGGATAAATCCTCATTTTTAAACAACCGCATGGGTATCCCACAAGGGTCCATTCTTGGTCCTTTACTTTTCAGCATTTTTATTAATGACTTGCCATTACACTGCTCAGCTGCAACATGCCAACTTTATGCAGATGATGCAGTTATTTACACAGCTGCCAAGACTCCAGCACAGGCTGCAGATGTACTGTCTACAAGTATGGTTGATGTCCAAGAGTGGCTCCTCAAGAACCATCTATTGCTGAACCTTCAGAAAACAGTCTCAATGTGCTTTTCAATCAAAAAATGTAACCTGCAACATTTTAAAGTTAATATACATGATCATGACATCAGTTTAGCTACAGAATTCAAATACCTTGGCATTGTACTAGATCCTCAACTCAAATTTAATCTTCATATAAAGAAAATTTCAAAAACAGTAAAAAAAAATCTGAACTGCTTTAAATTAATTAGATATTACATACCTTACGAAGCAGCTGCACTGTATATGCATTCTATGGTTTTTTCTCATATATCATACTGTTTGACAGTCTGGGCTCAAGCAGCCCCTTCCACAATAAGACATATAGGTTCATTATATAATCAAACCCTAAAAATCTTGGACAAAAAGCCCATTAGGTGGCATCACTGTAATGTTTTAAAAAAATACAACCTATTGAGTTTTGAGAGCTTCATTGACCTCTGTCTTCTGAAATTAACGTTCAAATGTTTCCATAAATCAGCACCCGAGCCACTTGCTGGTTTCGTCCAAAGACAGGACAGCAGCAGAGCCACCAGGAGTTCTGTTAACAATAACTGTAAAATATTCCACCGCAGAACCACATTTGGACAAACAGCTTTCTCTATAAAGGGCAGTCACATCTGGAACACAATGCCAAATGAAATTAAAATAATAACGGACTTTAAAACATTCACTAAAAATGTTAAAAACTGGCTGAAAAATAAACAAGAATGTACTCATGTATGAATTAATTGTCTGCAAAGTGAGAGTGAATGAAGGGAAGGAATAAATGTGTTTGTTTATAGTCAGTGACGGAGGGAGGAAGGCCTGAAATAGGCAAATGTGAGTTATGTTATATGTGTTAAATGTGAGTCAGGCTGTTATATTTGTGTATTTATAATATTTATAATATTTATGTTAAATGTGAGTCAGGCTGTTATATTTGTGTATTTATAATATTTATAATATTTATAATTGTGTATTTATAATTTTTCTGCATTGATGTATGTGGTTATTGTGTATATTTTTTATCTTGATTCTTTTTTCTAAAGCCCATCCAGGGACAAGAGTTGCAAATTAGCTAATAGCTATACACTCTATGTGCAACACATCAGATTGATTGTCTTTGATTAACTGTCTATGTTTATTGCACTGTCCCTGTCAAATAAACTAATCTACTACTACTACTACTATTAAGCATTTACAATAATGTACAAAAGTCTTTTGTGCTAATAGACTTATGCATAAAAACTTGACAAGACATTACTGTGATCCAAGATGGCTGCCTACATGGAGCTAGACTCTCTTCCTGTGTAAAAAAGTAATCTTACAATACAAAAAACACAATTTTTACTTAAAATGATTATATAACATCGAAAACTACACAATGATTTTATACTGCATTAAATATCATAATTTAGATTACCAAAAATATTACACTGTGGTGGCACGAGTGGGGGATTCTCCACCCAGAGAAGGCAACTGGGATAAGGGGAAACAATGGACCGGAGGAGGAAGTGCCACTGGGGGGTCTCAAACAGGACAGTATGGACTATGCACTCCCCGGGGAGAGGAGGAGCTGCCAGAGCCACTGGAAGAGAGAAGGGTGTGAGCAGTGGGGCCAGCGTTATGTTAATGTGCCACACAGGTCTTTGTTCCAAACAGTGTATTATGGTCCGAAGTTCCGGGTCTCAATGCATGGAATTAAAGGTATAAAAGAGGAATGTACAGAGACCCGGAGGCTCTTTTTACTGTATTGTATGTTGGAGATGGAATAAAGTTCATGTGTCGTCCAGCTTGTTGCCTCGCCTGCTTCCTTCCTCACAGCACACTGTACCTTTAACTGAAAACCAAACCATGCAGGGGTGTGTTTCCCAAAAGGGTCGTTGCTAATTAAGATAGAAACTTCCATAGTATGACCTATGCAACTGCGACTCAACTGTTTCTCAAAACCAGAGATCAAAGTACAATGGTGGTACTTATAAAGTCCGGTGCATCGTTGAACTACAGAGGTTTTTCCCAAAACCATAGTTCCAGTGAACAATCGTAAACGCTGTTGTAAAGTTGTGTCAGAGAGTGGAATAAACCAGTTCTGTAGACACCCATGCACAACAATGGCAAAAAATTATTTGCAATTTTTTGGACCAGTGAAGAAGTGAAATTAGAAAATTTCCCACAGAAGTCTAAACGCTCCAAAGAAACCTGGTTCAAAAACACTGGGATAAACAATGGTCTAAATTCAAAATAGCACATACAGAAAAATTGTATGACTCATTCTAACCCCATTACCTACATAGATTGCTAAACGATGGCAGTGGCTGCGGTCGTATATACTAACTATGTTGTACAACAATGTGTACAGGTTCCATCTGTTACTGCCCAGGCAACAGTCCATTTGCCATCTTTGTCTGAGCTGCCCCTCCAGAAGGGAAAAAAAACATTCAAATAGCTGTAGTAATGTCTTTTTGACCTCCGCCAAGGAGGCTATGTTCTTGCTGGCACTGGTTTGTTTGTTGGTTTGTTGGTCTGTCTGTCTGCTGGCAACATTACTCAAAAAAATCATGAACAGATTTTGATGAAATTTTCAGGAAAGGTGTGTAATGCCACAGGGAACAGATGATTAGATTTTGGTGATGATCTGAGAGTGCATACCTCTACCAAGGGCTTCGTTTGTATTTGTGCAGCAGGATTACACAAAAACTACTGGATGGATTTAGATGAAATTTTCACCAGAGGTGGTTCTTGGGCTACAGATGAACCCATTACATTTTGGTGATGATCTGAGAATGCATACATCCGCCAAGGCTCTTATCTTCTCAAAGAATGTTAGCAACAATACTCCAAAACTACTGGATAGACCTTTGATGCAATTTTCACCAGAAGTGGCTCTAGGCCTACACACAAACCCATTACATTTTGGAGGTGATCCATGAGGACGGAAGGATCCTTGGCGGAGGTATGCGCTCTCTGAGTGCTTTTCTAGTTTCCTTAATGTTTCTCTTTATCCTTATAAACTTGCAGTTTTCTCTTGCTTCTCTCATATTTTTTGCATGCAACTTTAAGACATTATACTTATATTTAATAAAAGGTGAGTAAGTATTTGCACTGTATTTCAGTAAATCTGGAAATTTTTAATAATAAATTTGTGGCATTATCTGAAACATGCATGTTTTTTTAATTTACTTTTAGCATTTTTTTTCTTTTTATATGTGATTTTGGAACATTTGAAAGTTGGCGGGGTTTTTTTTATATTTGAGATTATTTTTCTTTTTTCTTAATAAAATTTTGAGACCCCCAAAATCTGAGATTTTTTTCGGTCATGAATTTACACCTTTTTTTCTGAAATTTATATGGTGTGGGGGACCCAGTCAGTACGTTCTCTACTCAGACTGAATGGCACGGCAGAATGAGATGCGTAAAAGCTGAGAAACGTATATGCAGGGCAGTCTGTGGGTTTCTCTTTAAGACCACATGATAATATGCATTCTCCTCCGATCTGCATAATAATGCACTGACAGGCTGGGTGACAAAGGGAATTGTCATTGCAAATGCATGTATGTTAATGCAAACACCCCAGGTCACCAGGTGAGTTGTATGGTATAAAAAGAGAGATGCCCGCAACGTGATCATGCTTCTTCTTTTTGTCGACTGATGATAGAGAGAGATTAATAAAGTCTGCTCTGCTCCAGCTACCGCCTCGCCTGCTCATTCCTCTCTCTACAATGTCATAAATTCACATCTTTTTTCTTTCAACTTTTGTGACTTGTCATCATCATTCCCCCCATGTCTGTCTATTGATATTTTATTTATTTTAATTTGAGATTTTATCTTGTAAATTTTTAGCTTTTTCTTGTAATTTTCTCAAAATTGTCTCACAGATTTTGTGTATGTTTTGAATACATTTCCATATACTGTACATTTTCAATGATTAATATTATATGTTTTGCTTTTCTTCATGAATGTGCAACTTTTCACAGGAATTTGTGACATTTGTCCGATTCGTGTTTTTCTCTTGTTTCAGAGTCCCTCAAAATGTCTGTGCACATCCCTGGTTTTGTGTAACATCTTGTTTTTTTTTTCCCTCTGTTGCAGTGATCATATGAAAAGTGACTTTCTGCTTTCGTTCATTGCTGCTGAATAAACAAAAAGACACAATTTAAACAAAAATCACTGGACACAGCAGAAACCCATTCTGGCAACACAAGAATGCGTTCAAAGCAGCACACAAATAGAAATGAGCATTAAATGTAGGTTCAGTCTTCCAGCTTCCAGCTTCCATCTCCCTGTCTCACCCCAACACAGACTGTCAGGGTGCACTTGATTCTATCACTGGCGTACGCATCAACGGGGATTATATGAGCAGATTAAACTTAAATGTAAATACAGTTTCTGTGTCCCAGCACCCAGCAGTAACCTGTACCTCCGTCTTCCTGTCAGTCGTTAGTAGGGGGACAAAATTTCTGCCACATACATTCAATACATAAAATGAGGAAAATAAGTATTGAACACATCAACATTTTTCTCATTAAACATATTTCTGATGGAGCCATTGACCTGAGATTTTCACCAGATATCAGTAGCAACCCAAGTGCTCCATACATACAAAGAAATCAAGGCAGCTGTGTTCACAAAACAAGTTATATTTAATAAAGTGAAATGACACAGGGGATAAGTATTGAACACACTTGGTGAACTTCATTTAATGTTTAGTAGAAAAGCCTTTGTTGGTAACTAGTGCATGCCAGTAGAAAGCAAGTATTCCTGTCTGAAACAGGTAGCCCAGTCAGGCTTTACAGGCTCAAATGTAAGCTGTGTTTGAAGGTGGACTATAGAGGTGTAGCCTATATGCAGGCAATCACATGTTAGCCTTTGACAAATATGAAAGGGACTGAACTGAGATTTGATTGTGTGAATATTGTCATAAACCTCCGTGCGCCATAGCTCGATGCACGAGAGAGAGAATGAATAAACCCAAAAGCGAGAGTAGATGGTGCACTTTTATTAACAAACACGAAGAAAATAAGTCCAATAATGTCCACAATACAGAGAGATGAATATGCAAAGATAAGGGCCACCAGACGTACAGGGGGCTACCTGGACGTTCTACAGCCAGGGAGGGGAATGCCTAGTGCTACAGGACTGCGATGCGCACAACAGGGAAAGGCGACCAGCCTAGTGCTGACGCAGCAATACCACAAAAAGGAAAGGCAATGAACACTTACGGCTGGAACCATTCGTAGTTGTCCATGAAGTCTGGTGGATGAGGATAGGAAGCTGAGGCAGCCGCGAACATCCAGGGATTGATCATCTGAAGATGTCGGGCTGAATGCGTGAAGGAAGTGGTATGTCATTCATGGAGAGCTAGCTGCCATGAACAAGGGTGAATGCCCCGACAATCTCTTTCCTCCAAAGCGGCAAACAAATACTCCTGAAGCTAACGAGGAAAGAGATTGCCGGTGTGAGAATGCGTGGGCAGAACTGATTGGCACCAGGTGTGTGAGAGGGCATGTAAGAGCGTGTGAATGGGGATGAATAAAGCGTGTGCATGTGTGTATGTGTGTGAGCACATGACAGTGCAGCTGACGGCACTTGACAGGAGGAGGGGGCGTGCCAGAGTAGTCAGGAGGAAACTAGGGCAATTCACAGCAATAAATCAGAACCGGGTTTGACCTCCAAACCCGGATTCATGACAACTATTAATTACAGAATAATTGAAAATGAATGGGACATGCAATATTAGCCACTGTTTAAGAACCGCTTGTTTATTTTTTTGTCAGATCACTTATTGTGTGATCTTTTATGACTTATATTCATAAATGTTATATCTTGCACTTTGGGGAATGGGAGTTGTTCAGTCATCATTATAATTTAGTTTATATGTGTAGTTTATAGTATATTATCAATAAACTCGTGCAGTACTATAATAGGACATGTTTACAAATATTTGAGACCCACTGGAGTGCATTCTTTTATATTTTAGCAATATTATAAGTACCAGACACTGAACATTATTATTGTTGTCATTATTTTGTATTTGTATCTTGTATACTTTACTGATCCCCAGAGGGAAATTCAGGGCATCCACGTACGGCACCAATCCAATCACCATTCACACACACACACACACACACACACACACACACACACACACACACACACACACACACACACACACACGTACCTGCACACGCACGCACGCATGCATACACACACACACAAACAGGAGAATGAGCTGTTTGGCTGCAAGTTTTGCATCAGTGTTGTCCATTTGTCTGTAAATATTTAAATAAAAATGATTTATTTTGTTATTTGGATATTTTTGCATCTTGTTGTTGTTTAGTCAAAACATGCATATGTGTCTGCATGTAATATGCAGTTTATCTGGCCATTCCGCTCCACAATGAAACAGAAGTCGGGACTGTTGTCTACCAATGACTGGGCAGGCTGAGTGTGCCTCCCGACGAATGATCGTGGAGCGCCCCGTCAGACACCTGTGTTGCCCAGTTAACAGGAGTCTCGGCTGCTGCTTTACCCATGTGCCAGTGATGTCCTTTGCGGCACCATGGGTCCCTGCCAGCGCACGCGTACACCCCCCCCCCCTCCACCGCGTGTTCTCCATGCTGAATTATCAATCACAGCAACTTTATGGTATATACTTTGACTGAGCAACTCCATACCCGGGGATGCACACCCTTGTAACCTCAGCAGCAAAGCACTTATAAAATCTTTGCGAAGTGCTGTGGTGACTGACAGGTTGTGATGGTGTGTGTTATCCAATCAGCATCACCGTGATGCGGCGTGTTATCCAATGAGCACGGAGTCAATCCGAAACCCCGCCCACACTTCTTGAAGCCAGGACATAAAGACACAGAGAGTGGTCACAGAGTGGTGGCTAAACTTTTATTGATAAAAAAATTACATATTTTGACTGAGCGACTCCATATTCAGAGATGTACACCCCCGTAACCTCAGGAAACCATATTTAAAATCTGAGGCCAGTCTGACAAACGGTTCAAGAGATATGCACGGAACAGACAGACAGACACACACAAACACACAGACAGAGATTTCTTGCATTTATAGATAGATAACAGCTTCCAGATGCCTCCTGTATGGAGAAGCTAGGTGCAGGCATTGCTCAGGAGTGATTTTAGCCCATTCTTCTACACAAACTGTCTTCAAATCTTGAAGGTTCCATGGGTGTCTTCTATGAACTCTTATCTTCAGTTTGTTCCATAGATTTTCAATTTGATTCAGGTCAGGTGACTGACTGGGCCAGTCTATCAGCTTTATTTTCCTTCTCTTGAACCAGTTGAGAGTCCTTGGCTCTGTGTGTTTGGAATCATTGTTTTGCTGAAATGTCCATCCTCATTTCATCTTCAGCATCTTGGCAGGTGACAACAGGTTCTTATCAAGGATGTTTCTGCACATTTGTCCATTCAGACTTCCTTCAATTATATGACATCTGCCTGTACCATGTGCTGAATCTGCCTGTACCATGTGCTGAAAAACACCCCCACACCATGATACCAAACTCCACTCCACTCCTCCAAACTTCACTGTTGGTATGGTGTTTTTGGGCTAAGGTGCAGGGTCATTTCTCTTCCAAGCATGCTGTGTGTTGTGGCATCCAAAAAGTTCAGTTTTGGTCTCATCTGATCAGACTATATTCTCCCAGTATTTTACTGACTTGCCCAAATGTTGTGCAGTAAACTTTAAATGAGCTTCAACATGTTTTTTCTTCACCAATGGAGTCTTGAGGTGAGTGGGTATAGCGCCCATGTCGGCTGAGTGGATTACTTCTTGTTTTCTTTGAAACAGCAGAGAAACACACACACACACACAGACACACACTGTGTGTCTGTGTGTGTGTGTGTGTATATATATGTTATAGTAATATGTACATATGTATATTAGCTGCTCTTGCTTGCTTGTTTTTTTTTTTTTTTTTTTTTTTTTTTTTCTTGCCTTCTGATTGTTGCTCTGAGTGTTGCTATCCCTGTGCTGTTGCAATCCTGGAATTTCCCCTTTGTGGGACTAATAAAGGCTTATCTTATCTTATCTTATCTTATCTTATGACCAGTATTCTGACAATCAATGCTTTTTTGCTCTCTCCTATTGTGTTTATCCTTTTCTTCCCTATGCTTCCTGTTCCTAGTCTGCTGACAGGCGCGTTATCGACGCTGCCGCATCACCAGAAATGCATGTCATTTTCAGTGTCAAGTCAAATCCCTCGTATGTTATCAGTTGTTTACTGTTAATGTACTTGGCAATAAATCCTTTTCTGAGTTCTGAGTTCTGAGTTCTGAGTTCTGCAAACTCCAGGTCTTTCTGGAGCTCCCCACGAGTGATCTTTGGCTCTTGGATAACACTTCTGATAATTCTTTTGGCTCCTCTGTCAGAAATCTTGCGAGGAGCTCCTGGTCGTGGCCAGTTTATGGTAAAATGATGTTCTTTCTACTTCTGAACGATGGCTCCAACTGTGCTCACTGGAACATTCAGCAGATTAGAAATGTACCTCTAAACAATGCCATCATTATGTTTTGCCACAATAAGGTTGTGAAGGTCTAGGGGGAGCTCTTTGCTTCTACCCATCATGAGTTCTTTGTGGTGTGACAATCTCAGGGTCAGGTTCAGGTTACTTTATTTGTACCTGTAGGAAGATTTGTTTTTAAATCACCCTTATTGTCATTCAACCGTACAACCAATCATGTACAGTAGAACGAGATTGTGCTTTACCTATCTACAGTGTCAATCACACACACCCCAGTGCAGAATCAGAGGGCCGCTGCCATGCAAGGCGCCGCCACAGATTTCCCTCCTCCATTCCGTTATTGCTGAGCACCAAGCTGGACGGCAGGAAGTTCCACTTTTATATGGTCTTTGGCATGACCCGGCCGGGATTTGAACCCCTGCCTCCCGGGTGTGGGGCGGATGCTCTACCAACTGAGCCACCACTAACTAACTAACTAACTAACCTGCACTTATATAGCGCTTTTCTAGTCACAAAGACCACTCAAAGCGCTTTCACTAGTGCTAACCCTCTATTCTAAGGGCCTATAGGAAACAGATATCTAGGGACAATTTAGAACAACCAATTAACCTAACATGCATGTCTTTGGATTGTGGGAGGAAACCGGAGCCCCCGGAGTAAACCCACACAGCACAGGGAGAACATGCAAACTCCATACAAAAAGGTTCCAACCCCTGCCAGCCTGGAAATTCGAGAGAGTAAGACTGCATACCACTCCGGTATGCAGTCAGGTGACATCCTTTTAGACACATATTTACAAACCACAATTACATTGAACATGAACACAAACACAGGGACACATGAAACTGACTATAAACACAATGAAAGTACTCAAGGCTCCACCAATCAGGACAGAAGACAAAGAGATAAGAGAAAAAACAAAGAGATAAGAGAGAAGGGTCATATTAAAAAACTTAAAAACTAAGTCAAAGAGATTTAAAAACTCAATAAAAGTCTAAAACCCAATAAAAGATTTAAAACCCAAATAAAAAACCCACAAAAATAAATAAATATAAAATAAAAATTAATAAATAGATAACTAAATTATGTGCATTATATTGCTACGTCTTGTTCAACTCTTTGACAGCAGCAGGAACAAAGCTGTTTTTGTAGCGCTGGGTTTTACATTTTGGGACAGCAAACCTCCATCTGGAGGGAAAAAGCTGAAAGTGGCAGTGCAAAGGGTGGGAGTCATCATTTAAAATGGAGGTAGCAATCCTCTCTACCTGTCAGGTGTACAGGGATGTCAGGCTCAGCTGTGACTCACCAAGTAAACGACTGGACCATCTAACCACCTGGTCTAAGGATTTCCTCTGTTTCAGTTTTATCTGTCCAAACCATGACACTAAAGAAAAGGATAAAACAGATTCAACAAAAGCCCGATAAAACATTGTCATTATGGTTCGGTCAATTTGGAAGTGTGCGAGTTTCCTTAAACAATGCAAATGTTGCTGACCCTTTTTGCACACCCTTTCACAGTTCTCTTCAAAGTTTAAATTACTATCAATAATCGTCCCAAGATATTTGTAGGATTGCACACATTCAATGGTCTGGCCTTTGAGTACAGTGACTTCGTGCCTGGGAGTTTTCCTCCTAAAGTCAATAATCATATCTTTAGTTTTTGTCGTGTTCAGCTGCAGGTAGGAATCCTCACACCAGTGAACAAAATCATCAACTACTAGGCCGTGGCCACTCTCACCATCCTGGAGGAGACTGACAATAGCTGAATCATCAGCATACTTTATAACGTGTCTGTTGTCATGTCTGCTCTGACACATGTTTGTGTACAGGATGGAGAGTAGTGGTGACAACACACACCCCTGAGGAGAGCCAGTAGAAGAACCCTTTTGGTCAGACAATGTCCTGTTGACCCTTACTCTCTGTCCTGTTGGTTAAAAAAAATCCAGAATCCAACCCGCCAGATTATTACTCAAATCAAATTGTTGCAGGAGCCTTTCAACTAAAATATGAGGTGGGATTGTATTAAAAGGAACTCCGATTATATTGGCATGTTAGCTCTATATGTTTTATTTTGATGTTAGTAACATAACTATAATATAATTTTTTTGAAAATAATTCCCAGTTTTATATATTTTTAAAAAACTTTATTATGATGTAAATCGCCATTTTTGTTTACGTCGCAATGCATTCTGGGTAGTGACGCAGAATGGTTGCAGCCGTTTTTTCTGTCTTACACAAGCCAAGAAGCGAAGCTCCGGACTACTGCCATTTGTCAGTGAAAATGCCACGTTGCGCGGCTTTTGGATGTAATTTTCAATCAAAGGGAAATAAAGAGAGCGGGGTAAGCCTCCATAGCTTTCCTAAAGAGGGAAAGTTGAGGAAAAAGTGGGGCGGCAGCGGCTCAGGAAGTAGAGCAGGTCATCTAATAACCCGATGGTTGGCGGTTCGAATCCCGCTCTCCCCAGATATCCTGCCGTTGTGTCCCTGGCCAAGACACTTCACCCGCATTGCCTCCAGTGCCCATAACACTGGGTATGAATGTGTAAAAATGTTTAAATGCTTGGTGGTGGCCGGAGAGGCTGTTGGCGCGGATTGGCAGCCACATTTCCGTCACTCTGAGTGTCTATGATCAAGCGCTATAGCGCACGCTTGATAAAGCTGATATATATATTAATCACGCTATGATAAAGCGCTATATCGCTCAAAGCGCACGCTTGACATGTCGAAGATCTGGCTGGCAGTCATTTGGAATGACTTTGGAGCACTGCTTATGGACGTTCAACCCGCAGTCTGAGAAAGCAACAGAGAAATTGCTTTATGTTGCTGAGAGTCCATGTTTATCAGTTCAGTGCCCATCATGCTTGTAGATATTTTTTTTGTGTTTGAGCATTCTATTGTAAGTAAATTAACAATATATAAGTTTCACCTTAAAATAATGCTTCCTCAAGCACACGCTTGAGACACTCAAAGCGGAGAGACACTCGCGGAGTGGGGAGACACTCAAGCGCACGCTATATCGCTCAAGCGCACGCATGCTCAGTCTGCTTTAGGACCTCAAATCTGACCAGTTTTTCAAAAATTTTCATTAAAATTGAAGTCATGGCAACTGGTCTAAAATCATTTACCGTTTTAGGACAGCTGATTTTGGAACGGGACAACCACAGCATCTTTCCAGACCTTAGGCACATGTTGTGTCTTTAAGGACTTATTAAAAATGTAGTGAAACACAGGACTCAATTTGTGTGCACAGGACCTTACCACGTGTTCACATATATTATCAGGGCCCTGACTTTTGTTCACTTTTACAGCACAGAACGCCCTTTTAACATCCTGCACCTCAATATTAAAGTGATGATTGTCTTTGAGTTTCTGCTTCAAATCTTGGATTTCTGTGCTAAAATCAGAAGAATCAAAATGACCATAAAAACAATTAAGAGCATTAGCCAGCTCTGTGTCTGAATTAAAACCATCTAAAAACACACAATTACTGCGCTCTGTGCTCTGAAGGCCTGCAATAGTTTTCATACTAGCCCAGGCTGAACCAAGCTTCTTTGCTACCATCTTGCTTTCCCATTCTGATTTATAATTCTGTTTTGCTCTTAAAATTTCGGACTTCAGCTCTTTTGTGGCAACTTGCAGAAATGACCCCCTGTTTAAAGGGAAGTGCTTTCCTCTGTAAGCAGGATTTAATTGATTTAGTAACCCATGGCTTATTGTTGGGATATATTGACACGTTGGGATATATTTGACACGTTTACGTGGAATGATCATATCCCTGCAAAAAGCCATGTAAGAGCATGTCATGTCCACCAAAGAGTCCAAATCATCCCCGCAGGACAGTGTGAACACCTCCCAGTCCGTACAGTTAAAACATTCCTGGAGGCAGAGCACTGAATCATCTGTCCAGACCTTCGTTTCCCTGGTCTTTGTCTTCTCTCTTCTGAGAGCAGTTTTATATGTGGGCAGCAAATGTACACAGTTGTGATCTGAGGATCCTAAAGGAGGAAGGGGAAGAGATTTAAAGACTCCCTCGATAGATCCATAGCAAAGGTCCATTGTCTTTTCTCGTCTGGTTGGGCAGGAGACGTACTGATAAAAGTTTTTAAGTGTCTTCTTTAAAGACACATGGTTAAAGTCCCCAAGGATAAAATTTGGAGCCTCTGGGGAAATCGAGTGCAACCGCTGTACCACACCAAAGACAGTGCTGGAGGTGGAGGCAGCATCCGCCCTCGGGTGAATGTACACAGTCGTTATGAAAAGTTGGGGGAACTCGTGAGACAGATAAAAGGGGCGTAGTGATACAGACAGAAGCTCCACATCTGGTGTACAGATGCGCTCTCTGACCGTGACAGATGTACAGTAATGTTTATTAATATACAAACATACGCCACCTCCCTGACTTTTCCCCGTTACCTCTTCCTGCCAATCCAAGTGAAGTGGGGCTCCAAAACCGTCAATACAAAGGTCTGGGTCCCGGTCATGATCCGTAAGCCACGTCTCTGTGTAAGCCATGACACAGCAGTTCTTGAAATCCTTCTGATATCGGACATTTCCTTGAATTTCATCCACTTTATTTCTCAGGGATTGTATGTTCCCCATAATAATGGAAGGAAGAGGAATGCGGTTAAGCTGACGCCTCTTCAGGTTTAATCTTACACCTCCACGCTTTCCGCGTTTCCTTCTCTTGTTCCTCTTTTCATTGCTGTATCCATGAAAGTCTCTTAAAATAAAGTCCGGCAGTTGCGACACAGTCTCAAACACAGACACTGGATTATCCATGTTTAGCTGCAGTAACATATCTCTGGAATACTGCATTCTTACCAGCATGACTGCACTGACGTCCCAGACAAAGAGCCGGTAAGAAAGAAACCACAGTGCGAAAACGAGAAGAAAATCCATACTGATGGAACCAAAGAGCTCTTCATTATATAGTCCACAAACATTCAAGGACAAAAATGGCATAGAGACGTTAAAACACATTAAAGTGCATAAAAACAGAGACTAAGACGCCAAACTTTTTCAACCGCTGCCAGTCGCTGCGTGCGCATGCGCCCATCTGACATTCACAGACCTTTTCAAAGGCCATCAGTCAGGACTTAACAAGATGAAATTAATTGCACTGATGGGGGATGAGATTGCTTCCTAAATTCTGATGGATTTGAGCTGGTTTCTTGTCTTTCAATGCCTTTTTGCACCTCTTTTTCTTCATGTGTTCAATAGTTATTCCCTTTGTCATTCCATTTTATTGAATATAACTTGTTTTGTGAACACAGTTGCCTTAATTTCTTTGTAAGTATGGAGTACTTGGGTTGTTACTGATATCTGGTGAAAATCTCAGGTCAATGGCGCCATCAAAAATATGTTTAAGGGGAAAAATTTTCATCCATCCATCCATCTTCTACCGCTTTTCCGGAGGTCCGGGTCGCGGAGGCAGCAGTTCAAGCAGAGAAGCCCAGACTTCCCTCTCCCCAGCCACCTGCTCCAGCTCTTCAGAGGGGATATCAAGGCGTTCCCAGACCAGCTGGGAGACATAGTCTCTCCACCGAGTCCTGGGTCTGCTCCGGGGTCTCCTCCCAGTGGGACGTGCCTGAAACACCTCAAGTGGGAGGCGTCCAGGAGGCATCCTAATCAGATGCCCATACCACCTCAACTGACTACTTTCAATGTGGAGGAGCACATTGGTACGTGGGAAAAATTTTGACGTGTACAATACTTATTTTCCCCGTTGTAAATTTAAACAACTTTTGAAACCTACCTACCCACCTGTTTTTTTGTAATTTCAGTATTTTTATTAAAATCTTTGCTCAAATACAACTTGCATATAACGCTAAGAATGACACAGATTAAACCCTTGTAGCTGATACAACCATTTATGATTATTTTAATTAAAATTATTTTGCCATAGAGTTGAAATTAGAGTAACAGTACTTTTTACTTCTTGGGAAAAAAAACACATTACTCTCTGGGATTTAAACCAACACTACTTTGTGATTCCAGTATGGTACTCAGATACCTAACCCCTTTCACCAACACATCTTGGCACCTGTAACTGGTCAGATATTCTTATGCTGAATACTAGTGATATAAAGTGGCTTCAGCAACCTATTTGGTATGATATATTTCACTAAAGAAGACTGGTTCATGCTTGCAGTAATTATACCGGTTAGATTTTACACAGTTTTGATTCAGGATATGTGCAACAAGTAGTGAAATATTGATTTTTTTAATTATGCTACACCATTGCATTCGGATATGACCGAAGTATTCCAAGATTATCGAAATGGTTGAAACAAACCTTGCTTAAACCAACATAATCTGATGTTGATCTGAACGCGTTGGGAAACAGATGTCCAGTGATCTGAAAAAGTGTTTGCTCCCTTCCTAATTTCTTATTTTTTTGTATGTTTGGCACACTTAAATGTTTCAGATCATCAAATAAATTTAAATATTAGACAAAGATAACAAAAGTAAACACAAAATGCAGTTTTGAAAGGAAGGTGTTTATTATTAAGGGTAAAAAAAAATCAAACCTACATTACCCTGTGTGAAAAAGTGACACCCCCCCCCCCCACCACCACCACTGTTAAAACATAAATGTGGTTTATCACATCTTTGGAAAGCTTAGTTCAATTTCTCCAGTCACACCCAGGCCTGATTACTGCCACACCTGTTCTCAATCAAGAAATCACTTAAATAGGACCTGCCTGACAAAGTGAAGTAGACAAAAAAGATCCTCAAAAGCTAGGTATCATCCATAGAATTCCGGAACAAGTGAGAAACAAAGTATTTGAGATCCATCAGTCTAGAAAAGGTTATAAAGACATTTCTAAAGCTTTGGGACTCCAGCGAACCACAGTGAGAGCCATTATCCACAAATGGCAAAAATATGGAACAGTGGTGAGCATTCCCAGGAGTGGCTAGTCGACCAAAATTACTCCAAGAGCGCAGTGATGACTCATCCAAGAGGTCACAAAAGACCCCACAACAACATCCAAAGAACTGCAGACCTCACTAAGGTCAGTGTTCATGACTCCACCATAAGAAAGAGACTGGGCAAAAATGGCCTGCATGGCAGAGTTCCAAGACGAAAACCACTGCTTAGCAAAAAGAACATAAATGCTCATCTCAGTTTTGCCAGAAAACATGTTGATGATCCCCAGGACTTTTGGGAAAATACTCTGTGGACTGATGAGACAAAAGTTGAACTTTTTGGAAGGTGTGTGTCCCATTACATCCAGCTTAAAAGTAGCACAGCTTTTCAGAAAAGGAACATCATACCAACAGTAAAATATGGTGGTGGTAGCGTGATGGTGTGGGGCTGTTTTGCTGCTTCAGGACCTGGAAGACTTGCTGTGGTAAATGGAACCATGAATTCTGCTGTCTACCAAAAAATCCTGAAGGAGAATGTCTGGCCATCTATTTGTGACCTCGAGCTGAAGCGCACTTGGGTTCTGCAGCAGGACAATGATCCAAAACATACCAACAAGTCCACCTCTGAATTGCTTAAGAAAAACAAAATGAAGACTTTGGAGTGTCTTAGTCAAAGTCCTGACCTGAATCCGATTGAGATGCTGTAGCATGACTTCAAAAAGGTGGTTCATGCTCGAAAACCCTCCAATGTGGCTGAATTACAACAATTCTGCAAAGATGAGTGGGCCAAAATTCTTCCACAGCACAATAAAAGACTCATTGCCAGTTATCGCAAACGCTTGATTGCAGTTGTTGCTGCTAAGGGTGGCCCAATCAGTTATTAGGTTTAGGGGGCAATCACTTTTTCACACAGGACCATTTAGGTTTGGATTTTTTTTTTCTTAATAATAAACACCTTCATTTAAAAACTGTATTTTGTGTTTACTTGTGTTATCTTTGTTTAATATTTAAATTTGTTTGATGATCTTAAACATTTAATTGTGACAAACATACAAAAAAATGAGAAATCAGGAAGGGGCAAACACTTTTTCACACCACTGTATATGTGGGGCGGGGTGAAAAGTTCATGGGCTGAAAAGATCATAGTGGTAAAATCTGACCAAATGTTGTTTATTTTTCAACATAGTCTCCCCTTCTGTCTACATACTTCTTCCACCGGAAGAAGCGCTTGGATCCTCGCGGTTGAAAAACAAACCACATTTGGTAAAATTTGACCACTATGAACTTTTCAGCCTATGAACTTTTCAGCCCCCCTCGTTTTTTACATTTACAAAAGCATGCTTTTCAGTTGAAAAATGTATCCAATATACAATAACTTGGAAAAAAAATGAAAAAGACCTTCATTATTTCAGTTTCATTTTGAGATGTAACTGTAGAGAGCCACAACAGTGGGGCTGAAGAGCCACATGCAGCTTTGGAGCCACAGGTTTCTGACCCCTGCACTAGACCATGTAGACTGATCCTGTTTGTATTCAAGCTCAAATGGCCATTCAGTGAACTGGCTCTTGAGGGACTTCTTATCTGGTTAATCTTACACCCCTGGAAGTTTCTGCCTGGACAAGACTACTGGATTTCTTTGCCAAATGAAATCACTGTTCTCAATGACTTACCTGGGAAAATAAAGTTTAAAAGAATACCTGCAATGTCTAAGGACACACTCTCACTTGGTAGTCTACCTTATCCCAGCATTGTTTGACCTTCCAAAGTCTTGATTTGTCTGATTGGTGTGATCACTTTGTATTGTGCTCAAGCACAGAAAAACTTCCTCAGCTCTGGCATGCTGAGGAGATATGCACTTGGGTACGGAATTCACAATGTGAATGTCATGTATAATCGATGCAGCTCTCTTGACTATGGTGGGTAGGGTTCACAGTATTCCCATGTGGAGGTTAAGTTTCTACTGTTTTGTTCAGATATGAATATACAGTGTATACAATGCATTTTTCACGTTTCCCACCTTGTGCTTTGCTTCACAACATCCAGTTTTCAGTAGACAGTCTGCCGGCTTTGCACTAGAAGGACTGTCTCTCATTTGAAAGAGGTGTGGCCGTGTGCAGTCTTGTGTGCATGAGCGTTTTGGTGCATTTTATGACAATGCACTTTTGATCAGGAAAAAGGAGGTCTGTCACCAGAAGCACATTGTTAATGCTATTTCAGCAACATGTTTTGAATTGTGCAGCTCCTACTGATAGGAGCACATGAGGAGACCCAGCATGCGCTGAAATTTGCAGTTATTTTAACCCTTTAACTGCCAAATTCGCCCTGTGGCACCTGAGGAAACGCAAGGCAACTCAAGGCCCCCCTAGTGGTCAAGAGTGGTAAAAAAAATTTATCAATAAAATAGTTCAGATTTCCAAGGCTGCACGGTGGCACAGTGGTTAGCACTGCAGCAGCACAGTTTACCCTCGGCCGGGGGATTGCGGGGATCATGAGATCGTGGGTTCGATCCCTGCCCCCAGCCAACAGTGATCTGTGTGGAGTTTGCATGTTCTCCCTGTGTTGCGTGGGTTTACTCCGGGATTTCTCCGGTTTCCTCCCACATGCCAAAAACATGCAGGTTAGGGATATGGGGCGCTTGCGCACGCAGCGACCGGCAGCTGGTGGCTTGTCACCGGACTGCAGAACAAATCTACCTACGGGTACAAAATAAGTACAAAAAAAAAAAAAGGCTATAACTTGAAAGTTACAAGAAATAATGACTTACTGTCAATTAGAAAGATGTAGAATATGATCCAAAGTTTCAGATAGGAAAAAAAATTTATGCATCTAATTTGCATAATGTCACGGCAGCTATAAAAATTACATAACTCAGTCAAAAGTGGACTTTGGACACATTTACATAAAGAATGGTCTGGTTTTTTTTACACCGATTCGTCTACAGGGGTATGTTTTATCTAATCTTCAAAGTATATGAACCAGAAAATCAATAAAATGTCAAAAAAAACATATTTCTCTCTTACCTGTTACCGGGAGGGGGGCTCGCCTGCCCTCGTGACCGGTCCGTTTTCGTCCATCATAGCCAATGTTTGTGTGTTTGCTCAGCCATTTACACCATGTACCACATCTACAAACTCTTATGATTATCCCACATGAATTTCGTTTGTATTACATGGCTATTTTTTCTGTTTGGTGCATTATTCCTGTGGGAATCCATGCTGCCCGTGGGCGCCACCATCTTGGTACGGGGAGCTCAGTTTTTTGTTACATCGACGTCGATGTAACACGTTTACTTAGTAATTTACACTCTTGTACCACATCTACAAACTCATATGATTATCCCACATGAATTTCGTTTGTATTACACAGCTATTTTTCCCGTTTCATGCAGTTTCCATCATCATTGCTGTCGTGATGACCAAACATGGTGGCATCCACATTGGTGTGTGAGCTCAAAGCGGAAAAAGGAAGAATAATGAGGATTTCTCCTTCTTTGCTATATTCCATGTCAGCCATGATTCCTTTGGCACATGTCTGCCACCTTCTAAACTGTGAGATCAATAGAGATTAGTACAAATTCTCAGTATGGCTGGGGAACATCAATAAGTTGACACGTGCAGTTGCTCCTCTTTGCCACTGAGGGCGCACGGCCCGTCCATTTAATCTGGGCAGTTAAAGGGTTAATGGACAATTGTAACACACACACTAATCACCCATCATTTTAATTATAATATGATGATACACTTAATAGTTTTTATTCCATCCACATTCTGATTTTTAACTGTGGACTTACTGTTGGAATCTATAGATGAGCCATTAATGTATTCATTTTTTGGGGAATGAATGAATGAACAGGGAGCATGTGGATGTGATGCATGGGGGAGGCGCAGTGGGATACTGTCAGTCTGAAGATTTTAAATACAGTAACAAACCTCTTCTGTGTGGCAAAGTATTCTGTCCCCTAATCTATCATGTCTGTCATCATATCACATCATCCTATCTTGTGTTAGTTTGTGCACAAGCATCCCAATTAATGAAAAATACATATTCAGCCATTGCTTTCTGTTAAATGAGGACAGTTAAATATGATCTATTTGAAGATACAGCAGACAGAGTATTTCACTGCACACAAAAAAAATGGTGCATGGGTTTACGATTCAACAGATTGTCCTCTTTTTAAATTCATGAAAGGACTGGAGTGGGACCAGTCTTCCCTACTGGGAAAAGAGCTGTCATCAGAGCCGGCGAAGAGCCGACCAGTGTGCACAAAACTGACATTCATCATTAACTAATTATGACAGTTTTTTTTCCCCCCAATTTTTAACCTGAATCACTGTTATTCTTTTAACAATGATTCAAAATGAAAGTATCCCAACAGTTGTTTCGGGTTGTTGCATTCAGCAGAGCAGATTACCAGACCCAAGGATGAGATGACTGGTTCCTCTTTCTCAGTTTAAAAGAGAAGTTCGGATGAATGATAATATAACTGAAGGAAATTTTACAACTCTGTCAGCTCTCATCCATATATAATTATGACCATGTCTCCCAGTGCAAGCAGGACTGTGGAGGAGGTTAAAATCTCCTTAAAAATGCTCCTTGCCCTTAAACACATTTTCACTTTGAGTGAAAATGTGAGTCACTTTGAATGAGCCCATATTGTCCTCAGCGCAAAATAGATTTTTCCTCCCATTTAAATGCTGTCATATTAATATTAAGCCTTTGATCTTGTGCCCCTATTTATTAGAGGGAATGCGAGCAAAGGCAGCAGTTGGTTTATTTCATGTTACGTCCCAAACATACCTCTGAATAATTTAGAGCATTAGGACAGCCTCTATTGTGCAAAATTCATTTTGCAGTGCTGCAATAGCAAAATGAACTTGAAATACCCTCATAAATATACCCCACACCTCAGACAATTTATCATGGACTGTGGCGCTGTAATATGGCCCATAGAGTCAATTTGATAAACCCCACAAGAACATGGAGGTATTTGGGAAAATACATATGTACAATGCTAAGTCCTAAATCTGTGTGAGTGCAAGCCAGCAGGGAAGAGGCGAGGAGGGACAATCACATTTCAGCATGGTACATAGCAACAGAGGTGGGTTGAGTAGTCAGAAACTGTACTCAATTAAAAGTAGTACCTCATCTCAACATCTCAGTGACTCAAGCTGTTGTCCCCACATGTTTCAAAACTGCCACCATAATACTAATCACAAAGAAGCCCATCCCATCCAGCTACAACGATTACTGGCCCGTAGCACTGACCCCTAACATAATGAAGTGTTTCGAGCAGCTGGTCATGCAGAACATCAAGTCCATCCTCCCTCCCTCTCACGACCCATCTCAGTTTGCATACAGGTCAAACAGATCCACAGAAGATGCCATCGCTGCTGCTCTCCATCCAGCCCTCACCCGCCTGGACTCAGAGAACTCCTACGTGCGAATGCTGTTCTTGGACTTCAGTTCAGCATTCAACACAATCATCCCCCAGCACCTAATACAAAAACTCAGACACTTGGGACTCAAAACCGCTCTCTGTAACTTGGTGCTGGACTTTCTCGCAGGGAGGCCACAGAATGTGTGGGTTGGCAGGAACACCTCCCAGACCATCACAATGAGCACAGAGCCCCCACAAGGGTGCGTGCTCAGCCCGCTGCTCTTCACCCTGCTGACCCATGACTGTGTACCAGCCTACAACACCAACCACATCATCAAGTTTGCGAATGACACGACAGTGGTGGGCCTCATCACCAACAACGAGGAGGCCATCTACAGAAATGAGGTGAGACAACTGGTCCAGTGGTGTAAAGACAATCACCTCTTCCTGAACGTGGGAAAAACCAAGGAGACTGTGGTCGACTTCAGGAGGGGACACACACAGCACCCCCCTCTGATCATCGACGGTGCAGCTGTGGAGGGGGTGAGCAGCACCAAGTTCCTGGGGGTGCATATCTCTTACGACCTCTCCTGGTCTAACAACACCACATCACTGGCCAAGAAGGCTCAAACTCGCCTCCATTTCCACCGCAAACTGAGGAGTGCATGAGTCCCACCCCACATCATGTGCTTATTCTACCGGGGCACCATTGAGAGCATCCTCACCAGCTGCATCATGGTGTGGTATGGAAGCTGCCCCACCTCCTGCCAGAAGACACTACAACGCACTGTAAAAGCAGTCAGCAAGATCATTGGTGCCCCTCTGCCTCCCCCCAGACATCTACCTCACCCGCAGAGTCATCAACATTGCAGGTGACACCTCCCACGCCTCACACTCTTTCTTCAGCCCCCTGCCCTCGGGGAAAAGGTACCAGAGCCTCCGGGTCCGCTCAACAAGACAGCTAAACAGCTTTGTTCATCAGGCCATCAGGACCCTGAACTCTGTCCACCCCCCACCACCCGGACCGTAACGCACTCACTCGCACAATAACTACCTCAGCTGTTGGCACAGAAAGACTGGCACACCAACAGTACCACATCTGCTGCTGTATGTCTCTGCACTTTACTGCAACCATTTGCACAAATGCCATATCTGCTACTGTCTGTTATTGCAATACTGATCATGTGAAGTCCTATCTGTCACTGTCTGCACCTCCATTACCGCACTGAACTTGCAACTATGGGTGTTACAGCTCTGCTTTTCTGTATATAGGATTAGTAGGTTTCATCATCCTTTATCATTTCTCTTTATTTGCACTGTGGAAGGTCTGGGTCTATCGTTTGTCACCATTTGCACTGTGTTGCATTACTGTACATAGACTGCTGTTGTTGTTTTTCCAGCCTTTTTCATTTTTCTTTTTTTATATTGTGCACACCACTGAAGAGAGAGAGAAATCCCATTTCAATTCTGCTGTATGTCCTGTACGTAGAGTAGTATTGACAAATAAAATCTTTGACTCTGAATTATAATTACTCAAGAACAAGTAAGAGTAGTCACTCAAAAAATTACTTGAGTAAGGGGGTACTCTACTCTTGTCAATATGAGGTTTTTTACTCAGTAGAGCAAGTATTTTTTTTAAAAATTTGACATTTTTCTCATATTTTTGATGTTTTTCCTCATTAAGTTATGGATTTTTCTTTTAAATTCATACTGGTTTTGATGAATTCATGACATTTTTCATGCAAATTTGCAGATTTTTACTCATAAATTAACTTTTGTTTCTTGTGAACTTGTGACATTTTTTTATAAATTCATAACTTTTTTGTTTGTACATTTGCAACTTTTAATTGTAAATTTGCTATTTGTGAGTTTTTTCTCTTACATATGGTAAACAGAGCAAAATATAAACTAGCCACAAGTGTGCACTAATATAATACAAATCATATATAAAAACAGAAATAAATCAGACATTTCCTGAGACAAAATAAAAAAATATATATATATATTCCAATAGCGATAAGTGAAAAACTTCATTCAGACACTTCAATCTGTGAAATGAGAAAGAACCACCAAATGTATTTGAATAAAAGTACAGGTTTTTCTTAAAAAAACAAAAACAAAAAAACTCACAAAAGTAAAGAAAAGTATGCTGCAAACTACTCACAGAAGCATAATTTTGTGAAAAAGTTAAATGGGTACACACATTTGAGTCAATGTAACTAGTTACGACTGGCCTCTTCTTTGCAACTGGGCCCAATGTGAGTGCATTCCAACATGTTGCTATTTTTTATTAACTCATTCTGGCAAAGCTGAAAGGACCTAATGAGATACTGTGGAGTCCGTCATCCATCTGTCTGTCTGTCCGTCTGTCCATCCGTCTGTCTGTCTGTTTGTCCACATTTCAAGGGAATCACTACTCCTCCTAGGGATTTGCCCTCCATGCTCACCAAACTCACTAACAATTATCCTCTGGTGGGTCTGCATCTAGGTTGTGCTCAAGGTCAATGCCAAAGGCCAGGAGATCTAGGCATTTATGTGATTTCAGAAAAATCACTCCTCCTCCAAGGCAATTACCTTGATTCTCATGAAATTCACTCACAGTCATCATCAAAGTAGTCATCAGTGGTCAGGAGATCTGAGCATTCCAAGGATGATTTTGTCAGGCTGTCATTAACAGTCTGGTTAAGAAAACATTGAGTATGCTAATCCTGCCACATAAAGAAACATAAATTATTTGCATATTACACCTTTCAAAAACTGTAAATAGCACAGTAATAGTACACTGATGATGATTAGAAAACATACAGTACATAAATTAGTAAGATTTGGGGAAACAGTGGAGTTAATCTACATTGATCTTTTACATATTGATTAAGATACACACTTCTATGAATATGTGATAAATTAGATTTTACATTCCCTCACCCAATGTAAATGTAATTTCACTGTGTCACAGTAGTTTCCTTTGCGATACCGAAATGGTGGCGTAGTGGTAGAGCCTCTTCGCAACTCAGCCAGGTTATACCAAAGACCATAAAAATGCTTCTTTGCACCTTCTAGCTTGGTGCTCAGTGCAATAAAATGAGGGAAAGGAAAGTTGGTTAGCACAAGCCATTGTAATCCTAATACCATTCCCAAGCCCTGGTAAATGGGGAGGGTTGTGTCAGTAAGAGTATCCTACATAAGGTCCTTGCCAAATATGTGGACCCATAATGCATTGTGGCAGTAGGGAGGGGCCAAAAGAAAACAACAATAATTTCCTTTGCACTGACATTGTAAGAAACTGATTTTTGTCAAATATAATGTTACAAAGTTCCATCTTTTTATGTCTGTGTCCACTCTTAATTGTAGTCTTGCAGTAATATTTTTTTCATCCAGTTCACTTTTTTCATTCTCAATATTCATCGTGCCAGAGTTAGCAGATGCAATGAGTGAGATAATAGTTATTTTATTAGGGGTGGGAAAAAAGATTGATTTAGTGATGAACTGCGATACTTGGCACTTGCGACAATGCATCGATCCATAAACGCACAGACTGATCTTTTATTTTAAAAAAAAATGTACACTCAAGCATATACAGTACTATTGGATTATCAATCAATCAATGGAGTTTTCAGTCCATCAGATGGCACAAAGTCATTGCAGCAAAGGTATCTCACGAGATTTAACCTCAGTCCAGGTGTACAATAAGTTGGCGGAGGAAACAGCAACACCGGGAAAAACTGAGAAATGCACCGTCAAAGTTTAAATCAAATGTCTGGACCTTTTTTGGATTTTATAACAAAGACAGAACAGATGACCTGGACATGACACATTCAGTTTGCATGGAGTATCACACGAAAGTAAAATACTGTGGGAATACTACAAACATACACCTCTCTCAGCACCATCCCGGGGCAGCAGAATTAGTGGATGACGGCAAAGCTAAACCAGCACTGGATAAAAATCAACCAACTCTGGAAACATATAGCTTATTAAAGCTACCTCCAAATTCTGAGCGTGCTAGGAAGATAGCGCAGTCAGTTGCCTAGTTCATATGCAAAGATCTGTCCATATAGTGCTGTGGAAAACGAGGGTTTTTGTCACATGATTCAAACACTGGAACCCAGGAATGTGATTCCATCTCGCCATTACTTTAATGATTATTATTTATTTTAAGACTATATTTTATTATCAGTTGAACATTTATTTTAAAAGCATTTGTTTTTGCATCCGCTGCCATCAGTGTGTGAATGTGTGTGTGAATGGGTGAAAAGCAGGATCTGTAAAGCGCTTTGGTCATCCAAAGATGAGTAAAAAAACACTATATAAGTGGAAGCTATTAACCATTTATTATTTAATTTAAAAATAATTTACTGTGAAATTGTCTGGTTGCTGCCCATTTGGACTGAATACTTTAAAATATTAAAGATGTCAACACTGTTACTATGGGACATGATTTGAGGTTGAATAAGGTGAAAAAAAATTGAAATATATGGGATTGTGATAATCGATTATCACAATATTGTGATTATTGTTGAATCATGATGGGATCGAATCGTGACCCAAGTATCACGATCCGAATGGAATCACGAGGTCCCTCACGATTCCCACCCCTATATTTTATAGACTGTCATCATTTGTCAGAGCATTGCTTGATATAAGATGGTATTGTTCAAAAGAGATATCAATATCTAAATATATGTTTATTTCCCTGGTCTAACATGTTATTTGATAAATTATTATCATCTATCCTCATAACAACAAAAGGTTTAAGTATTTTATGATGATTTTGACAAATTATACTGGTATACAGATCACTACTGGCTTTACATCAGTCATGTTGATTGTGAACATGATTATTTTTCCACTGCTGACAGCTACTTTTACATGACAAATGGGTAAATTAAAAAAAATAAAAAATAAAAAGAGAAATAAAGAAAAAGAAGATTTTTTCAGACATAAATGTGAACAGTTGGAGCAAAGGTCTCAAAGACAGCATATTCTGACTATAATTGCTTACTATATAAAGTAAACTGGATATTGTCAGGAATGTTGAAAACAGGACCCACTTGCAGGACTCAAGTCCAAAAAGTTTTATTTGAGCTGGTTACCCAAACACAGTTCAAGGGCCAAAACAGAAAACAATCAAGCTGACAGGCAGGCACAGCAAACACAAACTTTGTAGGCAAAAAACACAGCAGGATACAGGCAGACTAGATGGGGTACGTCTTGATCCCGCAGCATGACTGTAGGAAACCACACTGGGCAGAGACTCACGCTGACACAAATAGACAAGGGGACAATCAAGACAAGAAGGAACAGGTGGGCACAATTAAGGGCAATTAGAGATGCAAGGAATGGCAACAGGTACGGAAAACATGAGGGACAGAGACAAAAGGTAAACATGAGACATGAATACAGAACCAGGGGAGACATAACTCAGACGGTGCTTGTGACAGAAACTCGAACAACAGACGAAACCAGACATAGATAATGAACCTAATGACCATATAAATTAGCGCATAGGCAGGGAAAACACAGAACTAAGATAATAATATTAAGGTGGACTAAAACACAGAAAATAATACAAAAATTAACTCAAGGCAGTGGGTCCAACCCATGACCTGACATTACCCCCCTCTCAAGGGGCGTCCCAGACGACCTTCAAACAGAAACAGAAAATGACCCTTCCAAGGATGGTAATGGGAACATAAGGCCAGGTGAGCCAAAACAACCCCCCCCCCCACCCCATCCCACAGAGTCCAAAACCAGGTAAGACAGTTTGTGTGGCATAACCAAAGTCCACAGCCCCAAACCAAAAACAAGGCAGGTCAAGCGGCCTGCTGAAGCCCCAGGGCCACTGGACCAGAGAGCAAGGTGGGTTGGGTGGTCTTCCAGAGTCCCAGGGCCACCGGACCGGAGAGCAACGCAGGTCAGGGGGTCTATCCAAGTACATGGGACCCTAGACCAGAGCACAGAGCGGGTTGGGTGATCTACCAGAGTTCCTAGACCACCGTACCGGGGAACAAAGCAGGTCAGGGGGCCTAACCCAGTTCATGGGCCTCCAGATCTCAAAACACAACCAATCAGATGGCTTCCCAGAGTCCCTGGACCACCAGACCAGAGAGCAGTATGGGTCCAGAGATAACTGTAGGAGCACTTTAAACTCAGGTGAAGGTGACAACATGGCAATTTTAAACTCAGGAGCAGTCAACATGGACCCCTTAAACTCAGGTGATGATGGCATGGAAATCTCAAATTCAGGAGATGTCATAGGAGTCTTAACCTCAGGAGATAACATAGGAGCTTTAGGCTTTGGCGAAAGTAACATGAGAGCCTTTTGCTCTAAAACTGATTACTGCAGTGCACTGACCACAGGAGCTGACGACAGGTGCACGCTAGCCTCAGGAGAACATGCTGGAGGTTCTCTGGCCTCTGGGACACACGGAGGAGGTGTACCAGTCTCAGGAGCAGGCAAGGTGGGCTGACCATCAATGAAGCCAAACGATAAGGGCTGGAGGTCTTCAAGCCCTGACGTCCGGGAATCCATCCTCGAAGCAGCCACCTCAGAGGGGGAGGAAAATACAACACTTGGGTCACTACAACAAGTGGCAGTAGAGCTTGGCAGGGAGAGCCCAGAACCAGATGGTAGCTGCAACTGGGTCTCCTCAGACGAAATGTATGTCGTTTTCAGTGTCAAGTCAAATCCCTCGTATGTTATCAGTTGTTTACTGTTAATGTACTTGGCAATAAATCCTTTTCTGAGTTCTGAGTTCACTAAGAGCTAGGCAAGACCTCTCTAAAATTGATTTTAAAAATACAAAAAAGAGGACTTGTCTGAGCTCTTGCTCCACTGCTGACGGAGACCCCAGTGACTCTGCTGCATAAGTCCAAGAGCAGGCATGGTGGCAGATGAAGCAGGGGTGTTAACAGGCAAGCCTAAGGACATGGCGACAAGAGAAACTGCAGACATGGTGACAGGCGGAGGATCAGGCTGGGAGGCTATATCTGCGTGGAACCCACATGTAGGGGTAGCAGCTGCAGACATGATGACAGACGGAGTAGTTGGCTTGTTGACAGGCAGAGCTGCAGTCTTGGTCACTGGCAGAGCAGCAGGCTTGTTCATAGGCAGAGCAGCAGGCTTGATGACAGGCAGAGCTGCAGGCTTAATGATAGGCAGAGAATCAGGCTGGGAGTCTACAGCTGCTTGGAACCCTTATGTTATGTGGTAAGTGCAGCTGCAGATGTGCTGACAGGCGAGGAGGCAGCTGCTGAAAGGACCCTAGATGTGATGCTCGGGAGAAGGGAGAGGGGAGACACAGTTGAGGATGGCTGGATGTAAGCAGCAGCAGATTTAACAGCAGAGGATGGTAGAGAGAGCTCAGCAGCAATAGTAGGTGGCTGTCGCTGAGCCCTCTCCCCTGGGACAAGGAAAGTCTTTTCATTTATGGATGGTAAAAAATGAGAAGCTACTTGCCATTGTTCCCACTCTGCTGCTGCTGAGGAGTCAGGTGATCCCTCCCGGGAGATGACGGAGATCGTCTGATGAGGCATCGCTGCATGGTGGTGAGGTGCAATGTTGAGGGAAGAGGACAGGGAGATCATGAGCGCCTCTGCTGGAGATGAAAAGCTGGGGCACTATGTCCGCCGGTGCGAGCCACGTCCTTCAGCTCATGTAGGTCCCCCTTTTCTCCACTCTTCTCCCACTACTGGTGATGGCTTCACCAGCCCCTGGAACATCCACTGCAGATTCGGCACAGAGCTCATGAGTCTGGCAAGCTGGGGGTACCGATGCAGGGAAGGAAAGGTGTTGATCAGTTGTTCTGCACCAGCGAGAGCACGGAGGGCTCTCTCCAGTGTGCGAGAGGTGCGGGTGTCCTTGATCAGTTCCTTGATGAGGGAGGCGGCCCAAACTTCCTCTCCATCGAGGCCCATTTGATAAAAATTGTAGTACACTGGGTCCATAACTGCTGGTGCCCTTCTGTCACAAATGTTGAAACAGGACCCACTTGCCGGACTCAAGTCCAAAAAGTTTTATTTGAGCTGTTTATCCAAACACAGCTCGAGGGCCAAAACAGAAGACATCCAAGCTGGCAGGCAGACACAGCATACACAAACTTGGTAGGCAAAAAAAACACAGCAGGATACAGGCAGATTAGACAGGGTACGTGTTGACCACGCAGCATGACTGTAGGACACCACACTAGACAGAGACTCGCGCTGACACAAATGGACAAGGGGCAATCAAGACAAGGAGGAACAGGTGGACACAATTAAGGGCAATCAGAGATGCAGGGAATGGCAACAAGTGCAGAAAACATGAGGGGCAAAGACAAAAGGTAAATATGAGACATGAATACAGGACCAAGGGAGACATAACTCAGACAATGCTTATGACAGAGACCCAAACAACAATGACAATGAACATAAAGAGCACAAGATGAGACAGGGACATTTACCAGATATAAATAATGAACCTAATGACCATATAAATTAGAGTAGAGGCAGGGAAAACACAGAACTAAGATAATAATAATAATGAGGACCAAAAAGGGGACAGGAGAGCCTCACGGTACCACCAACTGCTTGTTGAGGATGATAACTGCAGAGCAATCGCGCACTTTCACGTCAGTGTCCAAAACACCAGAAAAGTCTTTGATAACACCAGGAAGAGTTGTTAGATTTGTTGCTAGTCGCTTTTGACAAAAAGAAAAAAGTCATCAAGGGGGGCTGAAAAGTCATTAGATTTAATGACAAAATTGCCAAGTTGGCAACATTGCTTTCCCCTAGGGATGGCCGTGTCGATACTCAAGTATCGACAATTCGATACCAGCTGGACGATACTTTGGAGTCGATACTTTTTAAAATATCACAATACCAGCGTGATAATACAAAACGTGCAATTTGTTTTCACTTCTGAGAGTTTTAGTTTTAAATTTAAGTGTGAAAACCAGTGAAAAACCAACCCAGGCATGTTTTAAAGATTGTCTGCTGTGTTACATGATTATGGCAGCCTATCAGATGTCAGAGCCAGAGACTCATTGTGCTCTGACAGCCTCAGCACTCACTAATCCGGTGCAGAGCAGATTGAGCTCAGCAGCGTCGCGGGTAGCAAAAGAAGTATTACTTCTGAAATGATGCACCATTCATCCAAATTCAATGGTGATACCAAGCAGCATAATTTTGACAAATAAACAAAGTAAGCACTATTTAAGTCTGTAAAATAATAGTGTAAAATAAATTTAAAAAACCCCCAAAACATTGCACTGTGAAAAAAAATTACACATAGGCTGCTTGGTATTACGATAGAATTTGGGTGAGGGGGGGTGCTGGAGCCTATCTCATCTTCTTTGGGCGAGAGGCAGGGTACTGTTATGTTGTTATTAGGACATAATATTGTGTGACACGGGTGACGGCTCCACCTTTACTGAAGGGGGCAGCCCCCCCAGCGGGGTATTTGGACCAGACTATGAGGCGCCTTTGCCCCCTGCTGCTCCATGCTGTACCATGTACTGTAGCGCAGGGAGGCGAATGTATGTGAATGTAACATGTGTTATGATAATTGTGCCACACATTGCCTTTGTTCAGACCCATTCGTTATGCGCCAGCCCCAGTCTCTATGCGAGGTAATAAAGTTATATAAGGAGAACGCAGAGAGACTGGGGAGGCTTCTTCTATGCTCTTCTACATGACTCGGCCCCAGCGGGCCATGCTGGGGCCCATAGGCTGTACATATGTTAGAGGGTCAATAAAGAATCTGTGTCAACCTACGCTTGTGCCTCTCCTTCACTTTTATCCTCTACAATTGCACTTTTCACAGATATATATCACAAAGTGCTTCACAGCAAATTAAAATTTACAATTACACAAAAATTAAAATCAATACAAATAAGATAAAATATTTATATTAATAGGGACAAAAAGAGAAAACAGTAAAGAAATAAAAGCCATTCAATGAGAGCTAAAAGCCTGTCTAAACAAATGAGTTTTTAACTCCTTAAAGGAGTCAATAGATTCAAGGCAGCGCAAGGACAGGGGAAGTGCGTTCGAAAGCCATGGTGCAGTGGCCTGGAAAGATCGATCTCCACGGGTTCTGAATTTGGTCCGAGGGACCACCAGGAGTCTCTGGTCTGAGGACGTTAGCGATCACGTTGGGGCATAAGGAGTCAAGAGGGCTGAGATGTATGAAGGGGCTTGGCAATTAAGAGCTCTTAAAGTCAAAGTTAAAATCTTAAAATGAAATCTAAAAGCAACTGGCAACCAATGAAGGGACGATAAAGCTGGGGAAATGTGTTCCCTTTTCTTCATCCGGGTTAAAAGCCGAGCTGCTGCATTTTGCACAGTCTAAAGGCAGGCAACAGCAGTTTTATTAAAACACATCAAAAGGGCGTTACAATAATCTAAGCGAGACGAGATAAAGGCATGAATGATCATTTCCAGTTCAGGTGTTGAGACCATAGGTCTAAGTTTTGCTATATTCCTCAGATGAAAAAAGCAATTTCTGACTAGTTGCCGACCATGGCAGTCCAGTGACATAGCGTTGTCAAAAACAACACTCAGGTTATGCAGGCTGAGCTGGACAGAAGAGCCTAGTTGACCTAAGTGCTGCTTTATCAGAGGAATTTTATTGTCTGGAGCGATGATCAGTGGGGCTGCAGGTAGGGGGACGGTGTCTTCTGCCTTACCTCTGCCAGCGGCTGCATGCACAGTTGGTTGCACAGAGTTCAGCGTGATAATAAACAAGTGTTCAGCTCCATTCCCGATGTCATCCTTGAATGCAAGTTACGACATAACATTTGGAGACGAAAAGTAAATTCATGGAGGTATATGGTGGCGTTGGACCTGGGAAGAATTGAGAAGCTGAGAGCTCATGCATTGCTCGTGCACAACCTGGGATTGGAGGGTCAGAGAATTCTGGGCACGCTGGAGAC
Source organism: Pholidichthys leucotaenia (assembly GCA_020510985.1). Lineage (NCBI taxonomy): Eukaryota > Metazoa > Chordata > Actinopteri > Cichliformes > Pholidichthyidae > Pholidichthys > Pholidichthys leucotaenia. The sequence continues at coordinate 179,528,827 of CM035839.1, read as the reverse complement.
ATGGACAATTACGAAGAAGTGGTCCAGTTAATGACCAGCCATTTCAATGCGCTGGACAACGTCATTGTCCAAAGAATTAAGTTCAGACAGCGCTGCCAACAGGTAGGCGGATCCATCTAGCTGTTCATGTCAGGCTTAAGGCAGTTGACCGTTGAGTGTCAGTCCGGGCCGTTGGAGGAGGAAATGGTTTGTGACCAGTTGGCAGAACACGCCAACTGTGCTGCGGTCCACTTCAAGCTGCTCACATTCCCGGGTGAGTTGATGCTGACTAGGGCCGTTGAGTTGGCGCTACAGCTGGAGGCAGTAGACAAGCTAACTCGGGAGCTAAGCGAGTGCCTTTCATCTGGAAATTCAAGATCCCCCATGTCCGCGCAGGTAGTAGACCCAGACAGCGATGGGAGCATCAAGGACGACGTGGAGGAGGCCAACGCCGTACGGATGAGGTCTGCCCCAGGGAAGACCAGGTGCATGGCCTGTGGGTCCATGAAGCACCGCTATAAGGCCAGAGAGTGTGCAGCAAGAGGGAAGCATTGTAGCTGATGTGGCCGTCTACACCACTTTGCAAGAGTATGCCAGTCAGCAGGACAGGAGAGCCCACGCAGGAATTCAACTCCTGTCGCTCCGATGGTAATACACACCGTGCCCACGAGTGCCAGTGGGCGCACACCCTGCATGGTAGTTTTGGATGGAGTTCCGGTACTGATGCTGATCAGCATGGGAGCGGAGAGTTCTCTGCTCAATTGGGCTACGGTCAGACAGTGTATTTCCCACTACAGGATTGGAGGTGACTCAGCACCGCTTTGTGGCTATGGAGGAGGATGGTTGGCCACGGTGGGTACCATCACACTGATGGCTCGGTGCAAGTCGGCGGAGATGTCCGATGTGGAGTTCGTCGTGATGGCCTGTGGCTCTAACATCATGGGTTGCAACTTGTTCTGTGGCCTTGGATTCTCCATCAGGAGTGGTGCTGGGGAAGAGTGGTCAGGCTGTGGGACTGATCGGTTCCGAGACGATGCTGTGTGGGATGAACAGTTGCTGGGCACTCCGGAAAGTGGACAGGCTTTGTCGTGCTCAGGGTCACTGCGGGTAGGCCCCGGTGCCAGTGTCCAAGCTGCCCTGGATGTGGGCACTGGGCGACATGGGGGAGGATCTGCAGCTGCGAGCGATGCCCAAACAATGGTCTCAGGCGTTCCCTGAGCAGGGCCGTGGAGGGCTGTTGAACACGGGACCACATCAACAGGGTCAGCAGCGAATCTACAAGCAGTCAGGGCAGGACCGAGTGGCACTGGAAGAGCGAGTGCCAGGCGGAAACACCACAGGCTGTGCAGGACCCCGCTTGGAGTCGTGGACTGGGTTTGGGCTCGGGTGGAGGCGAGGTCCAGGCGAGTGAGGGAAAAGCGGAAGATGGAGCGATACCAGGGACGGCTACAGGTGACGAGCGAGTGGCACGATGGTTATCTTCTGCTGTTGGATGGCTCGTGGCGCCATCCTAATGAGTTACGACGTGCCCCGAAGAAGGCAGAAAGGCACGGCCCCAGACGGTTGGAGCGCTTGGAGGTGTGGAGGAGAAGGCGCACGGGTTGGAGGCAACCAGCTGTGGCCCAGGAAGCAAACTACCTCCACAGGCAGACTGACTGGTGAAGGGTCTGGGGGGGGCCACGGGTCATCCTCACCGAGTCATGGATGTGTTCGGGTTGTTGAATTTTGTTCTGTTAATAGTTTTGGGGATTGTTTTAATGTTTTATATAGGAGACATGGCAGTAGTTTTTTGGGGGGACTTTTGTATATCATAGGTGGCAGAATAATCCGTCTCGCCGTGTGGGGGGTAGGACGGCAGTCTACCCATACCCCCTAATTTTAGTTATTGTGTGTGAATGCTATAGGCCCCTTTTGTGATTTGAGTTTAGTTATGTTTAGCGGATGATTCGGGTTGCAAACTGGGATGGGTTGATTGTATGTGTGTGCTTTGGATTTTTCTGTGGGGGGGTTATGTATTTGTTTACTGTTCATATGCTGTTCATATTGGAGCTCTTATTTGTGTGGTACGGGGTGGTGGCCCCGGCTTCCAGTTCTGCCAGCTCTGGTTGTATAAGAGGGGCTGTAGGTAGGGGGGCGGTGTCTTCCGCCTTACCTCTGCCGGCGGCTGCATGCACAGGTGGTTGCATAGAGTTCAGTGTGATTATAAACAAGTGTTCAGCTCCACTCCTGGTGTCATCCTTGTCTGCAAGTTATGACATAACAATCACAATTGCGGTCACAAATTATACTGCCAAATACATGACTCTTATTAGGGATGCAAGTTATTGATTAATTCATTAACTGTTAATTGATTCACCTTATCGATCGATTGACAATTAATTGAAAAGCGGCTTTTTTCCTGAGAAGTTGAATTTCCCTAGGTACCTTATGGTCTATAACATAAAAAGCCAATTATTGTTTGATATACTAAATAAAAAAATGTAAGTTATATTCCTCAAGGATTTGATTTATTTATGTATTGTAATCTGTTGAATGTTAAACATTACTTGTTAAACAAAATAAACTCAGAAAAACAAATATTAAGGCTACTATAACAAAAAATATGTGCACTGGCTGATATTAAACCTCAACAAAGTAAATTCTGAATAAAAAAATATGTGAACTTAGTCCACATAATATTAAAAACTCCATAAAAGCGGACATGATCTCTGAGAAAAACCGTTGATTTTACATGATAGTTATCAATGTGTAGTGGCAAGTGACTGCAATGTCGCTTTCTGTAGTTAGCGTAGTCCAATAATTTGTTGTCAGCGCCACATTTTCAGTGGCTAGTTGTGTTTTTAGATCAGCTTTTTTCTTCTTGTAGCATGCTTCCTAGCAGGTAGTTATTGTTCCTCTAAACAGAATATTATACCCTGGCTCTATAAAGTTTATCAGCTCCCGAAAGCCTTCTTCAACAGTACTTATTGGAATCATGTGTTTTTCAGCCATGTTGCAAATCCTCTGAGTAATGCGCCCCGTCTTCCTCTCATCACATGCCTGCCTCCCCAAGACTGTGGTAACTATCGGTTGTGATGAAGCCGGACTAGTCGCTCCTTGCAGCATAGCTGAATGTGAGCTCTTTAGATGGTAACTTAGCTAACTGGTTGAGCTTTTGTATTTCAGTGTAGGATCACATAGTGTACATTTAGCTCCGTTGTTAGTGTTTCCCAGTTTTTAATGATCCCGCATTCCACTCCGTTTAGACTGCTTTACTGAGCGGTGTGCTGCGTACAAGTGTGTCAGGTGTGGTAGAGATTAGGCTATAGCGCCCTTGCCAAGACTGGCGACACCACTACATTTCATGAAAAAAAAAAACTGATTTAAAGAGCGGCATCACTTTCAATTAATTGATAACTAATTTAATTTAGTCGACTAAATTCTTATCGACAGTTAATTGAAAGTCAATTAATGATTAACATTCCTAACCCTTATTGTTAAAAACATGACAAAACAGAAAAAGTGGACTTAATTTATATCATTTTAAAATATCTTTCTCTAGATTTCTTGCTTAACGCACTTTTTTATTGTGTTGAGTCCTTTTTTGTATTGGTTTTTAATGGTTTAATAACAGATCATAATAGGAAGGCCTACCAGTATTTATTCTGATTTGTAGCAAATTTAGGAGTGGGGTTGTCTGACTGGTTCTTTAAAGTTGGCTAAATTTAAATTGATTTTATCCCCCGCACCCTCCTTTTTAATGTATACAATTTAAAAAAATGCAATACATGGATCTTTTTCTATTATCATGCCAGTGTCATTTTATGCAAAGATTTTACATTTATACAGAGGTTTGGAAGAGATCTCAAGATATCGTGATATATTGTATATTGTGTATCGTGATAAAACCCTAAATGTATCGTGACACATGTTAAAAGCCATATCGCCAAGCCCTAGTTGGTGGTCCTGTGACATACCACTAATACCACGTTAATTGCCACGGACGTTGGGATGCATTCACATGATAACATCACCATGCCGTGGGTACATTAAGGGGCTAACGGTGGGAGACAAAGTCTTTGGCGCTCCACCTCTAGCTTGCTACACTGTCTGTACCCCGCTACTGTTAGCTTGTTCTATATGTTCCATGTGTTGCTAGCTTGTTAGTAAAGCTAACTTTCAACACACCCAGAATGTCCTGGCTTCTAGACAGGGCTGTGGCCGGGTCTCATGCCCTCATCCTAGTTTATTAGTGTGTTATCTTGTCTTCAGGGCATGGACCTCAGCCCTCGCCCTTGCTTTAAGTATCATTTTAGAATTTTCTGCATTTCAGTCTGAGTATTGCCTTTATCCTGGTTTGCTATTATTATTATTATTCTGTTTTGTATATTAACCAACACTCTATTTAAGCACAAGGACACACACAAGAAGACATGGATGCACCCAAGATCCAAGCACTGGAACTTATTAGACTACATCATAGTCAGGCAGAGAGACATAAGGGATGTATTGGACACCAGAGCAATGAGAGGCACGGACTGTGGTACTGATCATGTTATGCTGAGATCTAGAATAAGGATTTGGAGATGAAAGCAGCACTGCAGGACGGGTGCACACACAGACAGGCTAGGTAATAATAGCACTCGGGCTGCTAAAGCAGGGACTTACAGCACAAATTACACCGGAGGGAATAAGGCTAATACAGCTCACTTACTAGTGCCGGTGACAGACGGTCAAGCCCTTAAGCAGCCGAGGTGTGAATATAGTCCAGGCATCCGTGACGATGAGTGAACAGAATAACGATCAGATACGTGACCATTAGCGATCAGACACTGCTGCGTCCTATGACAGATGACATACAGCTGACCGACCGTTGACAGGTGGAAACCCCTCCGAGCACTTTCACAATAAGAGCCCGGAGAGGCCAGAATACCGCCCGCAGCTGTCAAGGCCGGCAGCGAGACATAACTTTAACCCGAGCGCGATCAGAACCGACGCTCGGGTCATAACAGTACCCTCCCTCCACGGGCGGACTCCGGGCGCCCCAAGGAACCACCCTGCCCCCCCATTCCCCCCCCCCCCAGGGTGGGAGGTAGGGGGACAGGTACGGAGGGAGAGAAACCAACCAAAAAACAAGACAAAGACCAAAACAAGAAATACATACAAACACATGACTCAGGGAAAAACAAGACTAAGACCAGACAAGAAAACCATACAGGAAATACATATTAACACATGACTCTGGGAAAAAAACAAAGAAAACAACCCAAGAACAAGACAAAGACCAGACAAGAAATACATACAAACACATGACTCAGGGAAGAAAACAAAGAAAAGAAAATACATGACTGAACAACGCTATGACAAGACTGAGACTCACAAGAAAAAAAAAAACAGACAAAAAATGCTCTAACTTGACTATGACAAAGATTCACAAGGTAACAAGAGGCAATCACAAATTGCTCAGACTTGACAAAGACAATGACTTACAAGGAAACAAAAAAAAACAAGAGACAATCTAAAATTGCTCAGACCTGACTAAGACTATGACTTGGGAAACAAGAAAAAACACGAGGCAATCTAAAATTGCTCAGACCTGACTAAGACTATGACTTGGGAAACAAGAAAAAACACGAGGCAATCTAAAATTGCTCAGACCTGACTAAGACTATGACTTTGGAAACACAACAAAAATTGCTAGATGTACAAGACAAGATTTGGCACCATATGAGCCCAAAGAAAATCCCACAGCACATGAACAGTCAGGTGGCCTGCCCCAGTCCCATGCCCCCAGGAATACGTCCTCTGGTGGCCGAACCAGGTCACCCCGTAACACACACAGTTTATTGGGTGGCCAACCCAAGACGCCGAATGCTCCAAGCAGTTCCTCGGGTGGCCGACCCGCATCCCACAACCAACAGGACCGTGGAGGGATTGCATGCAGCCGCTCACCTGAAAACGACAAAACAGGAGAGCGCCGATCTGCCAAACAAAACCCACTAATGGCCCCCAGCTGGTGGCTCCTGAGAGGGGGACAACCAAAAACCTGGACCCCCTCGAATCTTGATTGGGTCGCAGCCGCACCTACGCTGGACCCCCACTGGACCTCGTCGGACCCAGATTGGGTCAGGACGGACCCAGATTGGGTCACCGCTGCACCCACGTTGGACCCCGACTGGGTCACCTCGGCCCATGCGTCGGACCCCAACTGGGTCAGGACGGGCCCCGATTGGATCACCGCTGCACCCACGTTGGACCCCGACTGGGTCACCTCGGCCCAAGCGTCGGACCCCGACTGGGTCAGGACGGGCCCCGATTGGGTCCTGATTGGGTCACCGCTGCACCCACGTTGGACCCTGACTGGGTCACCTCGGCCCAAGCATCGGACCCCGACTGGATCAGGACGGGTCCCGATTCGGTCACCGCTGCACCCACGTTGGACCCCGACTGGGTCACCTCTGCCCATACGTCGGACCCCGACTGGGTCAGGATGGGTCAGGATGGGCCCAGATTGGGTTACCGCTGCACCCACGTTGGACCCCGACTGGGTCAGGACTGCTCCGGCGACGACCTCCATCTCCGAACCTGGAACCCCCGGTCCCGTGACCTTGACTGGCTCCGGACCGGTAACGCTGTGGAGGTGCTCAGAACACAAGGGAGAACCGGGATCAGTTCCACCGGCAGCGCCAGAGCCCAGCGAGACGAGCTCGGGTGCAGCGGCCGGCTGCCCCTCACTCGCCTCCCCATGAGGCAGGCAAAAATGCTCTAATACACCATACAGGAAAACAAGAAAGAGCACTTGCCTGCACTCGGGCTCTGGAGCCGTCCAGGACTTCGCCGATCCAGGTTCAGGAAGAAACTCGTCGTCGGGCTCCCACTCAGCTGCGTCGGGTTCCACAGCCGGCCTGATGGTCTCTGCAGCTGGATCCTCATGCGCTGGCGTCCACGCCAATAACCCGTATGGCGTGGGGGCAGAGGACCCTGGACCTGCTGACTCGGGCTGCATCCCTGAGGAACCCTGGGGACGCTCTCTCGTCGGCTCTGGCTCCTCACTGCAGTCCGTTCTCCTCCTCTGTCCAAAACAAGGCTGCAAGACCAGGATGTCTCCCAGAGCTGCAGGCCTCCCCCTCGTTCGCCGGCGTGGGACTGACGCCGAGGACCGCTCCGCAGGAGGAGACACAGAGGCAGCAGGTTTAATATAACTGGCTACAGCTGGGGAAAGAAACTCAGGGAGCTGCGAACCCTGAGCTTCACCCCCAGGAGTCAGACAAGACAGATCACTATTATTACTAGAAAAGTGAACTTGGACTTGCCTGTCTCCCGGGGGGAGGATGTTGTCAGCTGTAGCGGGCGTTGCTCCTTCCCTCGCTCGCTGGATGGAACAGGATCCAAGAACGGAGCCCACCGGCACAGGACTCAGCTCACTCTCAGCAGCTGGCTGGTTGAGGGGGTCATCCCGGCGGCCCGGAACTGGATCCGGAGCTGGAGCTTGCCGAAGATGCGCCCGGCCGTGACGCCGACGCCTTCGCCGGCCCCCAGATGGTGCGAATTCCCGGAATGGATCGGAGGCAGGATCAGGATCCATAGGCGAAAAGCAGGAGTGCCTCTTCACCTGCTTCATGCCGCGTTCCTCCTCCATCATCAGGAATAATTCGCGTTGTGCGGCGATGTCCTCCCTCCTCGCGTCGACTTCCGGGTGGTTGGCGTAGCGGGGAGAGAGATTACAGAGTACATCTTTGGCAGCGTCCAGGTACCAATGTACCTGGTACATTGGTACCAGGTACATTGGTAGTCCAACGTGGTCGTAGTCCAACATGGAAGCGGAGATGAGTAACTCATCCACGGCTTCCAAAACACACGTCAGCACGTGACTCTCCGGTGACGGCATTCCTCACATACACAGGACCCAGACAGGGAAAAAACAACGTCCAAAACTCAAACTCACCGGTGAAAAGCGTCTCAAAATGGCGTCACCATAAAACGCTGCTTGGGCAGCAGTGTACTGTCATGCGGTGGCCCTCGCGAGCCACCTATAAGACGCACACAAGTCACCAGTGAGTTTTCCAGTGAGTTTTATTATGGTGATAAGGTGTTTACACAAGCTGCTGAGCTAATGACAGAGTCCTTGCAGAACAGGAAGCATAGGGCAATAAAGCACACTACAGGTCCAGGGCAGGAGACAGTCACACACAGACAGGCTAGGTAATAATAGCACTCAGGCTGCTAAAGCAGGGACTTACAGCACAAATTACACCGGAGGGAATAAGGCTAATACAGCTCACTTACTAGTGCCGGTGACAGACGGTCAAGCCCTTAAGCAGCCGAGGTGTGAATATAGTCCAGGCATCCGTGACGATGAGTGAACAGAATAACGATCAGATACGTGACCATTAGCGATCAGACACTGCTGCGTCCTAATGACGCCAGCACTCAGCTTAAATAACAAGGTACTAATGACAGATGACATACAGCTGACCGACTGTTGACAGGCGGAAACCCCTCCGAGCACTTTCACAATAAGAGCCCGGAGAGGCCAGAATACCGCCTGCAGCTGTCAAGGCCGGCAGCGAGACATAACTTTAACCCGAGCGCGATCAGAACCGACGCTCGGGTCATAACAACAAGATAACCAACATAGTAGTGTTGAAACGAGCTGGTCTACCATCAATGGAGGACATGCTAATACAGATGAACCTGAGATGGCTCGGACATGTTGAGAGGATGGACCACCAGCGTCTCCCTCGGCAGTTACTCTACTCACAGTTATATGAGGGCAAACGCAATCAGGGTAGACCAAGGCTCAGATTTAAAGACACTGTAAAAAGAAACTTGAAGAAGTTGGATATAGACAGGTGTTCCTGGCAGAGGAAGGCTAAGGACAGAGCTGTGTGGAGGAATCTGATCAGACCTAAGTGAAACAGTCATTGTCGCCCACGACATACTGCTATGATGATGATGATTATTATTATAATCATCTTTATGTGCCACGTTCCTCTCTCGCCTCTAACTGTTAATGTTTTGTGCATCCTCTGCCTATGGTCATCTGTGTAGCTTTGCCCATCCTTTGTCTGTGGTTAATCCCTGCTGTCTCTATTTGTCACTGATTGTGTTCACCTGTTCAGTTTTGTGTTTTATTACTCCTGTGTCTATTTATTTCAAGCCCCAATCTGTGTCTGGTCATGTGTGTCGTTAGTCATGTCTGCGTGTCACAGCTCTTGAGCTGTCAGTCTGTTTTTTTTGTTGTGTGTGTGTGTGTGTTTTTGAGCTGTGCCCTGTTATATATTAAAATATCATATTATTGTGTGATGAGGGTGGTGGCGGAACCGGAAAGGTGGAGCCACCACCTTAGGTATAAAAGATCAAGGCGGAAGAGACATAGTCTCTTTTGACCTTTGCCTCTGCCTGTATAGTAGTGAGTCTGTGAGTCAACAATAAAGCTGAGTTCTGTTTGCACCTCCGGCCTCGTCATTGGGTTACAGATTATGGACATAACACGCCTGTCTGGCCAGCTTTTAATAACTCAGTTGCCAAACTTTAAATACTGCATTTGGGTCCAATTCACCACCACCCATGACAGTACAGCACATCAAATGGACCCAGCGTATTTAATGTTTTGGCAGATAGGCCTCAATGAAAGGGAGGCCTGGGTGGCAACCAACATCGAGGCCTGCATCGAGGATGCCCGCACTGGAGGAAGCCCTCCACTGCTTCGAGAGCGCTAAGGAACTGAAAGAGGCGTTCCCAGCTGTTCGACGGTTCCCTTAGCTCGCCAGTCTGCATGATTTAAGCATGGCCATGCAGATTGTGCTTCCCATCCATCTGGGGGAAGACGTGGTCATTGTTGGTGCCGTAGGACACAGCAGCCTGGCTTTTCATCTCTGGCAAGGGTGCCCAAGGCTCCCATTTCCTCCTTTGGTCCACCATGAGCGCAACATCATCAGGCATCCTCCCACCGTCTGACGAGTTCCAGCTTCTCCCGGGAGGACTCGCCGGATGAGTCAGCGGCAGCAGAGCAGGAATACAAGCAAGTACCCATTAATTTTGTTTTACAGCATTTAATGAAGGGACTTGTCTGATTCCTGGTGAGGAGATTTGGCTGCGGCTGCCTCCCGCTGCTGAGTTCTCCCCACCCTACTCTGCATTTAACTCTGCTGCCCTGTTCATCCACTCATCTTCACCTGCTTCTCCAGTTTCCAATTCTGTTTTTTGTGAAAGACTGGCTATACTGGGTGGCAATCAACTGGTGTGGGATGAGCCAGTCCCCTGAAACTCCTCCAGCTGTAGCTACCTCCAAGAGGGAGTTCCAAGTAGCTGTGGCCCCCAGACCTGACGTCCCACCAGTTGCTGTTGCTGTGTCTGGGCTGCATGAGGATCATCCAGTACCGTCTCCACACCGCTCCCCAGCTCCAGTACCTGCTCCATGTCACTTCCCAGCACCACCACCAGCTCTGGCTCTTCTCCACACAGCTCCAGCTGCTTACGAGGTGTGCATCACATCTCCAGCCATCCCCGACATACACACAACAGCTCCTGCCATCCCTGAGGTGCACACAACAGCGCCAGCTGTCACTGAGGTGAATACAACAGCTCCAGCTGTCCCTGAGGTGCACGCAATGGCTCCCACTGTCCACGAGGTGCACACAACAGCTCCTGCTGTCTCCGAGGTGCACACAATGGCTTCCACTGTCTCTGAGGTGCACACAATGGCTTCCACTGTCTCTGAGGTGCACACAACGGCTCCCGCTGTCCCCAAGGTGCACACAACAGCTCCTGCTTTCCCTGAGGCACATGCCACAGCTCCAGCTGTTCCCACAGTGCGCACTTCAGTTCCTGTTCAGCCCGAGGTCCACGCTCTGGCTCCTGCGGCTCATCCTGGGGCACTCACCCCAGCAGCAGAGGACCAGGAGCTCAGGCAAGTGCTTTTCTTTACTTTTACAACTTCTATTCTAGTTAAGACTTGCTTAGCTCCTGGTGTTTTTGGTGATGCCTCACCCTGCCTTTCTCCCCCATCCAAGGTGACTGAAGCCAAGGTGGTTTTCCAAGTGTCGGAGCCGGACGCTTCAGCACCATCTGCTCCAGAGGTCAGGGGACCTCCAACCATCATCCCAGAGGTTGATTAGTCTGCTCCGCCCGTCATCCAAGAGGTCGAGCAGTCCGCTCCACCCATCATAGTTCCTGAGATCGAGCAGTCCACGCCATCCATTTTCCAAGAGGTCGAACAGTCCGCTCCACCCGTCATTGTCCAAGAGATTGAGTAGTCCACACCACCCATCATCATCCAAGAGATCGAGCAGTCCGCTCCACCCGTCGTCCAAAAGGTCGAGCAGTGTGCTTCACCTGTTGTTGTTCAAGAGGTTGAGCAGTCTGTTCCACCTGTAGCCCAAGAAGCCAGCGTGCCTCCAACCATTGCCAAAGAGGTTGGTGTGCCTCCACCTTTTCTTTCAAAGGCCGAGGTCAGCATGAAGAACTCATTGGTCACAAAAGATAGGGCTCCTCTGTGTTTGTTTGGTGAGCTCTGTGCGTCTGTGGCCACTGTTCCACCTTGTTCTCCAGTTCGGTGGCCTATGGACATTGGCAGGCTGCCGGACCGGCCCTGCATTCTGGTCTGGGGGTCCATGGACTGAGGCAGGTCCCCCCAAACCACATTGTTCTCCGGTCCGAGGGCCTATGGACTTTGGTAGACCGCCTGACCCATTGTTTGTTGTGGTCCAGTGACCCATGGACTTTGGTAGACCACCCGACCCACTTTGTTTTGGGTCTTCGGGCCATGGACTTTATTTGGCCTGTGATCTGTGTTTGTTTTGGATATTGTTGGGGGGGGGGTGTTACTGTTTGTTTCGTGTGCCACGTTCCTGTCTCCCCTCTGACTGTTCATGTTTTGTACACCCTCTTTCTATGGTCATCTGTGTAGCCCCGCCTATCCTGTGTCTGTGATTAATCTCTGCTATCTCCGTCTGTCACTGATTGTGCTCACCTGTTCAGTACTGTGTTTGATTACTCCTGTGTCTATTTATGTCAAGCCCCAACCTTTGTCTGGTCATGTGTGTGGTCATGTCTGCGTGATCAACACGCTTCTGATCTGCCATATCCTGTATCCCGTCTTGTTGAGTTAGTTTTTTGTTACAGCTCCCGAGCTGTCAGTCTGTTTGTTTTTTGTGTTTTTTGAGCTGTGCCCATCTGGCCAGCTCTTAATAAATCAATTGCCAAACTTTAAATACTGCATTTGGGTCCAATTCACCACCACCTGTGACAAATCTTCTGGAGGAAAATAAGACATTTTCTTGAAGATGGATGTGTGTTTTATACCCCTACCACCGTTCCTTGCAACCCCAGGTGAGCCGCCCATCCCATGGCCTCGTTGGTTTGAGTCGTTCCAGACCTACGTGTAGGCTATGGACCTAGCTAAGATTAGCAGACTTCGACTACGTGCTTTGCTGATTCATAGCGTGGGGAGTGAGGGACAGCATGTGTTTAGAACATTGGGACCTGCGACAAATGCATCACCCTGCTAGTCAGACATTTTACGATACCCGAGAGTGTGCTGGCAAGGAGAATTAAGTTCTGCCAATGCTGACAGGGAGCGGGAGAGCCGACTCAACAATACATCGTGGACCTCCGCTGTCTGGCGAGCACATGCAGGTTTGAGCAGCTAAAGGACGAGATGTTGTGGGACCAGCTAGCGGAGCACACCAACAACCTGAAGCTGCGGGTGAAGCTGTTAATGGCGCCGGATAACCTGCCACTGGTGAAGGCGGTGAATGAAGTTAGCGTTCCAGCTGGAGGTCGCTGTCCAGCTAACATTAGACCTAGGTGCTTCACAACAACAAACCTCGCTAGCTCATGCAGTTACCCCGGCAGGAGAACCCATTAACACCGCAACCTTTTCTGAGGATGCCAATGTGAACACCACAGGACAACAGGACATTATGGGACACTGAACGTGTGGTAACTGTGGTTCCCCTGCACACCGAAGGCACGTGCGCTCCTGCCCACCCAGGGGGCAGCGAGGCCAGCACTACGGCAAGCTTAACCAGTTTGCCAAAATGTGCTATTCAACATGGTCAACAATGAGCTCACCACCCAGTTCAGTTGGACTGCATTTAACAGCTACCATCCATGCAGTGAACTCTAGCAATGCGGTGTACAAGTGGTGCACAGTGAGGCTCGATGACATCACTCTGCCATTACTACTGGACACCGCTGCTACGAGATCGCTGATGAACTGGGTTACAGTGAAGAGATTCTTCCCTTAGCATCCAATCAGGAAGAATGCAGTGAAGCTTTATGGATATGGGCACACACACACACCAGAATCAACGTCATAGGTTCGCTATGGTCCAAAGTCGTCCCAGCATTCACCTTCCCGTTAGCGATGTACGGCGATAACATCCTGAGGTGCAAACTTTTTTTACAAATTGGGTTGGACCATACACGACCACGAGGGACTTTGTTTGACTGCTAATGACTGGAGCGCGTCTCACCAGGACATGGGTACAGCCGCTCTAAGCTTGACACCGCATGGAGAGCAGAACAAGGAGAGAGGGCATAATCCAGACTTGTCTCTGATTCTTGCCTGGCATAAGCCTCCATACAGCTGAGCCACCATACAGCTGAAGGAGAGAGAGTCCGTGACCAAGCAGGACCCTGGTGAACAACGATAATCCAGAGCGCTTCCTGTCGGCGGTGAAAACATCACACCGCCGCAACCACAGCCAGCATCAGAGGAGAGAGGACGTAATCCGGACTTGTCTCCGATCCTCGTTCGGCATAAGCATCATGGAGCCGCCGTACAGGTGCAGGAGAGAGTCCATTGCCGAGCAGGACCCCGCAGAACAACGCCAATCCGGAGCGCATCCTGCCGCCAGCGAGAAAGTCACACCGCCACAGCAGCAACCAGCATCAGGGATGAGAGAGCAGCAGCAGCACCGCATGAAGCTCACCAGGTACTCACAGTGCTTGATTGAGTTTGGGCCCACCGATCTGAACACCCAGATGACCTGCAGATGCTCCTGTCACCACTGGAGCAGATCACCGCGCAGTTGGGGCCAGCCACCTTCCAGATGGCCGGTGGTTGAAGATGGCATGCCAGCTGTCTGCAGAAGGTAAGAGCAGCAGCTGCCCCGGATCAACACACGACGCTGGAACTGACCCACCCAGTGTGGGACCTGGACTGGAACTTTGCTGACGAGAGAGCGATTCCAGCAAGGTGGCACCAAGATCCGCCGCAACCAGCGCCTCCAGGGCTGCGCCCATCACGGGCTCACCAGAGGTCCTCTGAAGCTGAACTGTGAAGTGACTGTTTTGAAAATGTCTAAGCAGAGCATGGTTGACAACAGTGGCAGAATAATCTACTCAGCCACACAGGGTTCTGTCAGAAGTCTACCCAGTTGCCCAGGTTCATATAACGGTTCAAAAGGTAATGGGTATGGTGTATGGAACCTGAAGTGATTTATAGTTTGGTTTTGAAAGTTAATACTATCATATTATGCTATTAACATCAAGCAAATATGTGTACCGTATCATTGGCACCCTATTGTGCTTTAACATCATACAGTAATGTGTTTACCATCATGCTTATGTTAGCCACAGCACTGGTAACCGTATACTGCCATATACATGTGTACAAAACACGGTTATATCACCTGCCCATAGCCAGGCCATGCATGTTTGTTAGCTAGCTTTGTGCTGCATTACATGAAATGGTTCTGGTCATGTTTATGCTGTGCTAGCTGTATGCCACTACATCACCACTCCCAGCTAAGGTAAAACCATCACCAGGAGTTCTGTTTTTTTTTTTTTGTTTTTTTCAAGGGGGATGTAAATGTGGCATACCGCTAATACCACCTTAAGTGCCACGGACGTAGGGATGCATTCACGTGATGACGTCACCACACCATGAGTATATTAAGTTGATAACGGCAGAAGAAGTGATCTTTGGCGCTCCGCCTCTAGCCTGCTACACTGCCTCTACCCCACTACTATTAGCTTGTTCTATCCACCTTATTCCTGGGGTGCCGCTGTAGGAACGATTATGGACAGAAATTCCAGTTTTGGCTGCAGTAGTGTTATTAAATCAGTCAGTAAGAGTGGAGTAGCACGGGCATTTAAAATAGTGTTTTTTTAAAAGTTTTTCAAATTCATTTTAATGTATAGTCCACATACGTGTTTTGCACTCAAGTGGAAGCTAATTTCAGCTCTTCTAGTTTTTGTATTTTTTAAATGTTTTGGCGTCATTCTGGCACTTGCTGGTTTTCGTGGTTGTGCCAGACTGGATGAATGGAGGCTTCTCACCACATGGTGACAGACGACATCCAAGTAGTGTTGTAGCGTACGTCTGCTCAAAGGTAAATTTGATTATGTCCAACATATTTTAACAAAATGCAGCCGACTTTATTGCGGTGGAGACATTGATATATGTGACCCGTACTGGCAAAATGAGTCAGAATGTGCACCATGTCATTATGAGTACAGGCAACGAGAAGTCATAAATCATGACTCTTTCTTTGTTTGGTAGCGGCAAAGTCCCAGAAATCCCCCATGAGTGTCTTATATCATTGTAAAACTTACAAATTGTACTTTCTAAAAATACCTATGTTTTTGCGAAAGCTGTAACTCCCAACCGATCGAACGCGAGTTTTCAACCTAGCTAAAATATAAACAACTCATCTTTTTGTGGGTCAGTTTTTGCACGCTACCTACAAATCATTTTGAAGGTCTTTCAATACAGAATATGGAAAAAAAACCATTACATCAGTTTTGAAAATGTCCTCAAAGGGACTCATTTTACTAGCAAGAGTTATTTTTTTACATTGTTAGCATCTTAGCAGCGGCGCTAATTAATGGAGCTACTGTGTACAAGGCCACTTTTTAAGGACATCTTTCCATCCCACGATAATCGTGGGAAGTGGTTTGATTATGTTACTGTTTTGAGGTGCAAGAGGCCGTGTTCCCGCATTTCTGATGCCGAAGTCATTGTTTTTTAAAAAGGAAAAGTGTCCCGTTTCAGTGACAACAATATGTTCTAAACTAGTCCCGGAAGTTGCTACCGTAATTCATGCAAGGCATCATGGGGCCTAGGAATAAGGTGGATATGTTCCACATGTTGCTAGCTTGTTAATAAAGCTAACCTTCATCACACCCAGAACATATCCATTGGTCCTTGCTTCCAGACATAACAGATCTGTGAAGCAAAAAAGGTTGGGGGCCATCCATCCATCCATCTTCTTCCGCTTAATCCTTTTCGGGTTGTGGGGGTGCTGGAGCCAATCCCAGCATCTTTGGGCGAGAGGCAGGGTACACCCTGGACAGATCGCCGGTTGGGGACCACTAATCTACAATATATAAATGTATTATTTGTCAAACTTCCATCTCTGATATCCTCTAAGTCCTTAAGATGGGAGAACTAATGCCATGCAAATAAGCTAGTAAACATCTGTCCAGAGTAGATTAATGTGGGAGTGTAGTGTATAGTATCTTACATGATTAGCTCTGACGGGAATAAATGTGAAACATCTTGTAGCACAGCATTCAGTTCTCATATTGCATACTTGTAAACCACTAGCTAGTCCAAGCTAACCCTCACATTCCTGCGTAAATCAGTTGATTTATAATCAGCTAAACTTGTCAAACATAATTAAAATAGATTTTTCTCTATGCAGAGGACGAGGGGCCTTCTTGTCACTTTTCTTTCTTAAGTGTAAGGTATGTTACACTGTTTGGACTTGGACTACATTTAGCGGAAGAATTGTGTTCTCGGGTAAATCAATGTCCGTCCTTCATGGCTTCTTACAAGCCCTTTTTTTAATCTGCAGGTGGAGACCACCCTCACTGAAAGCACATTCATAGACATGTACAGTATATGCAAAAGCATGCATATACACATACACACTTTAACACACACATGCAAAATGACCTGGACACACATCAGCCAGAAATATGCAGACAAACACTTAATTAAAAGCACACACATGTAATGATGTGCACATTGGGTTGAAAGGGCTCCTTGTTCTTTTATCACTCTGAGGCCTCTCTGGACACAGATGACATGGCAAGTTTGCTAATGGCAGCGAGGTTTTCTTCTACTATTACACACACACACACACACACAGCCTGAATGCCAACAGCTGGCTCACCAAAAGGACCACACACACTCGCAATCAAGACTACTGATCCCTATCACACACGTACGCGTACACCCTCGGCGGTGCCATATGGGAAGCAGCGTTGGTGGCTGCATGTGGGATCAGTGGGAACTCTGGTGGCAACTGCATCAGGCTCCAGAGATACACCTTGAAGTGGCGACATACAGACAGAAAGACAGACAAGAATCAGATGGAAGGTGGAAAGAGATGCAAGACACATTTTTTTTCACCTCCAGCTCTCTAACCTTTCAGTGCAGTGGGGGGGAAATCTGTCCCACAATCTTTGTGGCATATTTCTTGTGGTTCTTACTTGTCTTCTTCACTTTCATCCAGTAAGGCCTGTTTCACACAATGTGGAGTAGTAACTGGGTCATTTCCACTGTGGGAAAGAGAATGGAGCTCATACACAAGACAACCCATCCATTTTCCCTCCTCCTGTATTTGTTCCTGTCCTCCGTTGCTCCCACTGTCTGCTTCCTCTCTCCTTCTTTTTTTTCTGGGATCCTGGGGAAAGTCCCAGTCACTCGCCTCCTCCTCTCCCCCCCTCTTTCCTAGCATTCCTGCACAGTAAGGAGAGGGGCCCTTCACACTGCAGGGACTCTAGTGTGTGTATGTCTGTGTCAAACTGTGCACAAGTGTGAGAAAAGTCCATTTATAATTGCAGGCTGAGTGTTTAGAATGTCCTGTAAGAGCAGTGTCCATAAATACAACAATAGACAGTAAATGGCAGGAAACTGCAAATATGTTAGAATTTTACATTTCTGTTGCACATGCATGTGGGTGCTTGACTTCATTTGCTTCTACAGCTGTAAGACCCTTGCAGACCCAGTGTAATCATGATACACCAGCTGCACATTTCTCCCACACAAATGGTTTCACCTTTCTTCTCTCTTGATTGATGTTTTCACATAGACTTACATCTTTAAAACAATGGGACAAAAGGACATTTCACATATGCACATGATATTTTTCAAATGACTAAAAGGTTAAGGTTAATTCTTAATTTGAACTGCATATAAGAGATGGACACACAGTAGTCACTGTGACCTCACCAACTGGTTTACCGGGTCCCATTGTGAAGCCTTGACCTGATAAGTCCCACTGGACTCTAATACACATGTACCATAAATATTAACATCAGCTGTAGTTAGTACTTTTTAAAATAGTGGCTGAAGCAATTAACTCTAAAAAGGTAAGAATCATGGTGCCTGATTGGCTTCGCTTATACAAGCAAATGCCAGTGTGTACAATCAGTATCCTCATTTTCTACATCTACCCAGGTGACCTTCTTGGGAAGACCTGAAGTGGTCTTTTGAGAGTGATAAAAGAACAAGGAGCCCTTTCAACCCCCTGTGCACATCAGCTCCATGCGGTCTTTGGCCTTCCCCTTTGGTATCCAGCTCATTGCAACTTTAGTGTGTCAGGCCTCTGGGAGATGTGGATTTGAAGTAACATAAGCCATCCATTTGATGTCATACTAATGGGAACACTGTAATGAGGCATCCCTTCATTACTGGGCAGTAATGGAGGGTGCCTCACATATGGTCTTCAAGTAAGTATTTGCCTTTTTTTTTAAACACACAAAATTCAGAGTCAGTAACAGTAGCAGCTTCATATTTGTACTGACACAGATTTGGTCTGAACTGAGACTTAAATAGACATGATTTTCTTCATGAAACATATTTAATTTTGACAATATAGACATATCAGTATTTTCAATATGCACATTAGTATAAAATCATACAAGTAGTTTATTTCCTGTCTGCAGTCAGTCTCCCACAGAAATATCTTAATTGAAGGAAAATTGAAGAAAGCATTTCACACTGAGTACAGGCGATACATGAGTTGTTGCACTGCAACTTTTTTTTTTCTAATTCAACCTAGCTCATGAGGTATCTTGTAAAATGTAAGCACTCTATCATCATTTTTTTTTTTTTGAATTTCACAAGTGTTGCCATGCACATTTTTATACAAATACTAGCATTGATGCCTATTAAATATGGAATGCTGTGTTTAATGGTGGTGGTACTCCAACAGCAAGCAAGTTTTGTCCACATACATGCAGACATACACCAGCGACACAATGCATTTTGCATGCATTAAACATGATGATACAGAAAGACCAATAGCAAGGTTATCGTATAGAAATTTGCTGCACCAGAGAACATTTTAGACATCTGCTGAGATGTTAAGTGGCTAATTTGTACTCACTCATTTGGTCATTCCCATTTTAATCAGTTGCCCTGCAGAATGGTCCAAGGAATCCTATGAAATAATTTTTCTCTTGTTAGATCAGTAATTTTATAATATTGTGCTCTGAGTTTTGACACCAATGTTATGGAAAGGTCAAGCAAAAAGAAAAAAAACAACAACGAAAGCTGGGAAATATTGCATTTATTAATTATAGTACAACCCATCATCATAACAGTAGGTCAAAAGAAAGGGAAGATTACATACTACAGGGATAAAATATTGACAGTATGTTAATATACATATATATATGCATGATCTTCCCTTTAAGAGTTGTGTTATTTTACAAGTGGCTGATTAGAATGGTAAATCCAACCTCATCTTGTCTATTTTATCGTCACCTGATCCATGGTTAGTGAAGAGTTGATCTGGTTAGTGGCTAACCATGGTTTAGCTATGGTCAATTTCCACATTAGCTTCTGCACACAGTGCCTGCTTCTTCTTGGCATCTTCAGATGATATATTGAGTGTAGCACCACAAAAGTATTACAGTCGGCTAATCGGGATGATAAATTGAACCGCACATATCAGATGTCACATTTTAGAGGCATCTGTCCTCTCAAAATTGATTCTAAAAACCAACTTCATAATTAAGAATTTAATGGTGTTGGTAGCAGCTAAGCTAATGGCCTATGTTACATTTTGACTAGGCTATATCACTCAAAATAATCATTGGGAAACAAAACCAACCCTGACACAATGCTGTAAAGCAGGCCGTAAAATAGCTCATCACAGATACCTTCACTTCACTGAGTATTTCCTCTGTATGAAAAATAGTCACAGTCCAGGTATGTAACTTATTTACGATGGTTTTACTACTTAGTACTTATAGACAAAGGAGTTGTTACACTTAAGGGCACATTTACATGGCCACTGTTTGGTCCAGACCAAAGGAACTCTGGTCCGCTTCCACGGATAGTTCAGTTTGTTTGGTGCAGTCTGAACGCACATTCGAACTCTGGTGTGCACCAAACAAGTAAACTCTGGTCTGCCTGAAAATGAGGGGTCTCGGTTCACTTTCAAATGAACCCAGACCACTTTGCTTGCAGTGTGAATGCAAATGGACTATCCAGCGGACCAAAGGGCGAAGTCCCCTCGGCGCTTGTGTAACCATAACAACACGTAGTCTGAGAAGAGGAAGTGGCGTTTACCGTAATGCATTTTGGGTAGAAAATAACAATAAAGACAACTGTGCAAATCCAAGAAATACTTTTACCAGAGAAAGCCGAGGAGAAAAGTTAAAAAATGTCTTGTTTGTGGCAGACAAACAACCCGGCGGAAGGGAATGTATTTTTGTTTTCGCTCCTGGCTAATTGATGAGCCAGATTTTTCTTCTTTCCTGAGATTTTTTTCTTCCTGGTCAGTGGTGGCTTCGGCTACAGCGTCCCAAACGAGCAGTTGTTGTAACTGTGTGACGTTGTCCAGGCAGTTTGGTCCGCTGCAGTGTGAATGCAAACCAAACCAAACAAAGATGTTAAAATTCTCGGCATTCCCCGCCCAGTTGAACTGAGACCCCCAGACTATCCTGGTCTGAATGCAGCCTAAGTGTATCAAAGTAGTAGTATTAGTAGTATCAGTAGTGGTAGTTGTAGTAGATGTAGATTGTATAAGTACATAGTAAAAGTGTAATGGTGCAGCTAGTTAATCACAGGAGCAATATTAGTCGATATCAGGAGAAGAATGGGTAGTAGCGTGCAATTTAGGCTATTTCAGTAGATAATTGCTTTCAGAATTTGCTTCTTTGCCTGGAATGACATTCATATGAAGTTGAATATTGTAGAGTGATTTGTAAAAGTTCTGAGCGCTGCAGCCTCCATTCCCAAGCCATCAATATTGGCCTTCAAAGATCATGCATCCCATGAGTTCTAGTCTCTGGGAATTCGTGTCCGAGCTAAACTCGAGTTCCTCTTTACACCCGACCATCCCCTCCACCACAGCATTAGGTGCACCACATTTCTTTTTTTGTTTTCATTAGAGAGTTAGACAGCAGCACCCAAGAGATTCTTCCATTCCTCCTGCTTTGCTCACTTCTGCCTATGCTTCAGTGATTGATATTAAATCTGTTCTGTTTGATCAATAATTAAAGGTGCAGTGCCTAGTGTTCCCAGACTAAACTGAGCATTATGAATTATAGATTGTTATTCCTGCTGGTCTGATCAAAGAATAACAACAACCGCCCTTTGCCTCATTGGAGCACAACCAGTACTGATGCTCTCTACTGACTGGATAATGTAGAATTATTATTTCATCTGTAAAATACTGATGCTTGATCGGGGATTTTGCTGCTCAGTGTAATAGTTGAAGGTTTCACTCAGGAATAGAAATATCCTAGAGAGAGAGAGCGAGAGAGAGAGGCAGAGAGTGGAATTGAGTTTGTATGGAGGTCTTTGGCCAGATGGAGCTGAACTCGACCGTGCTGGTGCCAGCATTGGCCACCATATGCATAGACAAGCCTGTTTTAATTACACTTGTCTACAACAAATGGAGGATTGTCATGATAGGATGAGGTACTTGTTTCCACTGATTTGTGATCAAAGTAAGCTCAGGCACACAAAGAAAAGTTAACACAGGCTCATATGCACATAAATGAATGCACACATTCTCTTTGCTCTTATTTGAATTGACCTCTCCCAATTGTACTGTGTGCCTTTACTCTAGATATGCATAAAACCGACTGAGGGCTAGAAAAGAACATTATCAACACTTCCATATCAGTCCGTTAAATGTGAGGCTATAACCAGCAGCTGTTTGTTTAGTTTAAAAAACTCGAAATAGGAGACTCTCTGCAGACCCCATGAGCTATTCTGTTGGCTTGTTTATTGCTGGCTGACCAATGTGTGTGAGCAGCAGAATATAGTGACTAGTGGTTTCACTATTTATGTGTTTTTCACCTGAGGAATAAAAATGTATCACTGTATGGTTGAACATGTTCTGTTGATTTGCTATAATGGAACTAGGCTAATTAAACAATAGTGTAAGATCAGGTTAGAAATCACAGTTGCTTTAATATTATATCACTATGACTAATTTTGAAGGGAGGTTGTTAAAACATCTTCCATTACACAGTCTTGCACCTTCCCTAATGGCCCTAATGACTGTAAAATAGGATGAGGAGCACAGTCATTCAGGAGAGACTCAGAGCCCTATTACAACTATCAAAAGCATGAATTTGCACTGCAGTGGTTTTGGTCATTTCTGGGGACACATTGCCCATTTTCAGGCTTTGCCCCCACTTCATCCGAATAACAAGTTACTCTGCATGCACTTTGCGCTCATTGAAGTAATGTGTTTCAAAAGAAGTGTGGCTTTTTGCAAAGCTGGCACATTGTTAGTTTACTACACCACAATGACACTGGACTTTTGATTACCCAAAACCATGTTTAAAGTCAAATGGCATATTATCAATTGACATTTCAGTGGTACATTCTGAAAACATGCCAGTGCATATCGCTCAGTCCAGACACAGAGACACATGAGGACACATTCACCGTTACTTCATCCCACTCCTGCTTCACCTTGAAAGGCTTACAGTAGGTAGAACAGTGTTGCTCCCCTAAGTTATGTTCTTACAAATCATCACTTCATGTACTAGCACATTCTTTTTCTCCGCTGAAATCTGATCTGTCCTTCCAGGTAAACACAAGATTATGATAGAATCCACCATAGCTCAAGCACATCTGCCTTTTAAAGGTGAAATGACTAGCCATTCTGATTTATTGCATGTGGCACTCAAAGCACACCTCTGAATAATTGAGAACGCTGGGACAAACTTTTGTGCTTTTTGCTAGCACAAAATCAGTTTTATTTTCTTCTGTCATGATAATAAAATGGACTTGGACATGTCCATAAATAATGTTTGCGCTTTTGACGCAACACTTTTGACTAATCCAGTGCTTTTAGAGCCTCTCCTTCCGATCAGAGTCAACCATGAGGTGGTACAGGTATCTGACTGGGATGGAAGCTGCAGTCCTTCTAGAAGAGATGTTTTGGCCATGTCCAACTGGCAGACACGCGCCACTTGGACTAGGTCTCAGGTGACTCAGTAAGGCCTTGGTTTCCCTCCAGGAGAGCTGAGGGGAGGGTGGTGTTGAAGTCTCTGCTTAGAATGCTACCTCCCATGACCCATGCCCCCTATAATTAGTTGAAGATGGATGAATGGATGGAAAAGAGTGCCAACTTTTTGTAAATGAACAATTTTCTGAACAGTTTTGAGCATGTGAGCAAGGCATTTAGTCAAAGCACCCTAAAGGAGATTTTAAAAATGAGTGGTGATTTTTATTATCAATACACAGCATTACAAAAGGTTTATTATGGTTTTATATTTTAATAAGTGAAGTGCTGGCAGACATTTGCTACCTTTGGGCTGAGCCAGTCCAGCTGTTATCCTGTGTTTCCAGGCTTGAAGCTAAGCTAACTGATTGGCTTGTTGATAAATGTGAAAGTCCCATCAGTCTTCTCATGTAACATTTGGCAAAGAAAACAAATACACATACTTCAGCAATTGTCAGCCTCCCCCATTAAATCGGGATTTTCACTTTGAGCTGTTTAAAGTAGCTCATTTGAGTTTTGATCTTGTGTCATAATTTCCCTTCACAGCTTCACTTCACTGCATACCAATTCTGCCAAGAAGCAAAAACAATCCATGGCAGCTAATGTGTAACAGAAGTGAGCAGCGCCGGTGTGTGCATGTTTCTCAAGCATTTGTGCTCAGATGGACGCAGTCAAAACAGGAAGAAAAAAAAACGAAAAAAAAAAAAACACTGACCAGCTGCCATGGTCTATCACCCCTTCTCACCTCTGGCTGATGCTGAGCACATCCTAGTGTACGTGCTCTGGTATCTTTGTAAAGTTTGTGTGCATGCATTCCATTAACAAATAGCAATGTCTGCCTTGTCCAGTCAGTAATAGACATGGTGAATGGGCTGAAGCATCTCAGTGAGAAGAATAATATACTGGAGACAATAATAGACTATTGCACTGTGGGAAACTGAACTCTGCTTTCAGGGCCTATTCATTCATACAGGAAATGGAGAAGTACACAGATATCTACTCATAGCCAGCCATTATTTGTGTTTCCTTTGTTCACACACATACCAAAATTGAGCTTTTTTATAACAGGCATGTGAAGCAATTGGATGTATCACTGTTTAATGTGGCTAATTTAGTGAGTTATCCAGGGTTTGTATATTAATATCTACAGTGTTTCTTGGCACGGCTTCATTTCATGTGGCAGCCCTCCAGATCTGATGCCTTGTTTTCAACTTTTGCCAAAACCTCCAAACAACCTTCCTCCTTTCTAATTGTAATTTTCACTCCGTCTCTGTTTAGTTACACCCACCACACACACACAGATACACACAAGCAGACGCAGATACACACACATATGTGCACACAGACCCATGCTGAGCCTCGGCTGTAGTAATTAGATACAGTCTGTCTAACTGTCAGACATCAACTAGTACCAGACACCAGACTCCAGCCTCATTGGCTAATCCTCCAGACCCAGCTTCACATTCCCATTGGCTGTTGCCTCCTCCACTGTTCTGACTCTGACCCAGTAAACTTGCGTATGAACCAAATCCACACATTTCCATTGGCTGTCTCCGAGACACATGACTGGTGCTCGCCGACGATCCTCAACTCCGCTGCTCCCAGAGGAGGATACAGTTATCCTCCTTACAGGGAAAAACAACATCATTCATCACCTCCTTCTCTCTCTCCGTCCCTCCTCATCGATCTCTCTCGCTGTTTTTAGGCTCTTATGCTGCTTTGCTGTATTTCTGTCTTTGTCCCTCTGAAGGTTTTGAGGCCGTGCCAAGTCCTCTGGATGCCCGGGTCACTCTGAATTACCTCCTCTCAGACTACTGAACAAGTAAATTTCATATCAGATCCAAGCCGGAACAAAGATGAAATTAATCCCCCATTCACCTGTTAATTGGTTGGGAATTATTTTCTCTTTATTTCCCTTTCCTGCCACAGCCAGCTGGTGGACAGTAGGCAGGATAGGCCGAGCCATAGCTGTAAATGTTTATCCAGCTCACTCATCATGCTCTTAGTGTTCAGCTGCAGTGTGATGAGGCAGGATCAGTTTCATGCAGCAGGTTTATGTGTTTACATCCTCTCATTGACCATAGTGGACAAACTGCTTCGCCTCGACATTGCAAAACCGGGAAGGATATGTAAAATTTCCTTTTATTTTTGTTGACTATCTTTTCTTAACACTGGACAACAGGAGCCTACAGACGTGTATACAGTACACTAGGCCAACTAGGCCAACTTTTAAACATAAAAATGCACTTTAAACTTATTTCATTTATTTATTTTCCATCTGTGAAATACAAACACAAAACAACCTTTCAACATTTACAGAGATTACTTTCTAGATTTAACAGGCAGTGGTGGCCAAATGGTTAGGGATGTGGACTGGTGACCGGAGGGTCGCCGGTTCAATCCCTGGACTGGCAGGATCAGGTCTGGGTGGGACAGATAGCATAGCAGTGTTTGCCCCACCCCCCAAAACACCCCTGTGGTGCTCTTGAGCAAGGCCCTTAACCCCAACTACTCCAGTGGAGCTGCTCAGTGGCCACAGGTCAGTCCATGGTTGTACTGGGCAGCTTCCAGGTGTGACTAAGCGGATGAACAGGGTATCCTTGAAAAAGAGAGGCTACCTCTCAATGGACATTCCCTGTTTAAAATAAAGGTTAAAGAAAAAGCCAGTTGCAAGTACAATGAAATTACACTCAAGGAATATTGTAAATGCATCTTTCAGCAACACAATATTAAAAATGAAATACTTTTTTAAAGACCATTTGTTCTTTGTGTGCTTTAGTGGGAATTTTTCAAATTTTATTCAGACTGAATGGCTTTTAGTTGTGTAAAAGTTTCCTTCTATTCTACACTCTCTAAATGATAATAAATATTTACCTGTGCATTGCCTCTGAAGACCCTATAATGTTTGAGGGTCACTTGACTTTTGGTCACTCCCTCCTCACAGTTTTTTCAGTGATCAAAGGATATTTGATCAGCAAGTCCCATTAACACATACAAAGCAGTAGGTGTCATGATACTCGGCACTTTCAGAGGATCACAGACAGAAATCTATTCAGCATTCTGTAGTGCCGTGTTCATGTGTTTGATCATGCTTTATGTTTGCTCATATGAACTGTCACTGTATACGCGTCCATGTGCACACACTCAATTATCTCCCCTCAGTGGGCTCTGAACAGAGCTGTGGAGCCAGCAGACTAGTGGGGTGTGTAATCTAGAGCACCTGGGCATTAAGGCTGGTCAGTCAGGCTTGTGCACACAATTGGTAGTATGTCAAATGATCCAGTCAAAGTCCCCCTCACCCTCGCCCAAGAAAATTCTTAGAACTTAGACTACATGGGTAATACATTTCCACTTGGCAGCCTCTGGCACATTTGATTTCTGGCCCCTCAGCAGCTTACCTTCTGTAACTAGGGGTTTCACTTCCTCCAAGGCACAGTATGAAGGTATGAAGAGTGGAAATATACATAGGCAAAGCACAGACTTTGTTTGCAAATCAGAGATTGCAAACATCAGCTTAGTAAGTCAGAATGCTTCAAAACATATGTATCTGAAAGTTCTTTATCCACCTTATTCCTGGGGGTGCCGCTGTAGGAATGGTTATGGGCGAAGCCTCCGGTTTCGACTGACCTAGTGTTAAATCAGTCAGTAAGCCAGTCAGTCAGCCACATTTCCACTATATATTTCTATATATATATTACTATATATACATTTCCACTATATAGTTCTGCGCTACTCTTTTCTTTTCTTTACTACTTGTTTCTCCCGCGGCTGCGCCTCCATCACAACCGCGGAAAGCCGAGAATTGCTGGGGTGGGCGGGATCGAGGTGGCACTACACTGCTGACGTATAAAGGACGAGACTGACTCCTCAACAACACAGAAAAAAATAGCGGATTACGAGCGGAGGATTTCCACGGTTTTTAACACAATGAATGTCTTTAACGAGACAAGAGAATTTTACAGGAGAAGACGACGTGGATTGAGACAACACACGTTGGAGCAGGAGAGGAGAATAGCGGTTGCCCAGGAGGAATCTGAAGCAGCTGCATATGAAGCAGAGATCATTCAGAGATCATTTCATTTGTTCAGTGTTCATGTGCATACATATGTCAAACGTGTTTTTTAAATAAAATGTTGTGCACTTTTAAACTACGTCGCCTCTGTTGTTCAAAACGGTTAAATGTTAACAGACGGTTAATTAAATGCTGAAACACCGGGGTAATTTAAAATTATGCAGAAGCTTAATCCTAAACCCCTTTAACTTACCAAATAATTTATAATATTATAAAAAAAGCCAATCCAAATCTAGACCCATTTTGTATATTGTGTAATAATGATACACTGATGATAAACTGACTTCCCAAAAAAAGCAGCAGCTATACAACGCACTTTTGGTTTGATGGAATTGCCAATTGACCTTGGAATTATATGTGGAAACTTGTTATACTTCCAGTTAACTTTAACTTACAAAATAATTAAAAATATTATAAAAAAAAGCCAATCCAAATCTAGGCCCATTTTTTGTATTGTGTATCATTTGAGTATCATTGTACAATCTATTGTTATTTATAAGGGTTATCTGTTCAGTGGTGGCTAATTACACACTAAAACAACGTAGAAAATGACTGCAAAGAAAATGCTGCAGCTAGACAACTCACTTTTGATTTGATGGAATTGCCAATTGACCTTGGAATTATATGTGGAAACTTGTTATACTTCCAGTTAACTTTAACTTACCAAATAATTGATATTATAAAAAAAGCCAATCCAAATCTAGGCCCATTGTGTATCATTTTTCCAATCTATTGTTATTTATAAGGGTTATCTGTTCAGTGGTGGCTAATTACACACTAAAACAACGTAGAAATGACTCAAAAAAAATATGCTGCAGCTAGACAACTCACTTTTGGTTTGATGGAATTGCCAATGAACCTAGAAATTTTATGATGAAACTTTTTTTAATCCTACTAAATACACTGACATTGTCACACTGCCAACACCAAATTATAATTTTCTTTTTCAAACCAAAGATCACTATGGATCTATTGAATCACAATCGCATAGGTTTATCATATACATGTCAACGTTTACAACATCGAAAATGTTATATTTGGGTTTACATGTATGGGTATTTTCGCTTTATATTATACTAGACTGCTTATAATTTATTGGAATTCTCAGAATTTGGAATGCCGATATAACATTCAATTCACATGTACTTACCTTTTACCCAATTCGACTTTCACCTTTATCAGTGTCTACTGCTGAATGTAAATTACACCTGTGCAACTGCTTACAATTTTACTTAAAAACTGTACCCAATGTAGAGCAATGGATACAGCAGTGGTAATATTTATTAAATTTAACAATAACAATTACATTACCACTAAAAATCTTGACACCTTTATGGCTGAACAGCAGGATTAGGGTCATATGAGGCAATGGAATGTGTATGTAATTATTCACCTTTATCATCCAGTGTTATAATATACAAACCACACTTTTATCCAAAAGACTAACATTTTATTACATTACAAATATTCCCAAAACATGTTAACAAATGGGGAGCTTTCAGTACTTCGACCAGACTGCCAAAATGGTTTCGGAAGGCTCCGTGGAAGGAAGCCGTCTCTGTCAGCTCATCCCTTCTTAATGCGGCTAACTGCAGGTGTCTTTCGCACTGTTCGAGCATCCTTTCATGGATCCGCATCTCCTCAGCATGATTCTGGGCCATCAGTGATGCAAGGTCTGCAATGTTGCTGCTTTTCAGCTTGCCTATATGAAAGACAGAAGTCATTGTATTTAGATAACACCGGATCAAAACATGTCAGAAAAAATATTATGGAATTAAACTGTTGAAAGCCTGTGGTAGGATGCTTCGTTGCTGTATTTAAGCTCAACTGTCATGTTGTTGCCCCTCAGTAGAGTGGACTATAAGAAACTTCTGTGGTGATGTGGTTAGGCCCCCCTTCATTTCAAAAAGGATTAATTGTAAAAAGTATTTTGATTTAATGGGTTATTTTTAAAAGAATTTCTTTGTACTGTGGCCTCATAAATCAGAATGGGTTAATAGTGTTAGCTGACTTGAAGAATTTCAATCAAGCATTTTGATTTGAAGTCTGTACATGTGCTCCTTTTTTTTTGTGAAAATACAACAGTATTTCACCACCAACACACCTATAACACTGGGCCACTGTGGCTATGAACACCCCTGAATCTAGTATTTTTATAAACGTAGAAAGACATTTTAAATTCCTTGTTATGCGTCTATAGAAAACAATCACATATAAAAACAACCGGGTGGTAATTTTCAGTTTGTTGTGCCTTACCAGCACTTGACTGGGAGATGCCGGGGCAGTCCAGTGAGGCGGACCCCAAGGGATTTGAAAACTGTGTATAGAAGGAAAAAAACACACAATAACGCTCACAAACAAAGTGCAACATGTACCGCAAACACAAAACTTTTTAACCAGAATACAATAAGCTTACGTCAGCGTTTTGTTCACGTGAATACTGAAATAAAAGCGCGATTCAGCAGCTTGATGCCAGGTAGCAGCAAGGTACAGAGGTAGCTAGCTATTAGCGGGCTAGCCATCACCACAATTGCCCACAATCAAACAACTTTCTTTATTGCTAAAATAAAGTGCGCTTTTGACCGAAAGGCAAGAAGACGGACAATAACAAAACAACACTCACTGTCACCGTTTTCCAATTCCGTGGCCGTGTCGAGTCCAAATTCTCTGCCAATAATAGCAGGCCGGACACTTCCTGGTATATTTTTTCATTGCAAGTTGCCCCACCAACTCGCTCTGGATGTAGTCATCGGCTACGAGGGACAGAAAAGTCCGCACCTCCTCGTTTGTTCATGGAATAAACTTGCGCGTGGACATCGTTATATGAAAACACAATTTTGAATCCAGTCACCGCGGTTACTCGCTGAAATTACAAATGGCGGATGTGTAGCTTCAACAGAAAACTAACGGACGCGTTTGGTGACGTTACGCCCTGACCAATCAGCGTTTAGCAGTCGATTGACGTCAATTCACACCTCGCTTTTCGCTCGCTTGTACCCTGCCTCTGAACAGGCACGAAAATCGTAACGGTTAAACCGTGAGGACTTGGGTGGAAATGGTGAAAAACCGAAACAAGTAAAAAAAAGTAAAGCCCAGGCGATACTGGTGGAAATGGGGCTTTAAGAGTGCAGTAGCAGGGACGTTTAAAATAGCGTTTTTAAAAGTTTTTCAAATTAATTTTAATGTACAGTCCACATACGTGTTTTGCACTCTAACTAACTAACTAACTAACCTGCACTTATATAGCGCTTTTCTAGTCACAAAGACCACTCAAAGCGCTTTCACTAGTACTAACCCTCTATTCTAAGGGCCTATAGGAAACAGATATCTAGGGACAATTTAGAACAACCAATTAACCTAACATGCATGTCTTTGGATTGTGGGAGGAAACCGGAGCCCCCGGAGTAAACCCACACAGCACAGGGAGAACATGCAAACTCCATACAGAAAGGTTCCAACCCCTGCCAGCCTGGGGATTCGAACCAGGAACCTTCTAGCTGTAAGGCAACAGTGCTAACCACTGCACCACCGTGCTGCCGCACTCGAGTGGCAGCTAAATTCAGCTCTTCTAGTTTTTGTATTTTCTGAATGTTTTTGCGTAGTTCGGGTCCTTGCTGGTGTTCGTGGTTGTGCCAGACTGGATAAATGGAGGCTTCGCACCACACAGCGACAGACGACATCCAAGCACGGTGTTGTGGCGTACGTCTGCTCAAAGGTAAATTTGATTATGTCCAACATATTTTAACAAAATGCATTACGGTGGAGACGTGCTGGTCGGAATGCCCACCACGTCATTATGAGCACAGGCAACGAGAAGTCCTAAATCATGACCCTTTCTTTGATTGGTAGGGCAAGTCCCGTGAAAACCCCACGAGTGCCTGGTATCATTGTAAAGCTTAGAAATCGTACTTTTTAAAAATACCTATGTTTTTGTGGAAGATGTAACTCCCGACCAATCAAACGCATTTTCTACCTAGCTAAAATATAAACAAATTGTCTTTTTCTGGGTCAGTTTTTGTGCACTACCTACAAATTAAATATCATTTTGAAGATCTTTCAATAGAGAATATGGAAATAACATTACATCAGTTTTGAAAATGTCCTCAAAGTGACTCATTTTGCCAGCATGGGTCATTTGTTTACACCGTTAGCATCTTAGCAGCAGTGCTAACTAATGGAGCTACTGTGTATGAGGCCACTTTTTAAGGTCATCTTTCCATGCCGTGAGTCTTGGGAAGTGGTATGATTACTGTATATTACTGTTTTGAGGTGCAAGAGGCCATTTTCCTCCATTTCTGATGCCGAAATCATTGTTTTTTAAAAAGGAAAAGTGTCCCATTTCAGTGACAACCATATGTTCTAAACTAGTACCGGAAGCTGCTACCATAATCCACGCAAGGCATCAAGGAGCCTAGGAATAAGGTGGATACAGTATCCTGGACGCCTCCCACTTGAGGTGTTTCGGGCACCTCCCTCTGGGAGGAGACCCCGGGGAAGACCCAGGACTCGCTGGAAAGACTATGTCTCCCAGCTGGTCTGGGAGCGCTTTGGTACCGTCTCTGAAGAGCTGGAGAGGGAAGTTTGGGCTTCTCTGCTTGAACTGCTGCCTCCGCAACCCGGACCTCCGGAAAAGTGGTAGAAGATGGATGGATGGATTGATTTATACAGTATATTATGGGTTTTATTTCATTTCAGTGAACCTGTAACCACGTAACACCAATCCTAGGGGCAGGAGTTTTATACCAAATTAACCACACCTGCGGATTCCCACCGTATTATATGTCCCCTGCATCCACTCCCCCTTCCTCTTTCTTTCCTCCTGGTATGGTAAGAGCTTATACCGACCTGTTTAATATTGTGTTTGTGTGCTGTGTGGGCTGCCTTTGCTTGGTACCCCTGTGCGCTGTGTCATAAAATTGTTGTGGTTTTCTGCTGAATGAGAGAAAGTTGCAGCGGGTGTATACTGTGGCCGCACAGTTTGTGCTTGCCTGAGGTAGAGAATATACATTTGTTGTATTCTCGGCTGGTACTGTTAACAGGTTTAGCGGCATGAGGTATGTCTACCCTTACCCGGTTAAGGTTTGTGATGTATTTTGTGCCTTCTCTTCAGGCAGTAGAACTGTTTTTACAGCATTACAGCATGTGATATGTTTCCTGCTTGAGATATGTGATATAATTGTGCCTTCATCAAAGAGGAATTACTTAATAGTTAACAGCATGATGTAATTTGCTGTTAACCCTTTGAGTGTGAGAATTTGCGTGCCCCTAGTGGCAGAGTGCAGCACTGCGCCTAGCTTCTCACTCTGACTTTGAGAGATGAGATGAGATGAGATGAGATTCAACTTTATTGTCATTACACATGTATGAATACAAGGTAACGAAACGTGACTTGTCAAAAGGAAGAGAGAAATTTCCGTTTGTTTGTTTTTTAAATGTACTGATTTGTTGCTCATGTGCTTTGAAGATAAGATGATGTGGTACCTCTGTACAAAAAACGGTGTCAAAAGACTGAACCATTTTTTGTGTAAATACATCCAAAGTCCAGTTTTGACTGAGTTATGGAATTTAAAGAGGTGCCGTGACATTATGCAAATTAGATGTGTAAATTTATTCCTATCTGAAACTTTGGATCATATTTTTACATCTTTCTAATTGACAGTAAGCCATTATCTCTTACCACTTTCAAGTTATAGCCTTGGAAATCTGAACTATTTTATTGACAAAAAATATTTACCACTTTTGACCACTAGGGGTTATGTTGCAGTTTGGCAACATACATACTCATAGGGTTAACTCTGTATTGTTTCTTTTTTTCTCGACTTACAGTCGTCTTCTTAAAAAAAAAAGGAAAAGGAAACGTCTTCTTTTTCTTGGTACTGAGTGCTCCTCTGCTGCTTGGTGCACTCTCTCCACCTTTTGTGGGGGAGTGGTACTGCATTCAGGTGGGACCTGAAATCTGAAATTTCTGTGTTGTCTTATGACTAGCTTGCTTGTACTTCAGGGAACAGTCCTTTGGCCTGTTTATGATGACAATAATAACAATAAAATCATAAAATCATAAAATAATGAGAAATAACTGTCTTGTTTTCCCTCTCATTGTTCTCCTGGAGGAATAATAGCTTCTGCGGGAGTGAAAGAGGAGGAAATGGTCCGGACACTGGTATGCACCAGCCCAGGGCTCTATTCTTCCAGCCTAAGTCGCCCCAGCTGAAACCAGGAAGGTCAGCAGGAGGCGGAAGCGGATTAAAGAAAGTCAGCTGCACGGCCCACGGGTGGACTTCATGCAGAGGCAGTTGGAGGGGATGCGTCAGACCATTGAACATATGGCGCCAGGTAAATGCATAAGACCATTGAACATATAGCGGGCAACCAGTGCGTCTGACCATTGGCATATGGCAGCAAATCAACATCGCCTTTGGGTATGCCACTCAGGCTCCCACATGTGCCCTGGGACCGCATCCTGATGCTTTGTCTCGTGTGGCCTCTGATAACTTGGGTAAGACCACTGGCTCCCGCTGTGGCTCCAGTGGGCAAGTGGATGTCTTGATGAGGATGAGAGTGACCCTCCGGCCGGGAAGGACCGTCCAGAGCCCTATGATGTATCCCTCAAGGCACTGCTCTTTAGAGCAGCATCGGCTGCTGGGTTTTCTCCTCCATCTTTTCACCTAGGGCTTCTACTTTGGACAGGGGTCCTGCAGCCTGCAGACAGGTGTCCTTGCCAGTGTATCCTGATTTTGTGAGTCATCTGCAGAAGTCGTGGGCTCCTCAAAGGGAGGCTGCTGCTCCTCGCTTTGGGCTCAGTGTTCTCAGTGGTGCTGTGGAGAAAGGCTTGGATGGTGCATTGAAGGTGGGACCTACACTACCGTTCAAAAGTTTGGGGTCACTTAGAAATTTCCTTATTTTTGAAAGAAAAGCACTTTTTTTCAATGAAGATAACTTTAAACTAATCAGAAATACACTCTATACATTGCTAATGTGGTAAATGACTATTCTAGCTGCAAATGTCTGGTTTTTGGTGCAATATCTACATAGGTGTATAGAGGCCCATTTCCAGCAACTATCACTCCAGTGTTCTAATGGTACAATGTGTTTGCTCATTGCGTCAGAAGGCTAATGGATGATTAGAAAACCCTTGTGCAATCATGTTAGGTCTGCAATGCTGTAATTGCTGCAAATGGAGGATTCTTTGACGAAAGCAAAGTTTGAAGGAAAAAATTATTATTTCAAATACAAATCATTATTTCTAACCTTGTCAATGTCTTGACTATATTTTCTATAAATTTTACAACTCATGGTGGTAAATAAAAGTGTGACTTTTCATGGAAAACACAAAATTGTCTGAGGTGACCCCAAACTTTTGAACGGTAGTGTACCTTTGCTGGCTGGAGCTCCCCCCACAGGCAGCAAGTCTATACGCCACCCTAACAACAAGTGTCGTGCCACTGATGGGTTAGTGGCTAGCACCTATCAACCTGTGGTTATGGCCTCGATGCTGGTAAACGCTGATACACTTGTTTTTGGTTTATTTAGAGGGTCTGATAAGGGACCTACAGTCAAAAGCGGAACTAACCTTCTACCAGATTTGGTAAGGATTGTGGACGCTGTGATTCATGGAGCTAGCTTTCAGGCTACAGCTCTTGGGAATTTCTTGGCCAGCTGACCATGGCCAGTGGCATGTGTGACTGAGCCAGTCTTGATTGGCGGATACGGACAGGGCCCGCAGCAGAGGCAATATTGAGTGAGGTGCAGAAGACGAGACTGCGTGCACGGTCCTTTCTTCAGCCAGGACCACCCAGGTCGAGTGTCTGGAGACCTCTTGAGGAGTGTGAAAACCCACAGCGGCTTCTGTTACAGTGCCAAGTTCCTTGCAAAGCTCGGGTCACTCGAAGCAGAGGGACTCTCGGCAGTGGGTGCAGGTCCAGCAGCACTCACGTCCACGATCTCGGGAGCGTGTAGGCCATGGTTCTGCCAAGCCCTACCAGTGTCCCTGATGGTACACTTCCACTGATGTCAGCTTTTTCTGCGGCGCACCTCATGAGTTGGCGTCGGTGCGTCTCGGGTCCATGGGTGATCGATACACTGGTGTGTGGATACCGCCTACAATTGAGATCTCTTTTCCTAACTTCAAGGGGTTGGAAGCAGAAGTAAGAAGGACTCTCTTCCGCAATTCTGGGCAGTGAGGTCTCTGCCCTGCTCGGAGAGAGTGTGACACGGTCTCTGTCTCCAGGAGAAGTGAAGTGAGGCTTTTACACTGCCTATTCCTTGTTCCCAAGCTGATTGGTGTGTGACGCACAGAGCTACCAAAGGACTGATCCCCCACTGTAGTTTCACTACTTACAATGGCTGTGTGGCCCAAGGCCAGAGGAACGGGATAAGCGCTGCCCTATACACCGTATGGTGTCCCACGTGCTGTGGGAGGGAATTACTAACTAACTAAACAAGCTGGGGGTCTCTGTCCAGTTTTTGTACCTCTGACGGTTGAGCAGGTGTCTCAAGGCGCTCCCTTGTCCGGGGCTCAGGCTGAGGACATTATTCAGGCCATAGGGCCAGGCGATTGGTTCACAGCAATGAACCTTCACGATGCTGATACCATATTCCTATAAATCCGGCCACAGGAAGTTCCTCAGGGTTCCTTCAGGATAGCCTTCAGTTACGACATCCTGCCTTTTGGCCTGTCCCTGGGAGGAAGCCAGACTGCATGAGAGAGACCCCAGCGGTGTCTGGCAGTGGAGAATGGGGGAAAGGGGAGACCCACAATGCTGTCAGGCAGTGGGGGATCTGCAGCTCCCACCACGACCTCAGACTGGAGCTGAGAAGCATCCGTGGTGGACCCAGACCGGGACAGTGCAGCACCCTCAGTGGACCCAGACCAGGCCAGCACCGCACCCACGGTGGGCCCAGACAAGGCCAGCGCCGCACCCACGGTGGACCCCGACCGGGCCAGTGCCGCACCCACAGTGGACCCAGACCAGGCCAGCGCTGCACCTGAGATGACCTCCCGAGGCGAACCCTGGACCTTGAACACGTCGGGCGGAGCTGAATCATCGCCGGTAACCCTGGAACAAGGCTCAGAGATAGAGAGGACACAGGGATCAGGGTCACTGACAGCGGCGGAGCCCGGTGAGGTGAACTTGGATGCAGCAGCCGGCTGCACCCGGCTCTCCCCCCAGGAGACAGGCAAGATTGCTCTAAAACAGATAACAAGAAGACAAAATAGAGCACTTGCCTGATCTCAAGCTCCACCACCGTCCAGGACTCCGACGATCCAAGCTCAGTGGTAAGGCCGTCGACCTCAGGCTCCCACTCACTGCAGCTGGCATGATGGTCCTCACAGTCCAAGGACCCCCTGGCACAGAAACCCACACCGATGGCTCACTCGGCGTGGTGGCAGCAGATCCATTACTTGCTGGGACTGACTTCCATTCCGCGGAGACCCGGGGACGCTTAATCGTTGGCACAGGCTCCAAAGGATAGTCAGCCCTCCTCCTCTGGCCATGGCGTGGCTGCGGGGCTGGAACCAGCTTTTCCAGGGCCACAGGTTCCTCCACAGTCCAGCGATTAATCCTGGCACCGGCTGACGCTCAGGAAATGTAGGAGGAGACACAGAGGCAGCAAGGTCAAAGTTAACGGCTACAGCAGGTGGAGGGGTCTCAGTGGACTGTTTAACCTGAGCCCCACCCTCAGGAATCAGACAAGGTAATTCATTAATTTGGGAGACTGAATGAAAAAAAAAACACTTACCTGTCTTGCTGGGCTTCAATGGTTCCCACTGCAGCAGGCTCCATTCTCTTCCTCTCCGTGCCTGTGGAGGGTGTGGACCCCTCTGACGGATGAAGAGGAGCTGCTCCAGCAGGCACAGTCACCGGTGGAGCCAGAGAAGGAACGGCTGAGCTCTCAGCAGCACGAACGAACGTCATGGATGAGGGGGCAACAGCTGCACAAACCTGGGAACAGCAAGCTGACAACAGCTGAAGATGAGGACCCGGTGGCCAAGGCTGCTGGATCACCTCTCTGCCGTGGCGAAGAGCGATGTTCTGGCTGGGAGACGGTGGTATTCCTCCGTCTGTCCGTAGCGGGGTGATGGTGCGGAGCTGGCAGCATGTTCACCCGGTGATTCTGCTCCCTACGCTTTGGTGCAGATGTGTCGCGTGGAGGAGCTGGGTTCTGCGCCAGGAGGCGTCGTCTATGTGCTGGAGACGAGCCTAACACCAGATCCAGGAAACGTTGCTGAAGAGCGGAAACGGAGGACAGCAGCTCAGGGAACTCAGGATAATTACTTA
Organism: Pholidichthys leucotaenia; assembly: GCA_020510985.1. Lineage (NCBI taxonomy): Eukaryota > Metazoa > Chordata > Actinopteri > Cichliformes > Pholidichthyidae > Pholidichthys > Pholidichthys leucotaenia. The sequence continues at coordinate 179,491,076 of CM035839.1, read as the reverse complement.
AGCCTGAGTATGCCTCCACAATCCTGACTGCTGCCACCGTGTTCTTCAGAACCTTGTTCGGGCTGTAGGACATCTGGGCCATAACAGCATTGCTCCGGATGAATTCAGCTGCCCAATACTCCTCCTTACTGGGGCCCCGGGCTGCCTTCCTTCTTTGGTGTGGTGGAGACATGCTGAATGACACTCAGTCCAGCCCAAAAACGTGAGTGAAAGAGGGAGCAAAAAGTGCCAAGAAAAAAAAAAAAAAATCACGGTGGCTGGCACTTCACTTGGCTGTGATCTACTGTCATAAATGCCCCTTTTCAGGGTGTGAATGAGGCACCAAATGCCAACAGTGAGTTTGTGTATTTATTAAAGAAAAGTAACAAAATAACAAGCCATGAGGGGCCAACACAAACACTAAACACATGTGATCCCAAAGGGTGAAATAACTGAACAAATAAAGAGGGACAAACAGTCACTTCCATGTAATATAGCGATGGTGAAACCGTACGCTGTAGAATAAACACGTAGGAATAGCGAGGGCAAAACCTTACGCTGTAAATGAAGGCTTGCATCAGATGTAGGAATACCAGCCAGCTAGGGCGAGATCGCAGCGAGGAGTGAGCCTCAACTGCACCCTTAAATACTAGCAAAGCCTAATGACCAACAGGTGAGAAGAAGACCAATAATCACTGAATTCCACTCAACTGTGGCAGCTGGTGAACCGGCTGACAACCGGAAGTCTGGCCGCGGCGCTGTTACAGTAAGAGCCCCAGAGAATCCTACAGAAACTAATACAAATCAGAACTAGAAATGTAAAGAAAGAGGGAAAATACTGAGTGACTCCTGCGCTCGGATCACCACATTGTTTATACTGGTCATAGACAATCTTGACTAGTGGACACAGAATGTGTCACAGTTAAACAGATTTGTTTCAGTAAGGGTTTTTTTTTTTTTTACTTTTTGCCATTTGTAGTTGGATATGCTGTATGTTCTATGTGCAGTGGGCAAATTGTCCTCCCAAATTCTACTGACAAGTAGGAAAGTAAGTAGCCTCTCTTAACTTTAATAAAATTCAATATAACTTGGTGGACTCCTGCCCTGAACTTTGCCCTTTGCACTTTTTGTTGTGCTTCATTCCTCTGAAAATATGAGCTCATTTAACAGCTGTGCACATTTTAAGCCATGCTGGATAGGTGCATCAGCTAAAATACCTGAACATAAACAGAAATAAAAAGATGAAAAATAGAAAATCTCTGAATGCTTTTCAACTGTCTGATCCGTAGCTGTAAGCTGTTTTCACAAAGATACTTTTTTTCTTTTTTGCCAAACGCTGAGGAACACATCCCCAACTCCTCGCTGACACCTTGGGGTTAATCTCAAAAAAAGTAGGCAGTTTAGACACGTGCCCTCCCATGCACGCACACACACACAGTCACTCCCGCAAATAGTTTAGAGAAGATTAGTCTATTAGAGTTGAGAATCAGCAGTATTCTGAAGCTGATTCAGGATTTTTTTTCCAGACTAGAGGAGGAAATAGGCTAATCTCTGTCCGGACACCTACATTATGTCTGTCAGATGAGGATTTACACCTACGGGGCTGTCTGGGCAGGGACATATGCTCTGTATGGAAAGGAGCATGTGCACTGAACTATGGTGTGTGTGTCTGTGTCTGTGTGTGCGCATGCTTGTGCGCGTGTGTGCTTGAGGGTGTGACTGTCAGCATCTTGCTGGAAGCATGACCACTTCTTTACCAGCATGTGAGCTGATGATTAAGTGACACGTTTGCTCATTAATTTTATTGTCCCTCCAGTAAAATGCACCACAAGTAGAGAACAGGAAGGTGATCATAGTGGGGGGGGCTGACGGAGTGTAAATGAGTAACTGTGTTGATTTTCTTCCCTCTCTATTTCCTTTTCCTTTCTCGTCTTTCCATCCTATATCCTTCTGCTATATGTTTCCCTTTCCCCCACTCTATTTGTCTTACATGTGCTTTCTTTTGGTCCCTTATAACCCTTCTTGTCCTTCTCTGTCTTTCTGCACCGTCCTTTACCACCACTTCACTTTTTTCCTTGTGCTTGTTTTTTCTCACCCATGACCCCTTCTTTCCTTTCTGACCTTCTTATCTTTGTTTTACACCTACTGTACTGTCCTTCATATAGTCCTTTTCTTTCTCCTTTTCATCTCCTGCTTATATTCACGTCTTTCTCCTTTACTTGCTTTCCTTTAACATTTCTTTCTGTCACTCTACGTCAGTGAATGTAAACAGGTGGCCGCGGGCCATATCCAGCCCACAGAATCACTCTGTCACTTCACTCTTCACTCTTCTTCTTCTTCTTTTAGATTTGATTGGCGGTTGGCAACCAGCTTACAGGTGCATTACCACCACTGATTTGACTATCATCACTCTCTGAACAACTCCCTATAAAAGCAAGAAATCTCTGTGTGTCTGTCTGTGTGTGTCACGCTTCATAGGACATCATAGGACGTCCTATGAACTCAGGCATCATAGGACACATAGACAAATGTGTCTTTATGATGTCACAACATAGACAAATTTGTCTTTATGATGTCACATAGACCATGTGTCTTTGAACTCAGACAAATTTGTCTTTATGATGTCACATAGACCATGTGTCTTTGAACTCAGACAAATGTGTCTTTATGATGTCACAACATAGACAAATGTGTCTTTGTGATGTCACATAGACCATGTGTCTTTGAACTCAGACAAATGTGTCTTTATGATGTCACAACATAGACAAATTTGTCTTTATGATGTCACATAGACCATGTGTCTTTGAACTCAGACAAATGTGTCTTTATGATGTCACAACATAGACAAATGTGTCTTTATGATGTCACATAGACCATATGTCTTTGAACTCAGGCGTCATAGGACACATAGACAAATGTGTCTTTATGATGTCATGTTCCAGCAGTACATCGCATGCATGACTCTGAACAACACACCCATCTGAGACAGGAGGAGACCCTTCACCAGCATAGGGTACGACAGACAAGGGATGCACAAACAGACAGGAAACATGTGGCAGTGCGCCATGCACGTGCTGAGTCCCTCGAAGCCCGAAATGCCCACAAAGCGAGCAACGCTGCACGCCAGGTAAGGCACAGACAAGCTGAGACCGAGGAGATGTGGAAGAGTCGGCTGGCCGCCAACGCTGCATGCCAGGTGACGCACAGACAAGCTGAGACCGAGGAGATGCGGAATAGTCGGCTGGCCAGGGACAGTGAATTCCATGCAAGGCACAGAGAAGCTGAGATCGAGGACTCTCTGTCATGATGTCACGATCATAGGACTTGCTAAAAGATCATAGGACTCACTATGACATCATCAAAGATCAAAAGCAGGCATCACTCACGATCATAGGACTTGCTATAAGTCTTGCTTTTTATAATGAATTAAGTGATCTGGTTAAACAACTTGAGAAGAACAGAGAAACAATAATTCATGGTGACTTTAATATCAACTGGTCTGATAAAAAAGACAAACAAAAACTGAAAAGCCTCATGACTAAATTTAATTACCAGCAAATCATCAAAGGACCCACCAGGATAACCAAACAATCCAGAACACTTATTGACATGGTATTTACTAATAAACCAGAACGAATAACCAGAACCTATAATCTTGTAACTGGTCTCTCAGATCATAACATGGTTCTTGCTGTCAGGAAACTTACTAAAAAGCGACTACAGTATTTTGGGGGAGTCGATATTGACAAATCAAATTTTATTATCCCCAAATCAAAAAATGAGGAGTTTGAACATTACTTAGAGAATCAAAATTGGGAGCAGCTCATGGCAACATGTGAAGTAGATGATTGTTGTAATTTTATAACTGCAACAATCACAAAGTCTATAGAAAAATTTTCAAAGCAAATTAAAAGTAGACAACAGAAGATTAGCCTACCATGGTTAAATAATGAAATAAGAAAACTTATGAAGAGGCGAGACTATGCACTGAAAACATCACTAACCTCCAAACTACAAAATGATCACCTTGTGTACAAAAGTTTAAGAAATAAAGTGGTACATGAGCTGCGAAAATCAAAAATATCTTATTACAATAAACTGATAGATCATGCAAAGGGTACCAACAGTTCCCTATGGAGGCATTTAAATAACTTAACTAATAAAAAAAACGATCAGAAGGGGGTAAAGGAACTTAGAATCAATGGCAAGACCGTCAGTGACAAGGCTACTTTGGCAAATGAATTTAATTCACACTTTGTGGGCTCTGTGGAAGACTTAACAAAAATTTTTGTGCTGCCAAATGTGCTCAACAACACAAATTCCATACTCCCAACAGATACTTTTCACATCGATGAGGTAAATGAGAAGTTAATTGCTGGTATTGTTAAAACACTGTCAAACTCAAAAACTAGTGATATCTACAATATGAGCACCTCCTTTCTCAAAATGCACAGCAAAATATTAATCAAACCACTGACTCATCTCATTAATCTCTCCATTAGGTCTAGTACATTTCCATCTGGCTGGAAAAAAGCTGTCGTCATACCAGTTCATAAATCAGGCAGTAAAGACGATATATGCAATTACCGCCCAATCTCTATCTTACCAGTCCTATCTAAGGTTCTTGAAAAAGTTGTAGCTACACAGCTGATAGACTACTTACAAGACAGTCAACTTCTTCATCCACATCAATTTGGCTTTAGACCAGGATACTCAACAGAAACAGCAAATTGTTGCCTTATTGAAAACGTCAAACAGTCCTTGGACAGGGGTAATGTGGTAGGAGCTGTTTTTCTAGATCTCAAAAAGGCTTTCGATACTGTAAACCACAGTTTGCTTTTATCCAAAATGGTATCTTTTAACTTCTCCCCAAATACATTCGAATGGTTTGCATCTTATCTCCAGAATAGAGAACAGTGTGTAAAAGTTCACCAGGATAAATCCTCATTTTTAAACAACCGCATGGGTATCCCACAAGGGTCCATTCTTGGTCCTTTACTTTTCAGCATTTTTATTAATGACTTGCCGTTACACTGCTCAGCTGCAACATGCCAACTTTATGCAGATGATGCAGTTATTTACACAGCTGCCAAGACTCCAGCACAGGCTGCAGATGTACTGTCTACAAGTATGGTTGATGTCCAAGAGTGGCTCCTCAAGAACCATCTATTGCTGAACCTTCAGAAAACAGTCTCAATGTGCTTTTCAATCAAAAAATGTAACCTGCAACATTTTAAAGTTAATATACATGATCATGACATCAGTTTAGCTACAGAATTCAAATACCTTGGCATTGTACTAGATCCTCAACTCAAATTTAATCTTCATATAAAGAAAATTTCAAAAACAGTAAAAAAAAATCTGAACTGCTTTAAATTAATTAGATATTACATACCTTACGAAGCAGCTGCACTGTATATGCATTCTATGGTTTTTTCTCATATATCATACTGTTTGACAGTCTGGGCTCAAGCAGCCCCTTCCACAATAAGACATATAGGTTCATTATTTAATCAAACCCTAAAAATCTTGGACAAAAAGCCCATTAGGTGGCATCACTGTAATGTTTTAAAAAAATACAACCTATTGAGTTTTGAGAGCTTCATTGACCTCTGTCTTCTGAAATTAACGTTCAAATGTTTCCATAAATCAGCACCCGAGCCACTTGCTGGTTTCGTCCAAAGACAGGACAGCAGCAGAGCCACCAGGAGTTCTGTTAACAATAACTGTAAAATATTCCACCGCAGAACCACATTTGGACAAACAGCTTTCTCTATAAAGGGCAGTCACATCTGGAACACAATGCCAAATGAAATTAAAATAATAACGGACTTTAAAACATTCACTAAAAATGTTAAAAACTGGCTGAAAAATAAACAAGAATGTACTCATGTATGAATTATTTGTCTGCAAAGTGAGAGTGAATGAAGGGAAGGAATAAATGTGTTTGTTTATAGTCAGTGACGGAGGGAGGAAGGCCTGAAATAGGCAAATGTGAGTTATGTTATATGTGTTAAATGTGAGTCAGGCTGTTATATTTGTGTATTTATAATATTTATGTTAAAGGTGAGTTAGGCTGTTATATTTGTGTATTTAAAATATTTATAATATTTATAATTGTGTATTTATAATTTTTCTGCATTGATGTATGTGGTTATTGTGTATATTTTTATCTTGATTCTTTTTTCTAAAGCCCATCCAGGGACAAGAGTTGCAAATTAGCTAATAGCTATACACTCTATGTGCAACACATCAGATTGATTGTCTTTGATTAATTGTCTATGTTTATTGCACTGTCCCTGTCAAATAAACTAATCTACTACTACTACTATGACATCAGCAAAGATCAAATGCAGGCATCATAGGACTCACTATGCCATCATCAAAGATCAGAGGACTCACTATGACATCTTCAAAGATCAAACGCAAGCATGACTCATGATAAGACTGGTTATGACATCATCAAAGATCATAGGACTCACTATGACACCATCAAAGATCAAAGGTAGGCATCACTGAATGAGTGCTGATGTGCTTGCTTACACCTGCTTTCTACCGGCATGCAGAAATACTTACTTAGACTTGGTTTATATGGGCATGCACGGGTATGTACTAGAATTACTGAATTCAGGAATAGCTTTGTTGCAAATGAGACACACAGGCATGCCATGCTGGGGGTGGGGTGCCATGCTGGGGGTGGGGGTCCATTTGCAGGCTGTGTCAAACCAAATGAGTTACTGTGCCCCCTCTATTTTTATTTTAATCTTTATTGATACAGGCTAGCTCCATTGAGAGGAAACCTCTTTTTTTCAAGGACACCCTGTTCACACTCACACCAGGAAGCTGCCCAGTACCACCTCAGACTGACCTGTGGCAACTAAGCAGCTCCACTGGAGCAGTTGGGGTTAAAAGCCTTGCTCAAGGGCACCACAGTGGGGTTAAGGAGGGTGGGGAAACACTGCTATGTTATCTGTCCCACCCAGATTTGATCCTGCCGGTCCAGGAATCAAACCCGGGACTCTCCGCTCACCAGTCCACAACCCTATCCATTATCACCACTGCCCTCCAAAGACCCAGAGTAAGCTGTTGGTGTCAAACTTTGTTTTATTAATTCTAAAGGTATACTTACGAAAAATCAGATTTCTGAGTGTAGGTGAACACAGCATCAGTGCGGTCAGACACAACAGGAAGAGAGCGGGGCCAGGCCGACTGCACTGCAGCTCCTCCCAAAGGAACCCAAAAGGTACGCTTTTAATTTACAGCTAGGATTCATGATGCCAGACTTTACTTGTGATTATCATGCAAAATTCTGAATATTTTTGGATCTGTCGGAATTGATTTTATAAGAGAGATAATGCATACTTTGTAATCTTAGGTCAAATTAGCTTTGATACAACATTGCACATCATATCTGTACCAATATTGCTCTACCTGTATGTTGTTGTTATGTTATGAGTAGTATGTCTCTTTCTTCCTTTACTTCCTTTCTCCCCTTAACCCCCAACCATTCGTGGCAGAAGACTGCCCCTCCCAGAGCCAGGTTCTGTTGGAGGTTTCTTCCTATAAGGGAGTTTTTCCTTCCACTGTCGCCTAGTTCTTGTCATAGGAAATCATTTGATTGGTGGAGTTTCTCTCTAATTTTTTTATGATTTGTGCTTATGTATCTAGTGCCTTTTGATGACTTTTGTTGTAACTTAATGCTATACAAATAAAGTTGAATTGAACTGAATACTAACTACAAAAAAGTTTTGACTGAGGGCTGGGGATCATAAAAATGATTAGGCTATAACGTAATATTACAAAAGAAGCAGCTGCATCTTTGGTCTTTTTGATGAAGTTTATTGAATTAAACAGTTCTATTCATAATTTTATTCAAAATCAGAGGTAAACTCATTGTTCTGTTCTTTCTCTGCAAATTAACATTCAGATATGTGTGAAAAAGTCACAATTTTGCCACAACTTTTTAAGGAAAAAACAAATAAAAAATCATTATATAATAGAAATAAAATTAGAAGTAAAAACCCACAAATGGAAAAAAAAAAGTATTACATTTACAATAAAAATGTCCGAAAGTTTTGAGGAAAAACCACATATTTGTGAGAATAAAGTCTCAAGTAACTGATAGTGATAAATTTACAAGAGCAATAACTTAAATAAAACTTCCAAATTGTAAAGTGGAAAAAAAATCAGATTTCCAAGGAAAAAGTAGTAAATTTACAAGAAAACTGTCATAAAAATTTAGAAGAAAAACCTCTCAAACAGTCAAGAATAAAATCAATTAAATTCAATTCAACTCAACTTTATTTATATAATGCCATTTCACAGCAGTCACCTCATAGCACTTTCAAACTGTAGGGGAAAACTCCACAATTGCAGAAAGACCCCAGCAATCAGGCGATGCCCTGTGAACAAGCACTTGCCAACGGTGGAGAGGAAAAACTCCCTTTAAGCAGAAAGAAACCTCCAGCAGAACCAGGCGATGGAGGGGCAGCCATCTGCTGCGACTGGCTGGGGAGTGAGGGGATAGAGAAGAAGAAGAAAAGAACAGACATGTAGAGAGCAAACAGCACGACAGGGACTCAATCTATGGGAGAGAACAAAAGGGATGTTAATGACCAGCAAAAATATTTCATCTTCATGCAAGACTTGGCCCTTCCTGCAAGACTTGGCCTCACAGATCTTGAAACTTCCATCATATGTAGGTGTCTTCGACAGTTTGCACATGTCCAACGAAGCACCTCATAGACAAATAAAATCATAGACCTTGAGGTAGTGGGGCGAAGAGGCAAAGGCATACCAAAGAAAACATGGAAGTTACACTGGACTTTACTCCTCAAATGATCCCTTATGAGCAAGTTACCAAAGATCTGAGGCAGACTGGCCTAAAGGTGACGGATGCACAGGACCGCGCAAAATGGAAGAAGGCCATCAAGGTGTACAGCACCATGCAAACACCCAATCCAAGGTAATGGATTTTATGGATGTAAAAGGATAGTAGTCGTAGTAGAATGAAGAAAGGAGTAAAGCTCAGTGCATTGTTGGAGGTCCCCCAGCTGTCTAAACCCATTAGCAGCATAACTAAGGGAGGGTTCAGGGTCACCTGATCCCACTCTAACTATAGGCTATGTCAAAAAGGAAGTTTTTAACCCTATTCTTAAAAACAGAGATTGAGTCTGACTCCCGAATCCAGATTGGCAGCTGGTTCCAAAGGAGAGGAGCTTGATAACTGAATGCTCTGCCTCCCATTGTATTTTTGGAGATTCTAGGTATTACAAGTAATCCTGCATTTTGGCAGCATAGTGCTCTGTTAGGATAATAAGGTACTATCAGATCGTTTAAATAACGGGGGGCCTGATTATTTAAAGCTTTGTAAGTGAGGAAAAGGATTTTAAACTTAATTCTAAATTTTATGGGAAGCCAGTGAAGGGAGGCCGGAACCAGAGAGATGTGATCTCTCTTTCTAGTACCTGTTAAAACTCTTGTTGCAGCATTTTGGATCAGCTGAAGACTTTATAAAGAAGTTTTAGGACTGTGTAGCAGACACAATAAACAGTGTTTGGGGGTTTTCCCTCACATCCAGAATGCAGGGTGGAGAGGAGAATTATGACTGAAGGAGGAAGTGTCTCCGACAGGTATCAACGGAGACAGATAGTTCTATACACCTCCCGGGGAGAGGAAGAGTAACCTGGAGCCAACCAGACAAAGAGGTGCCTTTCGCCCCCGGCTGCACAAAGCTGGCACGTGAAGACGCAGGGGAGTGAATGTATTGTAACTTATGTTTCAAGTTGTTATGATAATTGCGCCACACATTCTCTTTGTCCATATGTCCATTTGTCCATCCAATATGTGTAATGTCGGAAGCCTCGGTTGTTATGCACGAGATTAAAGCTATAAAAGGCAGGTGCACAGCAACCGAGGGAGTTCCCCTTTATGGGGGGGTTTCAGCCCCAGCGTGTTCGCACTGGAGGCTCATGGCTGTATTATGTTGTTAGAGGAAAAATAAAGATTCTGTGTCTTCCAGCTCGTTCCTCGCCTCACATCCTTTCCTCTACAACAGTCTGATAATAAAGAGTTACAATAATCTAATATAGAGCTAACAAAAGCGTGGAATGGGTTCTCAGCATCACTGTGAGACAAGATGCACCTAATCTTGGCAATATTACACAAATGATAGAAGGCAGTCTTAGAAACAAGTTTAATATGTGAATTAAAGAACAGATCTTGATCAAAAATAACTCCAAGGTTCCTCACAGTACTAGTAAGAGAAAGAGGAACACCAAGTTTGATTTGGAAAGGTATTTCTAAGTTTTGTTTTTTTCAGCTCAAATCACACCTCAAATAACTTTTTAAGTAGATACAGTACTTTCTTACTCTTATTACCTCCACCAAGGGAGAATGGAGCTAATGTTTTTGGAAGCACTGGTTGGTTGGTTTGTCTATTTGTTGGTTGGTTTGTCTGTTACCAACATTACTCAGAAAGTTATTAACGGATTTTGATTACATTTTCAGATTTAAGCAGTGATTCGAATCACGATGTTGATGCAGGAATTTCTTGAATTATGTTTTATGTATTAATATGGCACTTTTCATGTGTTAGTTAAGTTAATCCCTTCCACAGCATGTGGAACACTATGTGGTGCATGGGGCGGCGCCTATCTCTGTTTAACTGACCCTAGGCCACACAGCTACTGTAAGTAGTGAAAGCTACAATGGGGGGGTCAGTCCTCTGGTAGTTCTATGTGTTAACTTTCCTTTCCCCATTCTGTTATGCTGAACACCATGCTAGAAGGCGGGAAGTACCATTTTTATATGGTCTTTGGTATGACCCGGCCGAGATTTGTGGAGCGGATGCTATACCAACTAGGCCACCACTCCGGTGCTTTTCATTTACTGCCCCTTTAGGACGTGTCCACTCAGTTACATGCGTTGTCACGCCAAAGGTCTACGGGCCTCGGCAACCTGGAAGCCAAACACTGCAGAAAAAGTATTAGGGGGCGTGTTCACCAAACTCATTTTTCCTGCTGTGGGTGACTATTTTCTATTCATTCACTCTCTGTGTAGTCCAACATTTACAGCACTGAGCGCCCTCAGTGCTTAAACGCTTTGAGCTGTGGTCGTGTTTTGTTGCTGTGCTCAGGGCTGAAAAAAAGTTCAACTTGTCAGACTACTGTACAGCTTCACTCATCAGGGCAAGACATATTATGCCGGTACAGAAAGATGATGAAGGGAGGTGATTGTGGAGGAGGTGGAGGCTGACCTTTGCTGCATCAAACAATGTGAATTTGTAGTTGATAACTGCAAAAAATGGTATGATACCGCACTGTTGTGTAATATTGCCGAATAATTATGAACCTTGTCAGTAAACTGTAATGGAGAACAGAGGAAAAAAAATGAAAACCAACCTGTGTCATGAACCTGGGTTTGGTGGTCCCAAACCCAGTTCTGGCCCGTGGCTTTTGGCCCACTTTCCTATTTATTTTCCATCAGGCGCTTCAGGGAGTCCTTTGGGTCCTTGCTCCCTAACAGCTTGGACACGCACCCTCCTCCTGTCAGTATTGCCAGCTGATCCGCATTATGAGTGTTTCACACACGTACACGCACACACTTCATTCATTCTCATTCACACGCTCATACACTCACTCATGCACACATGCTTTCAATTATGTTCAGCCTACGCATCCACACACCGGCGGTCTCTTCCCTAGTTAGTATTATTATTACTTAAACGCTGCGTTAGTAGGAAGAGACTGTCGGAGCACTGAGATTCATACACGGCAGCATGCACCTCTGTGTATGCTATTACCTTCATTACGCTGTCAGTCTGCTTCACCTTCATCCACTGGACTACATAGGCTGCCCGGGATCACTCCTGCACTGTAAGTCCAGGTTTGTCTTTCACCCCATGCCGACTGCAGCTCAGCAGCACTAGGCATTCCCGTAGCTGGGCAGTAGAGCATCCAGGAGGCATCCCTGTAAGTCTGGTAGCCTTAAGCCAATCATTTCATCACTCTGTGTTTTTGCATGACTGTTGCTGGACTCATTATTTGGGGTTTGCTAATAAATTGCACGAATGTACTCCTGCGGTTGGGTTTTTCATTCCTCCCTTGGTGCGCTGTGTAATGTCGCACCAGGGATCATAACAGAATGCTCTGACCAGCCAGAAAAAAAACAGCAGAGTAGACGTGCATTTTTTCTTTTTCTTTTCACCCTCTTTTTTTTCTCTCCTCCCAAACAACACCATGGTGGTCTGGATGGACGAGGAGCAAAGAGCACAGGACCTCCTGGAAGAAGCACTCTTCTCCACTCAGTGGCCAACGTTTCCTGAAGACGTTGTGTGGGCACGGCTCGTCGCTGAGGACATCAGGCGGCGTCATCCCAGCCTCCGGATCATTCCTAGGGTGGATGCCATCCTCTCCTTCTTCTTTCCCCAACCAGACGTGGAGCCAGAGCCATCCTCCCATCAGAAGAAGCGCTCCCGGCGGAAGAAGACATCTTCCTCCCGCGGCTCGCCCGCTCCTGTGTCATCCTTAGAGCCTGGGCTCGTTTCACCCCCTGATGTGATGATGGAAGAGGAGACACGGGGGTGATTGCCTTAATAGACCGCCAGATCGAGGAGGAGCACTGCGAGAGGGAGGAACGCGAGCGTGCTTCATGGGCCATGATAGCTCCGTCCTCCGGGCCAGGGACCGCTCAGACCAAGGATGTGATGACGGAGGAACAAAGACTGAGCCTGCTTGCCATGATTGACCATCAGATCGAGGAGGAGCGCCATGAGAGGGAGGACCGAGGACGTGCTTCACAGACTGTGACGGTTCCGTCCTTCGTGCCAGCGCCCGTCCGATCCACGGACGTGATGGCGGAGGAGGAGAGACTGTGCCTGCTCTCTCTCATTGACTGTCTGATCGAGGAGGAATGTGCAGTGAGGAGAAGAGACGCCTCGGAGGCCACTGGAAACATCCAGGGCCAGAAGAACAGGCAATTTTTTCTCATTTCACCCTCACTGTTGATGAACAATTTTGCTTGCTGGGAGACTCAAGGTTTGCAGTCCCATCAGTGCTCCTCCCCAGTGGCATGTAGTAACCCTCTGACTGATCTCTCCAAACCCTCTTTCTGTGCTCCTACGAGTTCATCGGTGCCGGAATCTGGTTGCTCGAGGGGAGAGGAACCGGAGGTCCTGGAGGGCTCGGTGCTATGACCAGCAGTAAGGCCATCCCCGTCTGCCACGCCAGAGGAACCGGTGGCATGTAAGATGGCGCACAGGGGCACAGAGACTGCAACCACCATCATCCTTGCTGTGGGGGCCGCTGCAGCAGAGTCATCCCCTGGATCCAGCCGACGGGACCCCGAATATCATTGTTGGCATCATCGGAGTCCTGGATAGCGGTAGAGCTCAAGCACAGGCAAGTAATCTCTCCTGTAGTTCACTTGTCAGTTATTGAGAGATCTGGCTCTTGGGGAGGAGAGTTAGGTGCAGCACCCTGCTGCATCTGGACTCCCCTCGCTGGGCTCTGCCGCTGCCAGCAACCCTAACCGTTTCTCCTCTCCCATCTCCTTTGAGCTCCTTCCTAGGGTCACCAGAGAGGAGCTCCCGCAACCTGGGTTGACCACGGACAATGACGTGGGGCTAGCTGTCCCAGAGGAGGTCGACGGGGGTACAGCACCTGGCGGACCGACGGTTCCCACGCACCCCAAGTCGTTGGAGTCCTGGACAGCGGTGAAGCCTGAGTGCAGGCAAGTATGCTCCATAATGGCTCTCATGTCTATTTCAATGTCACACTGCCTGATTCATGGTGAAGGGGGCCCGGGACAGCTCACAGTAGCCCTTGGGGCCACCTCACAGGGCTCTACTGCTGCCGGCGACCCTGACTCAGTCTATTTTTCTCTCCCTCCGGGTTCGGAGCCCCCTGCCAGGGTCGCCGGAGAGCAGCTGATCCCGCCGGAGGCTGCCGAGGATCTGGGTTCAGCACCAGGGGTCGTGGAGAGCCCTACCTCCCTCGCTGGGGAAGCCACTGCGGGAGCAATGAGGCCCCCGATGGGGACCACCACAGGTGCAATGCTGCTCCAGCTGGAGCCCACTGCAGGTGCAGCAGAGCTCCTGCCGGAGTCCACCGCCGGTGCTGCAGAGCTCCAACTGGAACCCACTGCCGGTGCAGCAGAGTTCCAGCCGGAGTCCACCGCTGGTGTAGCCATGTCCCAGACTGGGACCATCGTGGGTACAGCCACGTCACAGACTGGGACCATCACGAGTGCTACGGTCCCCCTGCTCAAAGCTTCGGCGGGCAGGGGGGCTCCTGTCCCTTGGTTTGGCCACCGAGGTTCCCCGGTGCGTAGGCTGCCTCTCCACCTTCCCCTTCAGTCCTCGTGGGTCCACCACACTGGTCGGCTGCCCAAAAGACTTGGCCTTCGGGTCGGGTGGCCCATCGGCCCGGGCAGGCCACCAGACGCTGTTCTGCAGGCCGCCTGCTGGATGTGGGACTTGGGCAGGCCACCTGATCAGTCACCCCTCACCATGCTGGGGTCCTGGGACTCTGATCAACCCCCTGAACTTTGGACTTCTGGGGAGGGGGGTTAGTGTCCTAGGTGGGGGCTGTTAGGAGGGTCACTGCTCTATATTTGCATATTATTTTGTGTATTTTTAAGATAAGATAAGCCTTTATTAGTCCCACAACCGGGAAATTCAAGGATTGCAACAGCACAAGGATAGCAACACTCAGAGCAACAATCAGAAGGCAAGAAAAAAAGCAAGCAAGAAAGAGCAGCTAATATACATATGTACATATTACTATAAATATATATATATATATATATATATATATATATATATATATATATATATATATATATATATATATATATATATATATATATATATATATATATATATATATACGTATATATACAGTATATATATACAGACACAGTGCAGAGCATTGTAGCTGGATGGAATAAATATATGAGTATATAAACACACAGTGCGAAGCATTGTAGCTAGATGGAATAAATATGTAAATATATAAACACCCACAGTACGGAGCATTGCAGCTAGGTGGAATAAATATGTAAATATATAAACACACCCAGTGTGGAGCATTGTAGCTAGATGGAATAAATATGTAAATATATAAACACACACAGTGCAGAGCATTGTTGCTAGATGGGATGAAACAGCACAACCGTCTACTTAGTTATCCTACATGGTATGATTATGTGCCCATACATATTCTCACCCTCCATAGCGATCGGTATTTTCCTAGTTGTATGCCGGAGGGGACCATTGTGTAAGTCTATTGCATCTTTTGCATTCAAAAAACTATTAGGTTGTTACGTCTTTTTGCTATCTCTGCGAGCAGCCCTGCTTAGGTTGTACAGTCTGACAGCCGTTGGTAGGAAGGACCTGCGAAACCTCTCGGTTGTGCATCTGGGATGATGTAGTCTGCTGCTAAATGAGCTCCTCAGTGCATTCAGTATGTCCTGCTTAGGGTGGAACTCGGACTCCAGCAGAGATGACAGTTTAGCCACCGTCCTTCTCTCTCCTATCTCCTCCACCGGATCAAGGTGCTGCCCCAGGACAGAGCTAGCTTTCTTGATCAGTTTGTTCAGTCTCTTCCTATCGGCTGCAGTAATGCCACTGCCCCAGCAGACCACTCCAAAAGTGATGGCTGATGCCACCACCGTGTCATAGAATGTCTTCAGCAGCGCCCCTTGTACACCAAAAGACCTGAGTCTCCTCAGCAGGAACAGCCTGCGCTGTCCCTTCTTGTAGAGTGCGTCAGTATTGTGTGACCAGTCTAGTTTATTGTTCAGATGAACACCCAGGTACTTGTAGGATGTCACCATCTCAATGTCTGTTCCCTGTATATTTACTGGTGCTGTGAGGGGTTGTCCATGCCTGCAGCAGTCCACCACCAGCTCCTTAGTTTTCCTCGCGTTGATCTGGAGGCAGTTCTGATGGCACCAGTCCACGAAGTCCTGGATAAACCCTCTGTACTCAGCTTCATCTCCATTGGAGATGAGGCCAACAATTGCAGAGTCATCAGAGAACTTCTGTAGATGGCAGTGTGTTGTGTTGTGTGAGAAGTCCGCAGTATAAAGAGTGAACAGGAAGGGAGCCAACACCGTTCCCTGGGGGGCCCCCGTGCTACCGATGATCATGTCGGACACACAGTCCCGGGTTCTCACAAATTGAGGCCGGTTTGTGAGGTAGTCCAGGATCCATGATGACAGGTGCTGGTCCACCCCTGCGCACAGCAGCTTGTCCTTCAGGATCATCGGTTGGATGGTGTTGAAAGCACTGGAGAAGTCAAAGAACATGATCCTCACCACATTCCCGGGCTTCTCCAGGTGGGACAGAGAACGGTGAAGGAGGAAGATCACCGCATCCTCCACCCCAATGCCATGCTGGTAGGCGAACTGGAGTGGATCCATCACTGGTTCCACCAGGGGGCGGAGGTGAGCAAGGAGCAGTCTCTCCAGGGTCTTCATCAAGTGGGACGTCAAGGCCACCGGTCTGTAGCTGTTCAGGTCTTTGGGGTGGGAAGTTTTTGGTACAGGTACCACACAAGATGTTTTCCACAGCTGTGGTACCCTCCCCAGCTTCAGGCTCAGGTTGAAGATGTACGTCACAATCCCACACAGCTGGTCTGCACAGGACTTGACGAGCTTTGCGCTGATGCTGTCCGGTCCCGACGCCTTCCTTGCCTTGATCTTCCTCAGCTCCGTCCTCACCTGGGTCCTGGTCAGGGTCAGGATGGGGGGCTGTGTGTTGGGAGTGGGGGGGTGTTGGTGGAGTGGGGAGTAGGCAGCAGGACTTGATGTCTTTAGAGGCAGCAGAGGTTGTTGTGCAGTCAGGGGGGAGGGCGGTTGGTCAAACCTATTGAAAAACAGATTCAGATTGTTCGCCCACTCCCTGCCCCCCGTGGCCTGGGGGGAGGTATTCTGGAGCCCAGAGATGGTTTTGAGGTTTCTCCAGACCCTGCTGATGTCGCTCTGTTGCAGCTTGTCCTCCATCTTCTTTCTGAAGCTGTCCTTGCCTTCTCTGATCTTTCTCCTCAGCTCCCTCTGTACGGACTTCAGCATCTCCCTATTCCCCGAACTGAAGATCCTCTTCTTCTCTCTCAGAAGTTTTTTCACTGGTTGCTTCCCTCCTAACCTGTTTTCCCCCACCTCCCACCCTGGGTAATTGTTTGTTTCGGGGGGGGGGGGTGTCCCTTGTGGTGTGTTTTGGGTTTCAGCTGGTGGTACGGGGGTGTCTAGTATCCACCCCTAGAGGGGGGGATCTGTCATGAACTTGGTTTGGTGGTCCCAAACCCAGTTCTGACCCATGGTTTTTGGCCCACTTTCCTATTTATTTCCCATCAGGCACTTCAGGGAGTCCTTTGGGTCCTCGCTCCCTCACAGCTCGGCCACGCATTCTCCTCCTGTCAGTATCACCAGCTGATCTGCATTATGGGTGTTTCACACACGTACACGCACACACTTCATTCATTCTCATTCACACACTCATACACTCACTCATGCACACATCCTTTCAATTATGTTCAGCCTACGCATCCACACACCAGCAGTCTCTTCCCTAGTTAGTACTATTATTACTTAAACGCTGTGTTAGTAGGAAGAGACCGTTGGAGCATTGAGATTCCGACACGGCAGCGTTTACCTCTGTGTATGCTATTACCTTCATTACACTGTCAGCCTGCTTCACCTTCATCCACTGGACTACACGGACTGCCCTGGATCGCTCCTGCACTGTAAGTCCAGGTTTGTCTTTCACCCCGGGCCGACAGCAGCTCAGCAGCACTAGGCATTCCCGTAGCCGGGCAGTAGAGCATCCAGGAGACGTCCCTGTAAGTCTGGTAGCCTTAAGCCAATCAATTCATCACTCTGTGTTTTTGCATGACTGTTGCTGGACTCATTATTTGGGGTTTGTTAATAAATTGCACAAATCTATCCTGCGGTTGGGTTTTTCATTCCTCCCTTGGTGCACTGTGTAATGGCGCACCAGGGATCATAACAACCTGAAAGATTCAATAAATCATGATACTGATTTAATTTGGAATTGCCCAGCCCCAGTGTTTGGTCAATACAATTATGACAGTTTATTTATTGTTATTATTATTATTATTATTATTATTATTATTATTATTATTATTATTATTATTATTGCCCGACTTCCACTCATGGGACCCGGCCGGGCTCAGCCCGAAAGAGTTACATGGGTCCGCCCTCCAGTGGCCTCACCACCTGCAGGAGGGACTATGGGGGTCCAGTGCTATGTGGATCAGGTGGCTGTCAAAGGCGGAGACCTTGGCGGTCTGATCCCAAGCTTCCTAAACTGGCTTTTTCTGCGCAAGATGGCGCCCACAGTGGTCGCCATGGTGCTTCGCTGCGCCCTTTGTTTGTTTTTGTTTGTCAATTGTGTGTCTGCGAGCTCTTATACCCGTGAAGAACTTCTAAATATCAGGACTTTCAGTCCCACGGACCTACTCCCAGTTTTTTTAGCTCCTGCCGCCGATCTGGTTCATTGCTTGGCTCGAAAAGTGAGACGGCGAAAGAGAGGAAGACGAGCGGGCGCTCTCGTCCGGCTTCGCAGAAGAGGCACGCGCACGGCGTTGCCTGGCATATTTCTGTCCAATACCAACTCTCTCTCTAACAAGGTAGATGAACTGAGACTGCTGATGCGTTTTAAGGACCTCTCTTCCTCGGCTGCCCTCTGTTTTACCGAGACCTGGCTCAGGGAAAACACACCGGACAGCGCGCTGCGCCTCGAGGGATTTCAGCTGTTTCATGTTGATCGTGACATAGAGCTCTCCGGCAAGACCACAGGAGGCGGAGTCTGCTTTTACATCAACAGCAGCTGGTGCTCTGATGTAACGGTGATTTCCAAACACTGTTCTCCCACCCTGGAATTTCTTTTTATTAACTGCAAGCCATTTTATTCCCCGCGGGAGTTCGCCTCATTCATCCTCGCCGCTGTGTACGTCCCTCCCGACGCGGACACGCGCGAAGCTCAGCGCGTGCTCGCGGATCACATCCAACACACGGAGCGGATTTTTCCAGACTCTCTGGTTATTGTAGTAGTAGTAGATTAGTTTATTTGACAGGGACAGTGCAATAAACATAGACAATTAATCAAAGACAATCAATCTGATGTGTTGCACATAGAGTGTATAGCTATTAGCTAATTTGCAACTCTTGTCCCTGGATGGGCTTTAGAAAAAAGAATCAAGATAAAAAATATACACAATAACCACATACATCAATGCAGAAAAATTATAAATACACAATTATAAATATTATAAATATTATAAATACACAAATATAACAGCCTGACTCACATTTAACATAAATATTATAAATATTATAAATACACATATATTATAAAATATTATAAATACACAAATATAACAGCCTGACTCACATTTAACACATATAACATAACTCACATTTGCCTATTTCAGGCCTTCCTCCCTCCGTCACTCACTATAAACAAACACATTTATTCCTTCCCTTCATTCACTCTCACTTTGCAGACAAATAATTCATACATGAGTACATTCTTGTTTATTTTTCAGCCAGTTTTTAACATTTTTAGTGAATGTTTTAAAGTCCGTTATTATTTTAATTTCATTTGGCATTGTGTTCCAGATGTGACTGCCCTTTATAGAGAAAGCTGTTTGTCCAAATGTGGTTCTGCGGTGGAATATTTTACAGTTATTGTTAACAGAACTCCTGGTGGCTCTGCTGCTGTCCTGTCTTTGGACGAAACCAGCAAGTGGCTCGGGTGCTGATTTATGGAAACATTTGAACGTTAATTTCAGAAGACAGAGGTCAATGAAGCTCTCAAAACTCAATAGGTTGTATTTTTTTAAAACATTACAGTGATGCCACCTAATGGGCTTTTTGTCCAAGATTTTTAGGGTTTGATTATATAATGAACCTATATGTCTTATTGTGGAAGGGGCTGCTTGAGCCCAGACTGTCAAACAGTATGATATATGAGAAAAAACCATATAATGCATATACAGTGCAGCTGCTTCGTAAGGTATGTAATATCTAATTAATTTAAAGCAGTTCAGATTTTTTTTTACTGTTTTTGAAATTTTCTTTATATGAAGATTAAATTTGAGTTGAGGATCTAGTACAATGCCAAGGTATTTGAATTCTGTAGCTAAACTGATGTCATGATCATGTATATTAACTTTAAAATGTTGCAGGTTACATTTTTTGATTGAAAAGCACATTGAGACTGTTTTCTGAAGGTTCAGCAATAGATGGTTCTTGAGGAGCCACTCTTGGACATCAACCATACTTGTAGACAGTACATCTGCAGCCTGTGCTGGAGTCTTGGCAGCTGTGTAAATAACTGCATCATCTGCATAAAGTTGGCATGTTGCAGCTGAGCAGTGTAACGGCAAGTCATTAATAAAAATGCTGAAAAGTAAAGGACCAAGAATGGACCCTTGTGGGATACCCATGCGGTTGTTTAAAAATGAGGATTTATCCTGGTGAACTTTTACACACTGTTCTCTATTCTGGAGATAAGATGCAAACCATTCGAATGTATTTGGGGAGAAGTTAAAAGATACCATTTTGGATAAAAGCAAACTGTGGTTTACAGTATCGAAAGCCTTTTTGAGATCTAGAAAAACAGCTCCTACCACATTACCCCTGTCCAAGGACTGTTTGACGTTTTCAATAAGGCAACAATTTGCTGTTTCTGTTGAGTATCCTGGTCTAAAACCAAATTGATGTGGATGAAGAAGTTGACTGTCTTGTAAGTAGTCTATCAGCTGTGTAGCTACAACTTTTTCAAGAACCTTAGATAGGACTGGTAAGATAGAGATTGGGCGGTAATTGCATATATCGTCTTTACTGCCTGATTTATGAACTGGTATGACGACAGCTTTTTTCCAGCCAGATGGAAATGTACTAGACCTAATGGAGAGATTAATGAGATGAGTCAGTGGTTTGATTAATATTTTGCTGTGCATTTTGAGAAAGGAGGTGCTCATATTGTAGATATCATTAGTTTTTGAGTTTGACAGTGTTTTAACAATACCAGCAATTAACTTCTCATTTACCTCATCGATGTGAAAAGTATCTGTTGGAAGTATGGAATTTGTGTTGTTGAGCACATTTGGCAGCACAAAAATTTTTGTTAAGTCTTCCACAGAGCCCACAAAGTGTGAATTAAATTCATTTGCCAAAGTAGCCTTGTCACTGACGGTCTTGCCATTGATTCTAAGTTCCTTTACCCCCTTCTGATCGTTTTTTTTTATTAGTTAAGTTATTTAAATGCCTCCATAGGGAACTGTTGTTACCCTTTGCATGATCTATCAGTTTATTGTAATAAGATATTTTTGATTTTCGCAGCTCATGTACCACTTTATTTCTTAAACTTTTGTACACAAGGTGATCATTTTGTAGTTTGGAGGTTAGTGATGTTTTCAGTGCATAGTCTCGCCTCTTCATAAGTTTTCTTATTTCATTATTTAACCATGGTAGGCTAATCTTCTGTTGTCTACTTTTAATTTGCTTTGAAAATTTTTCTATAGACTTTGTGATTGTTGCAGTTATAAAATTACAACAATCATCTACTTCACATGTTGCCATGAGCTGCTCCCAATTTTGATTCTCTAAGTAATGTTCAAACTCCTCATTTTTTGATTTGGGGATAATAAAATTTGATTTGTCAATATCGACTCCCCCAAAATACTGTAGTCGCTTTTTAGTAAGTTTCCTGACAGCAAGAACCATGTTATGATCTGAGAGACCAGTTACAAGATTATAGGTTCTGGTTATTCGTTCTGGTTTATTAGTAAATACCATGTCAATAAGTGTTCTGGATTGTTTGGTTATCCTGGTGGGTCCTTTGATGATTTGCTGGTAATTAAATTTAGTCATGAGGCTTTTCAGTTTTTGTTTGTCTTTTTTATCAGACCAGTTGATATTAAAGTCACCATGAATTATCGTTTCTCTGTTCTTCTCAAGTTGTTTAACCAGATCACTTAATTCATTATAAAAGGAAGAGTTGTGTGATGGTGGGTTGTACACTACTGCAATGTTGAAATTCATTACCGGAGAGAGACATACATTAACAGCTAAACATTCAAGTGAAGTATTCAAATCAACCAGTTGACATTTATATTTCTCTTTGATGTAAATTAAAACACCTCCTCCCCTCCCTACCTGCCTGTCTTTTCTAAAACACTGGTAGCCCACAATATCGATCATATTAGTGTCTATGTTACTGTGTAGCCAGCTTTCTGAGAGACAAAGGTAGTCCAGATTTGAGTCCAACAGCAACACCGAAATCTCATCTCTTTTGGGGATTATGCTCCGTATGTTTAAATGACCGCCGAGGATCCCCTTTGGTTTAGCCTTGGTGTCCCAAAGAACTCGTGCATGATTAACAGTTTGGAAAAATAAATGTTGTTTTTGCTTTTGTACAGCTCGGTTTTGTGCTAACCCAGTGGTCTGCTGTTTAATAGTGGCAGGTCCAGGGTTAAGGTGAATATCTCCTGCCAGAAGTAGCAGAACTAACAGAACTTTAACTGTATATCCTCTGCCATATTGTGATTTTTGCTTAACAGCCATGTTTGCCTTAATTTGGAAGTTTTTGCTCAGGGCTTTTAAAGACCACATAGAGTGTAGGGTGAGATGTCCAAGCCCAAATCCAAACAGATAAAACTTTTTAACTTCACCTTTGGTTGAGTTTGTCGGAAAATCCTTCTTGTTGCAGGTCCAGACACACAAAGACAAAACGAAGAGGAAGTATAGAAGTAGAGAATGCTTATTAGTGGTGCCCATCAGCCCACTTTTTAATCCCGTGGCAGCCATCTTCAGTCTTTCTTGGAAAGAAGGAAAAGGAAAATCTGTGGATAGTAAAATAAATTCTGCTTATATCGCCAGAATCTGATCCGATCGTCCTCGAATCCAGCTGGGCCTCAGCTAGCCAACTAGCCCCTTCCGTTGCTGGTCTCGTTGCTCATAGTCGCCGTAACTGGTCTCCCGTCCCGCTCCTCCAACCGAGTCTCGTCACACACCACCGCTGCCACCGAGCACCGCTGAGGTCACGGTAAATCCTCCGCTAGGCACCGCCACCTACTGTCGTCTGCCTGGGTGAAATCTCTGCTGAACCCCGTCAACAAATAGCCGCTTGCCTGGTAGTATCTCCGCTGGGCCTCGCAGCTGGGCTTCGATTCAGGCTGGTGTAAGGTGGAATGACTGGCGCCAGCATTAAGCTAACTAGCGTTAGCTTAGCAATCGCTTCGGGTAGTCTCGTCGCACACCGCCGCTGCAGTCACGGTAAGTCCTCCGCTGGGCACCGCCGCCTACCGCCGTCTGCCTGGGTGAAATCTCTGCTGATCCCCGTCAAACAAATAGCCGCCTGCCTGGTAGTATCTCCGCTGGGCCTCGTAGCTGGGCTTTGATTCAGGCTGGTGTTAGGTGGAATGGCTGGCGCCAGCATTAAGCTAACTAGCGTTAGCTTAGCAATCGCTTCAGGTAGGGCACATCAGTGAATCACAAGGAAGCGCTGGAATCGCTGGTCAGTTTACTCACAGTGGCCGGATAAAAGCGATCAAAGGGGTAATCCACCGGAGGTATATCCGATCGCTGTAGGTAGTTATTTAGAGACTGGCGCCAGCATTAAGCTAACTAGTGTTAGCTTAGCAATCGCTTCAGGTAGCATTAAGCTAACTAGTGTTAGCTGAGCAATCGCTTCAGGAAGGCGCAGGAAGTCGCTGGAGAAAGGCGATTAAAGGGCAATCCAACGGAGGTGGCAATTCAGCCCGTGCGTGTTCGCCACGAGCGCCGATCGCTGCAGGCCAGCCACTTTTAATGGCAAAATCAGTGACTTTGTCTCAGCACTGAAAAAGTGTGACCATCCCGGTCGCCATCTTGAGAATGGTTATCGTAAGTCGTAAGTCGCCAACCACGAATAAAGTCGTGGTTGGCGACTTTAACCAGAGCAATCTGAGCCATGATCTCCCCCGCTACAAACAGTTTATTAAATGCCCCACCAGAGGAATAAACACGCTGGATCACTGTTACACCACAGTGAAGGACGCATATCGCGCTGTTCCCCGCGCTGCGCTCGGATTATCTGATCACATGATGGTCCACCTCATTCCCACATACAGACAGAGATTGAAGCTCACTAAACCTGTTGTGAGCACTACGAAGAAACGGACCAGTGAAGCTGAGGAGAAGCTGGAAACGTGCATGGAAATAACTGATTGGGGCATGTTTAAAGGAGCCACACATGATCTGGATGAGTACACGGACACTGTGAACTCTTATATCCACTTTTGTGAGGAGAGCATTCTTCCATTGCGCACCAGGGTGAGGTACTCTAATGATAAGCCCTGGTTCACAGCTAAGCTCAGACAGATCAGGAAGGAGAAGGAAGCAGCGTTGAAAAGTGGAGACAGGGGCTGCTACAGGGAGATTAAATATCGGTTTAACAGAGAGCTGAGGAGAGCTAAATCTGTGTATTCTGAGAGACTCCAGCAGCAGTTCACTGCTAATGACTCGGCTTCTTTGTGGAGAGGACTGAGGCAAATCACCAATTATCGGCCTCAGGCTCCTAAAGGTCAGGATGACAAAGCCCTTTGTCAAAGACTGACCCAACACTATGCCCGTTTTGACACCCCGTCATCTGTGTCCAACTCCCCCCCTCCCTCCAGCTCCACAGCCTCCATGATCCCTACTTCATCAAAGGCGCCCCCCCCTCCTCCCCCCCTGCCCTTGTCATCAGTGAGCAGGACGTGCTCAAACAGTTCTCCAGACTGAACCCGCGCAAGGCCCCTGGTCCGGACGGCGTGTCTCCCTCCACCCTGAGACACTGTGCGAAAGAGCTGGCTCCTGTCGTCACAGACATTTTTAACACCTCCCTTAAGCTATGCCACGTGCCGTCCTGCCTCAAATCCTCCACCATCATCCCTGTCCCCAAGAAGCCACGGATCACTGGACTTAATGACTACAGACCTGTAGCGCTCACCTCTGTAGTCATGAAGTCCTTTGAGCGCCTGGTCCTGCCCCACCTCAAGTCCATCACCACCCCCCTCCTGGACCCGCTGCAGTTTGCCTACCGAGCCAACAGGTCTGTAGACGATGCAGTCAACCTGGCCCTCCACTCCATCCTGCAGCACCTGGACTCCCCGGGAACCTACGCCAGGATCCTGTTTGTGGACTTCAGCTCCGCATTCAACACCATCCGCCCCGCTCTGTTCCGGGACAAGCTGTCCCTGCTCAACGTGCCTGACTCCCTCTGCAGGTGGATCACCGACTTCCTGACGGACCGGAGGCAGCATGTGCAGCTGGGAAAGACTGTCTCAGACTCTGCTAGCATCAGCACCGGATCACCCCAGGGCTGTGTACTTTCCCCCCTACTCTTCTCCCTTTATACCAACTCCTGCACCTCCAGCCACCAGTCTGTCAAGTTGATCAAGTTTGCGGACGACATCACCCTCATCGGGCTCATCTCCAATGGCGACGAGTCCGCCTACAGGAGAGAGGTGTCCCAGCTGGCGTCCTGTTGCAACAACAACAACCTGCAGCTGAACGCTCTGAAGACAGTGGAGATGATTGTGGACTTCAGGAAAGTCACAACCCCTCTGCCCCCCCTCACCCTCACAGGCTCTCCCATCACCACTGCTGATTCCTTCCGCTTCCTAGGCACCACCATCACCAGGGACCTCAAGTGGGAGCCGACCATCAGCTCCCTCATCAAAAAGGCCCAGCAGAGGATGTTCTTCCTGCGGCAGCTGAGGAAGCTCAAGCTACCCACCATGATGTTAGTGCAGTTCTACGCAGCCATCATCGAGTCCATCCTCACCACCTCCATAACCGTGTGGTACGCAGGAGCCACTGCCAGGGACAGACTAAGGCTGCAGCGGTTCGTGCGCACTGCTGAGAAGGTGATCGGCTGCAAGCTCCCATCTCTCCAGGATCTGTACATCTCCAGGACCCGGAGGCATGCTGGCCGGATCATAGCCGATCCCTCACACCCTGGTCACGTACTGTTTGCCCCCCTCCCCTCAGGTAGAAGACTTCGGTCCATCCAGACTAAAACCTCCCATCACATGAACAGCTTCTTCCCCTCTGCCATCAGACTGCTGAACACTAAGTGACTTATTGACTCTCGTGCACTATGTACAGCAGCTCAACCAGACTCATGTCAATCATCACTGTTTTCTTCCTGCATTACCGACTGCACTATATGGTTCTCCACATTATCTGCTGCTCGCTAATATATTTTAACTGCTGACCAGTATTACTCTCTTATTCTACACTTTATTGCATGTATAGTTTATTTCTTTTATTTTATTTTATCATGTTTAATGTTGCAGCATTGCACCGAGACAAATTCATAGTTTGTGTACTACATGAACAATGGCAATAAATCTGATTCTGATTCTGATTCTGATTCTGATTCTGATTCTTTTGGGACGTGGAATGTCACCTCTCTGGTGGGAAAGGAGCCTGAGCTGGTGCATGAGGTTGAGAGATACCGGCTAGATATAGTTGGCCTCACCTCAACAGACAGCTCCGGTTCCGGAACCAGTCTCCTGGAGAGGGGCTGGAGCTTGGCCTACTCTGGGGTTGCCCTGGGCGAGAGACGATGAGCAGGGGTGGGTATTTTTGTATCCCCCCACCTTGCTGCCTCTATATTGGAGTTTTCCCCGGTGGATGAAAGGGTTGCTTCCCTGCGCCATCGGGTTGAGAAATGGGTCCTGACCATCATTTGTGCCTGTGCACCAAATGATGGTTCAGAGTACCCACCCTTTTTGGAGTCTCTGACTGGGGTGCTGGAGAGTGATCCTCTTAGAGACTCCATTGTCCTACTGGGGGACTTCAATGCGCACGTGGGCAATGACAGTGAAACCTGGAGGGGGGTGATTGGATGGAACGGCCTGCTCGATCTGAACCCGAGTGGCGTTCAGTTATTGGACTTCTGTGCTAACCACAGTTTGTCCATAACGAACACCATGTTCAAGAAAAAGGGTGTCCATATGTGCACCTGGCACCAGGACACCCTAGGTCACAGGTCGATGATTGATTTTGTTATTGTGTCATCAGACCTGCGACTGTATGTCTTGGACACTCTGGTAAAGAGAGGTGCAGAGCTGTCAACTGGTCACCACCTGGTGGTGAGTTGGATCCGATGGCAGGGGAGGATGCCATTCAGACCTGGTAGAACCAAACGTATAGTGAGGGTGTGCTGGGAACGTCTTGCTGAGGCCCCTGTCCAGGAGGTCTTCAATTCCCACCTCTGTAAGAACTTCAACCACATTCCAAGGGAGTCTGGAGACATGAAGTCTGAATGGGCCATGTTCTCCACCTCCATTGTTGAAGTGGCTGCCCAGAGCTGCGGCCACAAGGTCGTCAGGGCATCTCGTGGTGGCAATGTCCGAACCAAGTGGTGGACACCAGTGGTGAGGGGGGCCATTAAGCTGAAGAAGGAGTCCTATCAAGCTTTGTTGGCTTGTGGGAAGCAGCTGAGGTGTACCGGCAGGCCAAGCAGAATGCAGCTCGGGTGGTTGCTGAAGCAAAAACTCGGGTATGGAAGGAGTTCGGTGAGGCCAAGGAACAAGACTTTCGGTCGGCCTCGAAAAGATTCTTGCAAACTGTCTGGCGGCTCACAAGGGGGAAGCAGCTCCCTGTCCACACTGTGTATGGTTCGGATGGGGCGCTGCTGACTTCGACTGGAGATATCGTCGGGCGGTGGAAGGAATACTTCGAGGATCTCCTCAATCCCACAGACATGCCTTCCACAGAGGAAGCAAGGCTTGTGGATGAGAGGGACAACTTGCCTATCATAAGGGCTGAGGTTGCCAAGGTGGTTAAAAATCTCTTTGGTGGCCAGGTCCCAGGGGTGGACAAGGTTTACCCTGAGTACCTCAAGGCCCTTGATGTTGTAGGGCTGTCATGGTTGACATGCCTCTGCAACATTGTGTGGAGGTTGGGGACAGTGCCTTTGGCATGACAGACCGGGATAGTGGTTCCTCTCTTCAAAAAAGGGGACCAGAGGGTGTGCTCCAACTTCAGAGGGTTCACACTCCTCAGCATCCCTGGGAAGGTCTATGCCAAGGTACCGGAGAGGAGAGTCCAGCCGTTGGTCGAACCTCGGATTCAGGAGGAGCAATGTGGTTTTTATCCTGGCCTTGGCACATCGGACCAGCTCTTTACCCTCTCGGGAATCCTTGAGGGCTCGTGGGAGTTTTCCAAACCAGTTTACATGTGTTTTGTGGACTTGGAGAAGGCATTCAACCACGTCTCTCATGTGTTTTGGGGTTTTTTTTTTGTGTGTGGGGTGCTTTGGGAGTATGGGGTATCAGGCTTGTTGTTACAAGCTATTTGGTCTCTGTCGACTGTTGTGAGAGTTTGGTTCGTATTGCCAACGCTCGGTCGGACTCATTCCCAGTGAGAGTTGGACTCTTCCAGGACTGCCCTTTGTCACCAATCCTGTTCATAATTTTCATGGACAGGATTTCTAGGCACAGCCAGGAAACGGAGGGTGTCATTCTTGGTGACCACAGGATCTCATCTCTGTTGTTTGCAGATGATGTTATCCTGCTGGCTTCATCCAGCAATGACCTACAGGTCTTACTGGGACAGTTTGCCACTGAGTGTGAAGCACCTTGGATGAGAATCAGTAATCCATGAGTGCATACTTCCGCCAAGGCCTTATCTTGCAATGTACAGATGGATGACGATATGGACAGACAAAGGGACAGAGGGGAGAACAAAGGGAGGGAGGGACGGAGCCTTGGCGGAGGTATGCGCTGTCTGAGTGCCCCTAGTTAAACAAATTGAGTAATTAATATCAAAAGGTAGCACTACTTTTACTTGACTACAATTTCTGACTACTTTACCCAGCTCTGACTGTATAATTTAAGTGTGTGTGTGAGAGAGAGAGAGAGAGAGAGAGAGAGAGAGAGAGAGAGAGAGAGAGATTGATTTTTAAAAGATCTTTAATAAACACACTTGTCCATCAGTCAATACAATTTCTATATCATGCTATGTTACACAGAAAATTAATCCCCCAAAAAACGCCCCCAAAAAAGCTGTCCATCATGAACTGAACAGAGGACATTCTCCAGGGACCAGAGGGTCCTGAAACCTTCCACATCCCCATTCCCCATAAAAAACTGAAAGTCCAGCCTGATTCTGGCTTTAAGTAGCCTCACAAATAAAATTTGACATCAACATCATTCTCAACATTTTCAAGTTTTCTTCTCCGGCTTACATAGATAGCCAACTTTGCCTGTCCTAAAACAAAGTTCAGTAGTTGACACTTCTGCTTAAAACGACGATTGTACATAAAACCACAAATGAAAACCTGCTTAGAGAAAACTTCCTTAAAAATATGAAAAAGTTTTGTGAGAAGTTCAAAGAGGCCACTCAGGCGCTGACATTCAATAAAACAATGAAAAACAGTCTCCCTAGAGGAACAAAAAACACACTGATCACTGACACTGCTGTTAATCACAGAAACAAAAGCATTGACAGCTATAATACCATGCAGGACCCTCCACTGTAAGTCTCCATGCCTCTTAGGGAGAGGGGCTTTGTAAAGAGCCCTCCAGGCAGGCCGATGCCCTTTTCCTAGTTTAAAATAGGCTCTCCAAGGAGTGTCCACACAGGTGTTCAATCGGTCCTTGTTGAGTGCCATCACCACCAGTCTGTAGAGTGCCTTACCACTGGCTCCTCCAAAGTCCATACCAGTGGGAGCACAGAATGCCAGTAAGGAGCAAGGAGCGACGTCAAAGTCCATATAGAGCGTGAGAGAGGGAAAGGGGTCAGTGCTTTCTGGCTGCAGCGTGCCATTGCTAAAGTCCAAGAGTAGGGAGTGCTCAAGTCCATGAAGCTCCTGTTTCCAGTGTGCAAGAAGACCATCGATGAAACGATTCGACCTGACACCAAGATGAGCTGCTAAAGCTGAGGCGTTGTTGAGGCCAGGACCAGCCAGTTCCACCACTTGCTTCAGAGTGAGAATGTTCCTGGAGCACAGCCTATCAAGGAAGGTCCTTCCAACTCCCGGCAGGACACCAAGGCGACCACCAAAAACCAGCGGCTCCCTCAACAACCAGTAGAGGGAATCGCATGGCCCTCTTTGTTTTTTAAAAAGAGTCCACACTGAAAAGAGACTGCGGTAAAAACTGGGTAAAGACAGTGCATTAGAGTTCTTAAAATCCATTAAAAACACAGGGAGGTCTAGCCCAAGCCCAAGGACTCTCTGTAAAATAACACAGGCCAAAGGCCTCCATACCAGGTCCTGGGGGCCCGTCAGCAGTCTCTGTATGAAAGTCAGTCTAAAAGCAGCACCTCTACTAGCTAAATGAATCACTCCTTGCCCCCCCTCCTCTTTGGGAAGAAATAACAGGGCTTGAGGAACCCAGTGGAGTCCACCCCCCCAAAAAAAGTCCACCAAAACAGACTGAATTTTGGACAACAAACCAGCAGGGGGGTCCATGCACATGAGGCGGTGCCACAGGGATGAGGAAACAAGATTATTTAAAATGAGCACTCTTCCTCTAAAAGATATTCTTGACATTAGCCACTTCCACTTGTTTAGTCTCCCGTTAATCTTCTCTATGACCCCATCCCAATTTTTTTGCTCAAACTGCTGATTTCCAATAAAGACACCAAGATACTTAAAACCTCCTTTTTTCCAAATCAACCCACCCGGCAGCGTAAGCTGATTTTCTAGTTTCTCCCCCACCATCAGAGCCTCACTTTTTCCCCAGTTTATCTTTGCAGAGGAAAGTTGGCCAAAAAGATTGACACTCCTAACCAGAACGTCAATGTCACTCTGCTTGTTTAGCAGAATGACTACATCATCTGCATAGGCCGACAGCTTGAACGTGGTGTCACAGCCAGGAAAAGTAACTCCTGATAGATCCCTTCTCAGGCAGTGAAGCAAAGGCTCTATGGCGAGGGAGTACAGCATCCCTGAGAGAGGGCAGCCCTGCCGAACCCCCCTCTGGACTTTTAAAGGGGCAGACAGGCCCCCATTTATCTTCAGCACACTCTCAATGTCACTGTACAAGACCCGTATCCTGGCTATGAAGCCTGGGCTGAACCCAAAAGCTGTTAAAACTGTCCATAAATATTGGTGTTCAACCCGATCAAACGCCTTTTCCTGGTCAATTGAAATCAAACCAGTTTCTACCGCCAATGAACCAGAGACCTCCAAAATATCCCGAATTAAAGTGACGTTGTCACTAATCAGCCTGCCAGGCACACAGTAAGTCTGGTCTACATGAATGAGCTCGCTCATCACCTTTCTCAGTCTTCGGGCCAGAGCTTTTGAGAGAATCTTGTAGTCTGTGCAGAGCAGAGAGACTGGCCTCCAGTTCTTTAGGCTCTGGAGGTCCCCCTTTTTCGGCAACAGTGTGATGATGGCCCTCCTGCAGGTCGTGGGTAGGGTCCCCCTTTCCAAACTATCTTGGAGAACCTCCAGCAGGTCTGGACCAAGCAGGGGCCAGAATTCCTTAAAAAAGTCCACAGAGAGACCATCTATGCCTGGTGATTTTCCATTCTGGAGGCTCATTAGCGCCGTATGCAGCTCAGACAGAGACAGTGGAGCATCCAAGCCGGCAACAAGGTCCTCTGAGAGCACTGGAAGACCATCAAGGAAAACCTGGCCCAGTGACGTGTCCTCCCTCCACTCTGCTCTAAACAATTCACTGTAAAAGCTAGCAGCGTGTTTCCTGATCTCTGCTGCTGTGGAGATTGTTCTCCCGTCATCGCCCAACAAGGAGTGAATGAGCTTTCTCTGTCCATTTTTCCCCTCCAGTCCAAAAAAGTACTGGGAGGGCGAGTCCATCAGAGCTACATCCATGTAGCGTGAGCGGACCAGAGCACCCTGTGCGGTGACCCCTAGCAAGCTAGCCAAGGCTGACCTTTTTGACTTGAGAGCCTCTAAGTGCTCCTGTTTTCCTGTAGAACTGAGTAACTCCTCTAGTTCTACCACCTCAGTCTCCAGAACTTTCAAGGATTGGGTCAAGCTACGAGTGACATTTTGAGTGTACTGTTGGCAGAGTTGTTTTATCTGGGCCTTACCAAAATCCCACCACAATTGGAGAGAACTAAAAGAGGGTTTTTGTTCCCTGTGTGACTTCCAAACATCATGAAAAACCTCTTTAAAAAACACATCATTTAAAAGTGTATTGTTAAAATGCCAAAAAGCACTCTTACACTTTACATTTTCAATAAACACAGAACAAAACAGCAGGCAGTGATCAGTGAAACCAACAGGACAGATACAACTATTTTTAAAAACACTCATTTGATGTTTAAAACCATAAAAACGGTCTAACCTAGCCATAGATAAAAGGTTATCTTTGACATGGCTCCAGGTGTACTGCCTCTGGTCCCCATGATGTGATCTCCACACATCGGCCATTTCATGTGTTTTCACCAGTTCTCTCAGCCTATTGGCAGAAGCAGGGTGAGGCTCCTGATGGTTCCTGTCTAGTCTGTGGTTTAATGTATAGTTAAAATCACCCCCCAGAAATAAAAAACTATTTGGATCACAGGACTTAACCGTATCCGAAAGCACGTCAAAGACCCTGATCCTCTCTGCTCTCTGTGTTGGCACATACACGTTTATAAAAACGAAGTTCACGTTTTCAAACTGTACCTTTAATAAGAGGAAATGACCTCTCACCACCTCTTCTACCTCATAAGAGACAGGCACACAACCCCTAGAGAAAAGTACAGCCACCCCCCCACTGCTACTGGATTTGTGGCTAAAAAAAATGCAGCCATCCCACTCTTTTCTCCAATGGCTCTCAATGTCCACAATGCTGTGAGTCTCCTGGACCATCAGCACGTCAAGTTTCTTTAAATTAAAAAGCTTGTATAAAGAGGCCCTTTTTACATCATCCCTGGCCCCATTAATATTGAGAGTGCCAATTCTAAGGTGGGGCATTAAAAAGGATAAAAATAGGGTACAGTAAAAAAACACACACATAGCATAAAAGGGAAGAAACAAACTAAGAGTCAACATGACTGTTAGTAATTTGCAATTTCAGTTTAGCAACCAGTTTCTTTAAACGATAAATTTCCTGATCAGTGAAAGTCTCATTCCCATCATTCAGTTTCATAAATTTGCGAGCTGATGCCACGAATAACTCCCGATCTGGAAAGTAATTTTCCACTTTCACAGCTCTGCTCCCCTTAGTCACCTGGAGAAATTGCCTAATTTTAGTAAAACAATAGGAGCTTTGCTCCTCCTGCGTCTGCGTCTGCATCAGTTCAGACTCATCTCCACTTTCGTCAGAAGCGCTCTCATTCAGTAAATCTAAATTCCCAACCCTACTAGATTTAGCAGAGCTCTGCAAGTTTTCCGCACTTTTCCTTTTTTGTGCAGCTTTAAAAGGATCCTCTTCAACAAAACTACATTCCTGCATTTCTTCATGAAACGCAACGTTTGTCATGCAGTGTTTGCTCTGTGTGTCCGCTACAGCCTCAAACCGCTCCTCCCCCGCCTGCAAAGTCTGTTCATTCACGTTCCTTCGTTTAACTGCACTTTTACTTACACCCTCCACCTGTTTACCCCGGGAGACAGGCTCATCACAATGATCAGAGCTGCCGCCAGACAGAAATTCCCCACCATCACTGTTTGGGGGGACAACTACCGCGCCCGCCGCGGCCACCCCAGCAGAGGCGGCCTTGGCCGCCCCAGCACAAGCGGATGCGGATGCGGACGCGGACGCGGACGCGGACGCGGACGCGGACGCCCCCGCAGAAGTAGAAGCGGGCGCCGCAGCGGCATCCGCCGCACCACATGTAGCGCTACCCTCCGGACCACCAGAAACAGCGGCGTCACCTTTCTTACCGCCAGTGCTCTTTGTGTTCGCCTTTTCAGGACATGACCTAATAAGATGGCCTTCTGCGCCACACGCAAAACACTTCATGGTTTCAGATGTTGCAAACACCAAGTAGCTAAAGCCGTCAATCCTGAAATTAAAAGACGCGTTCAGTTCAGCAGAGCTGTCTTTCAACACCATGAAACACTGCCTCCTATGACATACAACATGCTTCAGCAGGGGTGATTTACTACCCAGAGAGACCATTCTGATAGGGGACACAACCTGGCCAAAACGGGACAACTCTCTAATCAGCTGATCATTTTTAACGAAAGGAGGAGCGTTTGAGATGGTGATCCTCCTAGACGGATTCGCCAGCGGTAAAACGGGAGTAAAAGTGTCACCTATGACCACTCCCTGTGCCACCACCTGATCAGCTTTCTCAGTCGAATCCAGAAAGATCACAATTGCGCTGTTCATCCTCGATGCTGATTTTATGCTGCCATGCCCAACCACCTGTCCTACAGCGAGGCTGGCCTCCTCCACAGAACAGGGAACTGTCGGGAGGATTCTCACACCATGACGCCGGGTTAAGCGCTCAAACTCCACACCACCATCAATCACCGGCATGATGCCGGCCGGGAAAAACCGGCAGCAGAAGCTACCGTTCCCCAACACACCCACTCCAACACTCACACCCGAACACACACACACTCAACCCACTATATTAAACACACACACCTCAAACACACAAGATAGAGAAAAAGTTAGAAAATACAAAGTTTAAAGTACTCACTCGACACCACTCCACACCCCTGCTCCCACAAACGCCCACGCATGCGCACGAGAGAGAGAGAGAGAGAGAGAGAGAGAGAGAGAGAGAGAGAGAGAGAGAGATTTTGATTTTTAAAAGATCTTTAATAAACACATTTGTCCATCAGTCAATACAATTTCTATGTCATGCTATATTACACAGAAAATTAATCCCCCAAAAAACACCCAAAAAAAAGCTGTCCATCATGAACTGAACAGAGGACATTCTCCAGGGACCAGAGGGTCCTGAAACCTTCCACATCCCCATTCCCCATAAAAAACTGAAAGTCCAGCCTGATTCTGGCTTTAAGTAGCCTCACAAATAAAATTTTGACATCAACATCACTCTCAACATTCTCAAGTTTTCTTCTCCGGCTTACATAGATAGCCAACTTTGCCTGCCCTAAAACAAAGTTCAGTAGTTGACACTTCTGCTTAAAACGACGATTGTACATAAAACCACAAATGAAAACCTGCTTAGAGAAAACTTCCTTAAAAATATGAAAAAGTTCTGTGAGAAGTTCAAAGAGGCCACTCAGGCGCTGACATTCAATAAAACAATGAAAAACAGTCTCCCTAGAGGAACAAAAAACACACTGATCACTAACACTGCTGTTAATCACAGAAACAAAAGCATTGACTGCTATAATACCATGCAAGACCCTCCACTGTAAGTCTCCATGCCTCTTAGGGAGAGGGGCTTTATAAAGAGCCCTCCAGGCAGGCCGATGCCCTTTTCCTAGCTTAAAATAGGCTCTCCAAGGAGTGTCCACACAGGTGTTCAATCTGTCCTTGTTGAGTGCCATCACAACCAGTCTGTAGAGTGCCTTACCACTGGCTCCTCCAAAGTCCACACCAGTGGGAGCACAGAATGCCAGTAAGGAGCAAGGAGCGACGTCAAAGTCCATATAGAGCGTGAGAGAGGGAAAGGGGTCAGTGCTTTCCGGCTGCAGCGTGCCATTGCTAAAGTCCAAGAGTAGGGAGTGCTCAAGTCCATGAAGCTCCTGTTTCCAGTGTGCAAGAAGACCATCAATGAAACGATTCGACCTGACACCAAGATGAGCTGCTAAAGCTGAGGCGTTGTTGAGGCCAAGACCAGCCAGTTCCACCACTTGCTTCAGAGTGAGAACGTTCCTGGAACACAGCCTATCAAGGAAGGTCCTTCCAACTCCCGGCAGGACACCAAGGCGACCACCAAAAACCAGCGGCTCCCTCAACAACCAGTAGAGGGAATCGCATGGCCCTCTTTGTTTTTTAAAAAGAGTCCACACTGAAAAGAGACTGCGGTAAAAACTGGGTAAAGACAGTGCATTAGAGTTCTTAAAATCCATTAAAAACACAGGGAGGTCTAGCCCAAGCCCAAGGACTCTCTGTAAAATAACACAGGCCAAAGGCCTCCATACCAGGTCCTGGGGGCCCGTCAGCAGTCTCTGTATGAAAGTCAGTCTAAAAGCAGCACCTCTACTAGCTAAATGAATCACTCCTTGCCCCCCCTCCTCTTTGGGAAGAAATAACAGGGCTTGAGGAACCCAGTGGAGTCCACCCCCCCAAAAAAAGTCCACCAAAACAGACTGAATTTTGGACAACAAACCAGCAGGGGGGTCCATGCACATGAGGCGGTGCCACAGGGATGAGGAAACAAGATTATTTAAAATGAGCACTCTTCCTCTAAAAGATATTCTTGGCATTAGCCACTTCCATTTGTTTAGTCTCCCGTTAATTTTCTCTATGACCCCATCCCAATTTTTTTGCTCAAACTGCTGATTTCCAATAAAGACACCAAGATACTTAAAACCTCCTTTTTTCCAAATCAACCCACCAGGCAGCGTAAGCTGATTTTCTAGTTTCTCCCCCACCATCAGAGCCTCGCTTTTTCCCCAGTTTATTTTTGCAGAGGAAAGTTGGCCAAAAAGATTGACACTCCTAACCAGAACGTCAATGTCACTCTGCTTATTTAGCAGAATGACTACATCATCTGCATAGGCCGACAGCTTGAACGTGGTGTCACAGCCAGGAAAAGTGACTCCTGATAGGTCCCTTCTCAGGCAGTGAAGCAAAGGCTCTATGGCGAGGGAGTACAGCATCCCTGAGAGAGGGCAGCCCTGCCGAACCCCCCTCTGGACTTTTAAAGGGGCAGACAGGCCCCCATTTATCTTCAGTACACTCTCAATGTCACTGTACAAGACCCGTATCCTGGCTATGAAGCCTGGGCTGAACCCAAAAGCTGTTAAAACTGTCCATAAATATTGGTGTTCAACCCGATCAAACGCCTTTTCCTGGTCAATTGAAATCAAACCAGTTTCTACCGCCAATGAACCAGAGACCTCCAAAATATCCCGAATTAAAGTGACGTTGTCACTAATCAGCCTGCCAGGCACACAGTAAGTCTGGTCTACATGAATGAGCTCGCTCATCACCTTTCTCAGTCTTCGAGCCAGAGCTTTTGAGAGAATCTTATAGTCTGTGCAGAGCAGAGAGACCGGCCTCCAGTTCTTTAGGCTCTGGAGGTCCCCCTTTTTCGGCAACAGTGTGATGATGGCCCTCCTGCAGGTCGTGGGTAGGGTCCCCCTTTCCAAACTATCTTGGAGAACCTCCAGCAGGTCTGGACCAAGCAGGGGCCAGAATTCCTTAAAAAAGTCCACAGAGAGACCATCTATGCCTGGTGATTTTCCATTCTGGAGGCTCATTAGCGCCGTATGCAGCTCAGACAGAGACAGTGGAGCATCCAAGCCGGCAACAAGGTCCTCTGAGAGCACTGGAAGACCATCAAGGAAAACCTGGCCCAGTGACGTGTCCTCCCCCCACTCTGCTCTAAACAATTCACTGTAAAAGCTAGCAGCGTGTTTCCTGATCTCTGCTGCTGTGGAGATTGTTCTCCCGTCATCGCCCAACAAGGAGTGAATGAGCTTTCTCTGTCCATTTTTCCCCTCCAGTCCAAAAAAGTACTGGGAGGGCGAGTCCATCAGAGCTACATCCATGTAGCGCGAGCGGACCAGAGCACCCTGTGCGGTGACCCCTAGCAAGCTAGCCAAGGCTGACCTTTTTGACTTAAGAGCCTCTAAGTGCTCCTGTTTTCCGGTAGAACTGAGTAACTCCTCTAGCTCTACCACCTCAGTCTCCAGAACTTTCAAGGATTGGGTCAAGCTACGAGTGACATTTTGAGTGTACTGTTGGCAGAATTGTTTTATCTGTGCCTTACCAAAATCCCACCACATTTGGAGAGAACTAAAAGAAGATTTTTGTTCCCTGTGTGACTTCCATACATCATGAAAAACTCCCTTAAAAAACACATCATTTAAAAGTGTATTATTAAAATGCCAAAAAGCACTCTTACACTTTACATTTTCAATGAAAACAGAACAAATCAGCAGGCAGTGATCAGTGAAACCAACAGGACAGATACAACTATTTTTAAAAACACTCATTTGGTGTTTAAAACCATAGAAACGGTCTAACCTAGCCATAGATAAGAGGTTATCTTTAGCATGGCTCCAGGTGTACTGCCTCTGGTCCCCATGATGTGATCTCCACACATCGGCCATTTCATGTGCCTTCACTAGTTCCCTCAGCCTATTGGCAGAAGCAGGGTGAGGTTCCTGATGGTTCCTGTCCAGTCTGTGGTTTAAAGTACAGTTAAAATCACCCCCCAGAAATAAAAAACTATTTGGATTACAGGATCTAACCGTATCTGATAGCATATTAAAGACCCTGATCCTTTCTGCTCTCTGGGTTGGCACATACACGTTTATAAGAACCAAGTTTACGTTTTCAAACTGTACCTTTAGCAAGAGTACATGTCCTTTCACCACCTCTTCTACCTCATAAGAGACAGGCACACAACCCCGAGAGAAAAGTACAGCCACCCCTCCACTATTATTGGATTTGTGGCTAAAAAAAATGCAGCCATCCCACTCTTTTCTCCACCGGCACTCAATGTCTACAGTGCTGTGAGTCTCCTGGACCATCAGCACGTCAAGTGCCTTTAAATTAAAAAGCTTGTATAAAGAGGCCCTTTTTACATCATCCCTGGCCCCGTTTATATTAAGAGTGCCAATTCTAAGGTGGGGCATTAAAAAGGATAAAAATAAGGTGTCATATCCGGCTCTAGGGAGCCGGGCAATCAGAGCCAGGGGCAAGCCAGTGAGTCGTGATATTTTATTCAGGGTAAAGGGGATAAGGGATGAGGAGAGCACAGATACTCATGCAGAGGTACACTCACAGGTTGCACAGCGCAGAGGTAAGCAGCTCGTACCGGACGTGGGGGTAGCAAGACGTACATCCTCACAGCGGGATACAAACACAGGAATGCTGCAAGGGGAGTTGAGGCTGACACCAGACGAAGGGGCTTCAGCCTAGCAGTGCTTATGTCGCAGCCCCGAGTCATCGAGGCTGCTCCTATTTATCCTCATTGGCAGCGCCCCAGCTGATGAAGACTAATTGGCCCCAGCCGTCCATAATGCTGCCAGCTGGGGGCCAGCTGAGACGCTGCTCAATGGGAGGCAGGGATGAGGGAAAACATGGGCTCAGTGCCGAGACGGCATCTCAACCCATGGTGACAGAGCCCCTCCCTCAAGGTCGGGCTCCTGAACGACCAGGAACATCCCAGCCCCCCCCCCCCCCCACCTAGGGTGGGAGGAAGGGAGGCAGACCGGAGGGGAAGAAGCCAAGGGAAGGACAACACCAATGGGGCAATGTAGGGTAGCGGGAAAGAAAAACCCAAATACAATACTGACAGCAGAACAATTAACCCAGGTACAGATGGGGAGAAGAACTGGGTCAGCACGCCGGTTACATACTACCCAGAGAGTACCAACCATGCGTGACCCAGAGCAAGAAAAAAAAAAAGAACCACCAAAAAGGTACAGGGCAAAAAATGCTGAGTATGGTCAAATAAAGGGAAAACACAATACACAGCACCAATATAAGTACATACACACAGTCACCAAGAAAAGTGAGGGTGACTGGAACAAATGGACAATTACAGAGCATGGTGTTACGGAAAACAAGGCACATGACTCTATAATGAACCAACAGGGCATAAAAAAGAAATACTGAGTGCAGGCAAAGAAAAACCCACACACATGAATA
This sequence comes from Pholidichthys leucotaenia, assembly GCA_020510985.1. NCBI lineage: Eukaryota > Metazoa > Chordata > Actinopteri > Cichliformes > Pholidichthyidae > Pholidichthys > Pholidichthys leucotaenia. The sequence goes on along the minus strand of CM035839.1, from coordinate 179,451,372 downwards.
TATAAATACCCACAGTCACCTAAAGAAATGAAAGTGACTGGAATGAATGGGCAACTGCAGAGTATGGTCTGAAAGGGAACAAAACATAACTCTACAATGCAAAAACGAGACTAAAAACATGGTACAAAAAATAAAATGCTGGGTACGAGGGAAGGAAAACGCACAGCACTATAAATACACATCCACCAACAGGACAGACATTACACCCAAGTGACCTTAATAACGATAAAAGAAAAAGTGACACCCGAGGTGTATGGCAGGCAGAGTCCAAAAATAGCCGAGATGGCTCCGGAGATCTCCCCGCCCATTGTCCAGCTGGCGAATCAGGGGAAGAGAAATGTTCGGACGGCGAACTCTGGACCCAGATCCCAGGAATCCAGTCCAACGGCTGCCGAACCAGGCCGCCCAAAGGCAAACACAGACCAGTGGGGGGAAACCAGATCGCCGAACCGAAAGTTTTGCGGGTCGGGTCGTCGACCCGCATCACTCAACCACCAGGACCGTTGAGACGGACGAAGGGTCAGAGCGGATCCCGGTGGAAGAGGCTCAGGGGAGAGCCGATGACGAGGGCGGCGGGCCTCAGGGAAACGGCCACCTCCTCACCGGACCTGGACAACACTGGGGCAGCACCCACGTCGGACCCCGATCGGGCCTCAGGCGAACCCACGTTGGACCCCGATTGGGTCTCGGGCGAACCCACGTTGGACACTGCACCAGAACCGACCTCCAACGTTGAACCCGGACCCTCCAGCACCACGAGGAACAGCAACTCCTCGCCGGTGACCCTGGAAGAAGGCTCAGAAGAGAAAACAGAACCGGGATCAGGATCACCGGCAGCGCCAGAACCCGGCGAGACGAGCTCAGACGCAGCGGGCGGCTGCACCCTGCTCGTCTCCCCTGGAGATAGGCTGAAGTGCTCAAAGATAAAAAGAGAGAAAAGAAAGGAGAGCACTCGCCTGATCTCGGGTTCTGACGCCGTCCAGGACTGCGAAGATCCAGGATCCGTCGTCAGGAGGTCGTTGTCAGGCTCCCATCTAGCCGCGTCGGGCCCCGCAGCCAGCACGATGGTCAGCGCAGCTTGAGATCCCTCCAGCTCAGGTAACCCCGCCGACGACCCACTCGGCGTGAAGCCAGAAGAATCTCGTCCCGCTGGACCGAACCGCTCCTCCGTGGAGACCCAGGGACGCTCAGTCGTCAGCGTAGACTCCACGCAGCAGTCAGTCCCCCTCCTCCGTCCGCAATGTAGCTGCGGAACCACAGGCCCTCTCCATATCCCACCACGTTGACCCGGAGCCGGGGACCGCTCGGCGGAGAGAGACACAGAGGATGCGGGATTAGGAAAACAGGTTACAGCAGGTGGGGAGAGTTCAGGGAGCTGCGAACCCTGAACTTCTCCTCCAGGGATGTGACAGAGCAAATCATTAAGCAGGTGTGAAAAAACAATGACTTGCCTGCCCCCTGGAGGTTGAGTATCGCCTGCTGTAGTGGAATCTGCTTCTTCCTCTCCCCGCCCGGCGATAACGGAGGACCCCCCGGGAATTCGTCTGAGGATCGCTCGCGTTGTCTCCAGCAGAGAGCTCACCAGGCCGGAATTCCAGGCACACACAGCGGTCAGGAAGCGCGTCGAGGAGGAGGGGGAAACAGCCGGGGTGAGCCAGCCCGAATGTCCAGGAATGACAGCGGGGAAACGAGGCTCAGGGGACGAGGCTGTAGAATCTCCACACTGACGAGGCGAAGGGATGACAGCTGCGTGGGAGGAACGGTCCTGACGATGACCCAGAACTGGATCCGGACGAGGTTCGTGCAGAGGTGACTCGGCGATGTGATGACGACTACTCCCAGGGGACGAAGCGAGGGGGAAACCCAGGATTCGCCGCTCCAGATCGAAGATCGAGACGAGGAAGGCGTCGAGCACGGGAAAGCTTCGTAGCCCTGAAGTCCTCACCATCAATCTCACTGCCGCCGCCACATGCCTGAAGGTGGTGACAGGAAACACAGTAGAGCTCGCGACAGCCACTCGACCCCGGACATAACTGCTGTCAGCTGCGGCTCCTTGAAGGGAATCCCGAGTGACGTGGCGCAGGTCGGGGGAAGTCCTCTGGTTGGCGCGAACTCCCGGACTGGAATGGCGGCAGGAACGGGACTCCGAAGCGGGGAAAGACGTCGCCCACTTCGACTCCCTGCCGGGATTTCCATCCACCCCGTGGAGCTTCTCTCGCTGTGTACCTGCAACGTCTATCCTGGCACTGTCCTCCAGATGGTACAGAGAGTGAGGGTGACAGTCCAGGAGTTCCTCAGCACGGCCCGGATGCCAGCGTCTCGCGTTGGAGGCGTCGTGCAGGGTGAAGAATGTCCCGTCGACAGCCTCCGAGATGGACCTTAGCTCGTCGCCCTGGCGCCGGAAGTGACTCCTGGGAAACGGCATGCTAGCAGCGCTGACACCCGGACAGAAAGGTACATTTCCACAGCGACTCACGGCCGCCGGCAACTCTTCTGGCTGCGACATACTGTCATATCCGGCTCTAGGGAGCCGGGCAATCAGAGCCAGGGGCAAGCCAGTGAGTCGTGATATTTTATTCAGGGTAAAGGGGATAAGGGATGAGGAGAGCACAGATACTCATGCAGAGGTACACTCACAGGTTGCACAGCGCAGAGGTAAGCAGCTCGTACCGGACGTGGGGGTAGCAAGACGTACATCCTCACAGCGGGATACAAACACAGGAATGCTGCAAGGGGAGTTGAGGCTGACACCAGACGAAGGGGCTTCAGCCTAGCAGTGCTTATGTCGCAGCCCCGAGTCATCGAGGCTGCTCCTATTTATCCTCATTGGCAGCGCCCCAGCTGATGAAGACTAATTGGCCCCAGCCGTCCATAATGCTGCCAGCTGGGGGCCAGCTGAGACGCTGCTCAATGGGAGGCAGGGATGAGGGAAAACATGGGCTCAGTGCCGAGACGGCATCTCAACCCATGGTGACATAAGGTACAGTAAAAAAACACACACCTAGCATAAAAGGGAAGAAACAAACTAAGAGTCAACATGACTGTTAGTAATTTGTGATTTCAGTTTGACAACCAGTTTCTTTAAACGAAAAATTTCCTGATCAGTAAAAGTCTCATTCCCATCATTCAGTTTCATCAGCTTGCGAGCTGATGCCACAAATAACTCCAGATCTGGAAAGTAATTTTCCACTTTCACAGCTCTGCTCCCCTTGGTCACCTGGAGAAATTGCCTAATTTTGGTAAAACAATAGGAGCTTTGCTCCTCCTGCGTCTGCATCATTTCAGACTCAGCTCCACTTTCGTCAGAGACGCTCTCATCTAGTAAATCTAACTTCCCAACCCTACTAGATTTAGCAGAGCTCTGCAAGTTTTCAGCACTTTTTCTTTTTTGTGCAGCTTTAAAAGGATCCTCTTCAACAAAACTACATTCCTGCATTTCTTCGTGAACTGCAACGTTCGTCATGCAGTGTTTGCTCTGTGTGTCCGCTACAGCCTCAAACCGCTCCTCCCCCGCCTGCAAAGTCTGCTCACCCACGTTCCTTCGTTTAACTGCACTCTTACTTACACCCTCCGCCTCTTTACTCCGGGTGACAGGCTCGTCACAATGATCACAGCTGCCGCCAGACAGAAATTTCCCACCATCAATGTTTGGGGGGGCAACTACCGCGCCCGCTGCGGCTACCTCAGCAGAAGCGGCCGCGGCCGCCCCAGCACAAGCGGACGCGGACGCGGACGCGGACGCGGACGCGGACGCGGACGCGGACGCGGACGCGGACACCCCCGCAGAAGTAGAAGCGGACGCGGCCGCGATTGCGGCCGCGACCACCCCAGCAGAAGCGGGCGCCGCGGCGGCATCCGCCGCACCGCATGTAGCGCTACCCTCCGGACCACCAGAAACAGCGGCGTCACCTTTCTTACCGCCAGTGCTCTTTGTGTTCGCCTTTTCAGGACATGACCTAATAAGATGGCCTTCTGCGCCACACGCAAAACACTTCATGGTTTCAGATGTTGCAAACACCAAGTAGCTAAAGCCGTCAATCCTGAAATTAAAAGACGCGTTCAGTTCAGCAGAGCTGTCTTTCAACACCATGAAACACTGCCTCCTATGACATACAACATGCTTCAGCAGGGGTGATTTACTACCCAGAGAGACCATTCTGATAGGGGACACAACCTGGCCAAAACGGGACAACTCTCTAATCAGCTGATCATTTTTAACGAAAGGAGGAGCGTTTGAGATGGTGATCCTCCTAGACGGATTCGCCAGCGGTAAAACGGGAGTAAAAGTGTCACCTAGGACCACTCCCTGTGCCACCACCTGATCAGCTTTTTCAGTCGAATCCAGAAAGATCACAATTGCGCTGTTCATCCTCGATGCTGATTTTATGCTGCCATGCCCAACCACCTGTCCTACAGCGAGGCTGGCCTCCTCCACAGAACAGGGAACTGTCGGGAGGATTCTCACACCATGACGCCGGGTTAAGCGCTCAAACTCCACACCACCATCAATCACCGGCATGATGCCGGCCGGGAAAATCCGGCAGCAGAAGCTACCGTTCCCCAACACACTCACTCCAACACTCACACCCCAGCACACACACACTCAACCCACTATATTAAACACACACACCTCAAACACACAAGATAGAGAAAAAGTTAGAAAATACAAAGTTTAAAGTACTCACTCGACACCACTCCACACCCCTGCTCCCACAAACGCCCACGCATGCGCACGAGAGAGAGAGAGAGAGAGAGAGAGAGAGAGAGAGAGAGAGAGAGAGAGAGAGAGAGAGAGAGAGAGAGAGAGAGAGAGAGAGAGAGAGACCAAAGAGGTTGCAATTTCTCAGAGAAATAAAATCTGTTTGGTCATTCATGTGTGGTTTTCTTGGCTGAGCACCATCCTGTCCTTACATTTTTACAGCAGCTGTTAATATACACTTAATATGAGTCTGTTACAATGTAACATTGTAACTTAATATGAGACTGTTGCAATCCTGGAATTTCCCCATTGTTGGACTACTAAAGGCTTATCTTATCTTATCTTAACACTGACAAAGGCTAAAAAAAATAATCTAAATTTGGACAGAAAATCTATATATCAAATAATATTACTTAGGAAACAATACTTTCTGCCAAGAAAAACTGTGGCCCTTGGACACATGTACTGTAGTTGATGACCCCTGCTCTATACCCTATGCCGTGTCACTTGGCACTGCATACCTTCATTTTCTCTGTCCTTCTTTCCTTTATCATCTTTTCTTGGCATTCATCAGATTTTTTCTGTTCTGTTCCCCCCCCCCCCCTTCATCCTTTTTCCACATTTTTTCATCCCTTAGCTGCATTTAGGGCTACAATATGATTTCTCTATATTACGATACACGATACACATCAACGCGGACGACTTAGCGGCTCTGACTCGGTATGAGAGAGCCTACTGAGAGGTTAGCATCATGCTCTTCATGAAACCGTACACTACCGTTCAAAAGCTTGGGGTCACCCAGACAATTATTTTGTGTTTTCCATGAAAAGTCACACTTATTTACCACCATGAGTTGTAAAATGAATAGAAAATATAGTCAAGACACTGACAAGGTTAGAAATAATGATTTGTATTTGAAATAATAATTTTTTCCAGATACTCAACCTGCTCAAAGGAAGGTCAGTTTTATAGCCTCTCTAACCAGCTAAACTGCTTTCAGCTGTGCTAACATGATTGCACAAGGGTTTTCTAATCATCCATTAGCCTTCTGACGCAATGAGCAAACACATTGTACCATTAGAACACTGGAGTGATAGTTGCTGGAAATGGGCCTCTATACACCTATGTAGATATTGCACCAAAAACCAGACATTTACAGCTAGAATAGTCATTTACCACATTAGCAATGTATATTGGATATTAGAGTGTATTTCTGATTAGTTTAAAGTTATCTTCATTGAAAAAACAGTGCTTTTCTTTCAAAAATAAGGAAATTTCTAAGTGACCCCAAACTTTTGAACGGTAGTGTAGCTAACTGCACGAACCACAGACACTAACATCTGACTGAAGGGTTTTCATTTACTACGGGCAGATCGGACACTGGATAGCGGCAAGAGCAGAGGTGGAGGACTGGCAGTGTTGAGTGTGTGAAAGACAGATGGTGCAACCCTGGTCAGATCACGATTAAAGAACAGCACTGTAGCAAGGGCACTGAGTTGTTAGTCATTAGCATGAGGCCATACTATCTACCGAGGGAGTTCTCTCACGTTGTTGTCTTCTCTTTACGTACCCCCCTCTGGTGATGCCGATGACACGTGTGGCGTCATCCACTCAGTCACCAGCCAGCTACAGACTCAACATCCCAATGCTCTCCAGCTCATCGCTGGCGATTTTAACCACACTTCTCTGTCCTCCACTCTGTCCACTTCCACCCAGTATCTTAAGTACCACAGCAGAGACAATAAAACACTGGACTTATTTTATGCCAACACCAAAGAAGCATACAACTCATCACCCCCCCCCCCCCCCCCCCCCGCCTCCCGGAAGATCTGATCATTATCTGGTTCACCTCCTGCCTGTGTACAAACCCCTGGTACACAGATAACCCACACAGTGAAGAGATGGTCTGAAGAAGCTGAAGACACGATGAAGGACTGTTTTGAATCCACTGTGTGGGAGCAGCTCTGTGATCCACATGATGAGGACATTGACAGCCTCACACACACCATCACAGACTACATAAACTTCTGTGTGGAGAACACCATACCCATGGCCCTCACATCACACCTGATGAAGACCCTGGAGAGGCTGCTCCTTGCCCATCTCCAGCCCCTGATGAGACCAGCAATGGACCCACTTCAGTTTGCCTACCAGCATGGCATCAGGGTGGAGGATGTGCAATATACAAGTACATCTCAGAAAATTAGAATATCACGAAAAAGCTCAATATTTTTTGTCACTCATTTCAGAAGGTGAAACCCATATATTATATAAAGTCATTGCACAGAGACTGATATATTTCAAGTATTTATTTATTTTAATTTTGATGATTAAGGCTTACAGCCCATGAAAACCCCAAATTCAGTTTCTCAAAAAATTAGAATATTACATAAAATTAATTTTAAAAAATAGTTTTTTAATAGAAATATTGGCCGACTGAAAAGTATGTCCATGTACACACTCAATACTTGGTCGCAGCTCCTTTTGGATTAATTACTATATCAATGTGGTGTGGCATAGAGGTGATAAGCCTGTGGCACTGCTGAGGTGTTATGAAGGTCCAGGTTGCTTTGATAGTGACCTTCAGCTCGTCTGCATTGTTGGGCCTGGTGTCTCTCATGTTCCTCTTGACAATACTTTATGAATCTTTATTTCGGATAGATTAAAAGTAAAGATTAAAAAGAAACAGAATAATATAACAAAGGGGAAAAATCCAACAAAGTCAAATTAAACAACAACTCCTCTGATTATACAGTTCAACATAAGTTATCCGAAATGGGTGATGGCTGAAGCCGCAGCTTATATTGCCCACCCATATTCCATCCAAGAATTCAAAAGAAAAACAAAAAGAGCGATTACAATTCAGAACAAAGCTAAGAGAAAATGTGACAAAAAGAAACTAAGCAACAACACAACGCAGACTGGATATGACTATCCTTGTATGATTTTATATGTCATCTTGTATATATGTTTGGAGTATTTCTTCCTTTAGTTTTTGTTTAAATTGTCTAAGCGTTGTACAAGATTTTAATTCAGGTCCAAAATCGTTCCATAATCTGACTCCTTGCACTGAAACACAGTGTTGCTTGGTGGTAGTTCTCACTGAAGGTTTTTGAAATATACATGTTCCTCTGAAATGATACTGTTTCTCCCTTATTTGGAACAGCTTTTGGATATTTGCGGGCAGTGATAGATTCTTCACTTTAAACATTATTACTGCAGTTTTAAAGTCAACCAGATCTTTCAACTTGAGAGCTTTTAATTTAAGAAAAAGTGGGTTTGTTAGTTCCCTGTAAGCAGCTTTGTTTATTATTCTAATAGCTCTCTTCTGAAGCATAAAGACTAGATATATGTTTGTTTTATATGCATTTCCCCATACTTCAGTACAATTTGTCATGTATGGGAGTATTAATGAATGAAACAAGGTATATAGTGTGGGTTGATTCAACAAATATTTCACTCTGTGTAGTATTGCAATTGACTTGGATATTTTACCTTTAATATAATTAATATGTGACTTCCAACACAGTTTATTATCAATTATTACACCAAGAAATTTAGTTTTGGATACCCTTTCAATCTCTACACCATTTTCACTGAGTTTAGATACTAAGTTGTTGTGATGGTTGTTAAAAACTATAAATTTTGTCTTACTTAAATTGAGCGTTAATTTGTTTGAATCAAACCACAGTTTAAGCTTTCCTAATTCCTTTCTGAGTGTATCCAAAAGTTGTTCCAAATTGCTTCCACTGCATAATAAATTAGTGTCATCGGCAAACAATATTAAATCCATTTTTTCCGAGACTTTACATATATCATTTATATACACTACCATTCAAAAGTTTGGGGTCACTTAGAAATTTCCTTATTTTTGAAAGAAAAGCACTGTTTTTTCAATGAAGATAACTTTAAACTAATCAGAAATACACTCTAATATCCAATATACATTGCTAATGTGGTAAATGACTATTCTAGCTGTAAATGTCTGGTTTTTGGTGCAATATCTACATAGGTGTATAGAGGCCCATTTCCAGCAACTATCACTCCAGTGTTCTAATGGTACAATGTGTTTGCTCATTGCGTCAGAAGGCTAATGGATGATTAGAAAACCCTTGTGCAATCATGTTAGCACAGCTGAAAACAGTTTAGCTGGTTAGAGAGGCTATAAAACTGACCTTCCTTTGAGCAGGTTGAGTATCTGGAAAAAAATATTATTTCAAATACAAATCATTATTTCTAACCTTGTCAATGTCTTGACTATATTTTCTATTCATTTTACAACTCATGGTGGTAAATAAGTGTGACTTTTAATGGAAAACACAAAATAATTGTCTGGGTGACCCCAAACTTTTGAACGGTAGTGTACATATTGAATAACAATGGCCCCAAAACTGAACCCTGTGGGACTCCACAAGTAACCTTCAGTAACTGTGAATTTTTGTTACCAACACATACATACTGATATCTATTCTTTAAGTAACTACTTAACCAGGACAGTGCTACCCCCCTAATACCACAATTTCGTAGTTTCTTTAATAATAAATTGTGATCCACTGTATCAAATGCTTTTTTAAGATCCAGGAATACCCCAACTGAATACTCTTAATTTTCAACGGCAGTTGATATTTTTTCTATAAATTCCATTACAGCAAATGCAGTTGTCCTCTTGTGTCTGAACCCATATTGCTGCTCACACAATAAATTATTCTTCATTATGAAGTTGTCAATTCTCTCACAGAATATTTTTTCAAGTATCTTGGAAAATTGCGGCAATAGTGAAATTGGTCTATAGTTTGAAAGTTCCCCTCTGTCACCTGTCTTGTATATCGGAATTACTTTAGCTATTTTCATTGCATTGGGAAATATACTTGTTTGGAGAGACAGGTTACAAATATACGTCAGTGGTTTCACTAAGCATTCGATAATAGTTTTGACTAAGAGCATGTCAATACCATCACAGTCCGTAGATGTCTTACTTTTAAATGATTTAACAATTTCAATGACCTCTGTCTCGTCTGTGTTCTTTATGAAAATGGAATCTTTTATAGCAGTGCTTTTGCGTAGGTGCCGTAATGGGTATTTCTCAAGCCAAATTAGGATCAATGTTAACAAAAAAGTTATTAAATTCATCTGCAGGTGAAACTGCATTCACACTCTGAGTCGTTGTATTATTTTTTGAAAAATTGGTTGGGTAGCTTGTATTTCTGTTTTTATTTCCAAGAATATTGTTAGGTATTGTCCATGTATTTTTAATATTGTCTCTGTTTTTCTCCAGTTCTTTACTGTAATAGTCTCTTTTACTACATCTCATTATATATGTTAACTTATTTTTATATGTTTTATACCGCTGCTCTGCTTCTTTTGTCCTTTTCTTTAAAAAAGCTTTATATGATAAATTTTTCTTTTTACACGCCTTTTGTAATCCTTTGGTTAACCATGGCTTATCGACAAATTTATGTTTAAGCTTTTTCTTTACTAATGGACAATTTTTTTTCATAAAAAGTGGTTACAATGTTCATAAATGTGTCGTAGGCTTCATTTACATCTGATACATATGCTTTTGTCCAGTCCTGCTTCAGCAAGTCTTCTTTAACAGAACTGATTGCATTTTGTGATTTGTATCTGAACGATTTTAATTTTTTTTCTGTATTGGCCTCCGTGTGGCCATGGATAAGTGCAAAGGTTGGCAAATGGTCACTTATATCATTTATCAATAATCCACTTTCTATTTTCTTATCAATAATATTAACAAACAGGTTTTCAATAAGTGTAGCAGTGTGAACTGTGATTCTACTGGGATGTGTTATTGTGGGATATAGACTCATACTGTACATAGAATTCATGAACTCTGTAATTACATTTTGTTGATATGGATTTAATAAATCAATATTGAAATCTCCACAAATTACTACCGTTTTCTTACTAGTAATATTATTGTACAGCTCGACTAATTTATCTCTGAATGTCTCAATGCAAGTTCCCGGCGTTCTATATATACAACTTATAATTAGATTTTTTGTTTTATTTTGGTCAATCTCAACAGTAACACATTCTAAAATCCCTGGTAGTGCAAAGGACATTCCATTTACAAGCTTACACCTATACAGATCATCAATATACAGTGCAACACCATCACCCTTTTTTTGAGATCTGTTAATATGAAACATCTGATATCCCTCTATTGCCATCAGGGGAGCCTGCTCTTTATTAAGCCAAGTTTCAGAGACTGCGATGGCTGTAAATTTTCTGTCTAGCTGTTTTAAATAGTCCTGAATCTGTGGAAAGTTTTTGTAAAGACTTCTGCTGTTGAAGTGTATTATTGATAGTTTACCATCTAGTTGCACTTGACTTTTGAATTGCTTTTCAGTGTAATCAGAATCAGAATCAGATTTATTGCCATTGTTCATGTAGTACACAAACTAGGAATTTGTCTCGGTGCAATGCTGCAACATTAAACATGAAAAAATAAAAGAAATAAACTATACATGCAATAAAGTGTAGAATAAGAATGAGTAATACTAGTCAGCAGTTTAAATATATTAGCGAGCAGCAGATAATGTGGAGAACCATATAGTGCAGTCGGTAATGCAAGAAGAAAACAGTGATGATTGACATGAGTCTGGTTGAGCTGCTGTACATAGTGCACGCCATGGTCATTAAACTAGATTTTGATACTTTTGGCAGTGTGTGTGTCTGGGGGGGGGGGGGGGGGGTGCCAAGTCCTGCTGGAAAAAGAAGTCAGCATCTCCATAAAGCTTGTCAGCACAGGGAAGCATGAAGTGCTCTAAAATTTCCTGGTAGACAACTGCGCTGACTTTGGTCTTGGTAAAACACAGTGGACAAACATCAGCTGATGACATGGCTCCTCAAATCATCACTGACTGTGGAAACTTCACACTAAACCTCAAGCAACTTAGATTCTGTGCCACGCCACTCTTTCTCCAGACTCTGGGACTTTGATTTCCAAATGAGATGCAAAATTTACTTTTATCTGAACAGAGGTCATCTGCTGGTGTCGGTCCACTGTGTTTTATTTAAATTTTAGAGCACTTCATGCTTCTCTCTGCTGACAAGCTTTATGGAGAAGCTGATTTCTTTATCCAGCAGGACTTGGTACCCCCCCACACTGCCAAAAGTATCAAAACCTGGTTTAATGACCATGGCATCACTGTGTTTGATTGACGAGCAAACTCTCCTGACCTAAGCCCCATAGAGAATCTATGGAGTATTGTCAAGAGGAAGATGAGAGACACCAGACCCAATAATGCAGACAAGCTGAAGGTCACTATCAAAGCAGCCTGGACCTTCATAACGCCTCAGCAGTGCCACAGGCTGATCACCTCTATGCCGCGCCACATTGATACAGTTATTAATCCAAAAGGAGCCCCGACCAAGTATTGAGTGTGTACATGGACATACTTTTCAGTCGGCCAACATTTCTATTAAAAAACTATTTTTTAAAATTAATTTTATGTAATATTCTAATTTTGGGGAGAAACTGAATTTGGGGTTTTCATGGGCTGTAAGCCACAATCATCAAAATTAAAATAAATAAACACTTGAAATATATCACTCTCTGTGTAATGAATCTATATAATATATGGGCTTTACTTTCTGAAATGAGTGACAAAAAATATTAAGATAAGATAAGATAAGCCTTTATTAGTCCCATAATGGGGAAATTCCAGGATTGCAACAGCACAGGGACAGCAACACTCAGAGCAATAATTTAGAAGATAAGAAAAATAAGAGCAGTGAATATACAGTGGGGCAAAAAAGTATTTAGTCAGCCACCAATTGTGCAAGTTCTCCCACTTAAAAGATGACAGAGGTCTCCAATTTTCATCATAGGTATACCTCAACTATGAGAGACAAAATGAGAAAAAAAAAAATCCAGAAAATCACATTGAAGGATTTTTAATGAATTAATTGGTAAATTGCTCAGTAAAATAAGTATTTGGTCACCTACAAACAAGCAAGATTTCTGGCTCTCACAGACTTCTTCTTTAAGAGGGTCCTCTGTCCTCTACTCGTTACCTGTATTAATGGCACCTGTTTGAACTCGTTATCAGTATAAAAGACACCTGTCCACAACCTCAAACAGTCAGACTCCAAACGCCACTATGGCCAAGACCAAAGAGCTGTCAAAGGACACCAGAAACAAAATTGTAGACCTGCACCAGGCTGGGAAGACTGAATCTGCAATAGGTAAGCAGCTTGGTGTGAAGAAATCAACTGTGGGAGCAATTATTAGAAAATGGAAGACATACAAGACCACTGATAATCTCCCTCGATCTGGGGCTCCACGCAAGATCTCATCCCGTGGGGTCAAAATTATCACTAAAACGGTGAGCAAAAATCCCAGAAACACATGGGGGGACCTAGTGAATGACCTGCAGAGTGCTGGGACCAAAGTAAAAAGGCTACATCAGAAACACACTACGCCGCCAGGGACTCAAATCCTGCAGTGCCAGACGTGTCCCCCTGCTTAAGCCAGTACATGTCCAGGCCCGTCTGAAGTTTGCTAGAGAGCATTTGGATGATCCAGAAGAGGATTGGGAGAATGTCATATGGTCAGATGAAACCAAAATAGAACTTTTTGGTAAAAACTCAACTTGTCGTGTTTGGAGGAGAAAGAACACCATACCTACTGTGAAGCATGGGGGTGGAAACATCATACTTTGGGGCTGTTTTTCTGCAAAGGGACCAGGACGACTGATCCGTGTAAAGGAAAGAATGAATGAGGCCATGTATCATGAGATTTTGAGTGAAAACCTCCTTCCACCAGCAAGGGCATTGAAGATGAAACGTGGCTGGGTCTTTCAGCATGACAATGATCCCAAACACACCGCCCGGGCAATGAAGGAGTGGCTTCGTAAGAAGCATTTCAAGGTCCTGGAGTGGCCTAGCCAGTCTCCAGATCTCAACCCCATAGAAAATCTTTGGAGGGAGTTGAAAGTCCGTGTTGCCCAGCGACAGCCCCAAAACATCACTGCTCTAGAGGAGATCTGCATGGAGGAATGGGCCAAAATACCAGCAACAGTGTAAAAACCTTGTGAAGACTTAGAGAAAACGTTTGACCTCTGTCATTGCCAACAAAGGGTATATAACAGAGTATTGAGATGAACTTTTGTTATTGACCAAATACTTATTTTACGTGAGAAGGATAGAGAGGAATGAATGGCACATCCAAGTTGATCTGAAATCTCTATGAACTGTATTCTTTTAGATGGGCTTTAGTGTGTATGTTATGAAAGCCCACAGTGATTAGCCCATCTATGTCTCTGCAACATGAATAAGACCCCAAGGGAGCAAGGATGTCTAGACTTATTCAGAGAGGGACTCGCAGTATCTGTTGTACAGCAACTATGAGACCCATATTCATTTTCCTGCTGCTGCTGCCACAGTGGCCTTATGCAATCATCCAATAGCAAGAGTCAAGTCCCAGTCAAGTAAGCAGAAAGGATAGTGGATGAGTGCACAGGGAATAGAGAGTGCTAGATTATTACCGCCGCCAAGGGAGGAGGTAATGTTTTTGCCAATGTTGGCTGGTTGGTTTGTTGGTTGGTTGGTTGGTTTGTCTGTTAAGCAACATTACTCTAAAAGTTATAAACAGATTTTGATTAAATTTTCAAGAAAGGTGTGTAATGGCATGGGGAACAGATGATTAGATTTTGGTGGTGATCTGGATCACGAGCTGGATCCAGATTTTTTTATTTATTTATTTTTTTTATTTAAGTTTTTGTAAAGGGTATACATGTCATTACAGCATTGCATTGTTTACATTTTCATCACATGTTCCCTTTTTTTTGTTTTTTGACAACATTGGAAGAATAGTTATTACAACACCCTTTTTTTAAGTGAAAGAAAAAGAGAATTAAAGAAAGAACAAAAAAAACAAAACAAAAAACAAAACAAGAAAAAACAAAAAACAAAACAAAAAAACAAAAAAAATAAATAAAAATAAAAGAACATCTGAGTAGCATTGGGACAAAGAGAGGTGCCATTATTGAAATGGTATTTGTCAAACATTAGATCTGATGGAAGACACATATGCGATCCAGGGTTGCCAAAAGTTCAAGAACCCATCCATGTCCCGTCTCAGTGCGAATGTCAACTTTTCCATCGAGTAAATGTCTTGTCAGGTGTAGGACAATCCTTCAACATCCATTTTTTAGTTAGAGCTTTTTTACTTGCCAATATTAAAACAGTGAATAAGTATTTTTCTCCTCGTCTTTCCAGTGAGTCCGGTAGTAAACCCAAATACAAAGTTACAAAAGAAAAGGGGACTGTTATTTTGAATATTTTCCCCAATATTGTCTGTACATTGGTCCAATATTGGTGGATAACTGGGCATGACCAAAACACATGAAAATGATTTGCAGTCTCTTCACCACACAAGCACCAACAATTCAACCCCTTACAAGTAAATTTGTTTTGTGCAGGTGTTCTGAAAAATCTTACCAATTTTTTCCATCCAAATTCTCTCCACTGCAGGGATGAGGTACTTTTCCATTGTTGTTTATTTAGCTTTTCCCATATTTCCAGTTGTAAAGTGAAATTCCCCTCTTTTTCCCATCTCTCTTTTATATATGATGTGTTGTCTCATTTTAAGTCTTGAAGATCTTGGTATATTTTAGAAATGTATCTGATCCCTGGGATCCTCTTATATGCCATTAAGAAAACCTTCAGAACACCTGACTGGACCCTTTCCAAATCCTCCTTTTTAAGTATTTTGTTTATGTGGTGTCTAAGCTGAAAGAACCTGTAAAGGTCTTGATTTACTAGGCCTTGTTTTTTCAAATCTTCAAAACTTCTTAAAATTTGCCCTTTAAAAAAATTGTAATATTTTATCAGTCCGTTCTCTTTCCACTTTTTAAATCTAGTGTCTGTTTTATTAGGAGTAAAGTCTTGATCATAGGCAATCCATTGCAGTAATCGATAGGGTTCTTTAGTTTGATTGTCTCTGACTATCTTAAACCAAATTTTTAGCGGGGTCTCTATCCATGGGTTAGTGCTATTCAAGAGTTTAGGTAAGGCATTGTTCCCTATTATCGCCTGTAGGGGGATGTCACTTGTTATTTGGCATTCCATCTCCTTCCATTGTGCAGTATAGACTGGGTTACATATCTCTACTAAAGTTTTAATTTATGCGGCTTTAAAATAGTCCCTGATAGTTGGCAGTGCAAGCCCACCTTTTTCTTTGTTTAGCTGTAGGGTTCTATATCAGATTCTAGGTCTCTTGCCTTGCCATATGAATCTTGAGATCCTTTTGTCCAGTTCTTGCCATGTTTTTTTGGGAGGTTCTACCGGTATTGTTTGGAAAAGGTATAGAAGACGTGGAAGTATATTCATTTTGACTGCTTCAATTCTTTGTGCGATACCCAAGAATGGTATCATATTCCATCTTGCTAGATCAGATTTTATTTTTGTCATCAGTGGGTCATAGTTTAGTGTTATCCGTACTGTGGGTATTTATATATCTAAATATTTATTCCATCTAGCTACAATGCTCCACACTGTGTGTTTATATACTCATATATTTATTCCATCCAGCTACAATGCTCTGCACTGTGTGTCTGCGTGTGTGTATATATATATATATTTACACTACCGTTCAAAAGTTTGGGGTCACTTAGAAATTTCCTTATTTTTGGAAGAAAAGCACTGTTTTTCAATGAAGATAACTTTAAACTAATCAGAAATACACTCTATACATTGCTAATGTGGTAAATGATTATTCTAGCTGTAAATGTCTGTTTTTTGGTGCAGTATCTAGATAGGTGTATAGATCCCCATTTCCAGCAACTATCACTCCAGTGTTCTAATGGTACAATGTGTTTGCTCATTGCGTCAGAAGGCTAATGGATGATTAGAAAACCCTCGTGCAATCATGTTAGGTCTGCAATGCTGTAATTGTTGCAAATGGAGTATTCTTTGACAAAAGCAAAGTTTGAAGGAAAAAAATATTATTTCAAATACAAATCATTATTTCTAACCTTGTCAATGTCTTGACTATATTTTCTATTCATTTTACAGCTCATGGTGGTAAATAAGTGTGACTTTTCATGGAAAACACAAAATAATTGTCTGGGTGACCCCAAACTTTTGAATGGTAGTGTATAGTAATATGTACATATGTATATTAGCTGCTCTTGCTTGCTTGCTTTTTTTCTTGCCTTCTGATTGTTGCTCTGAGTGTTGCTATCCCTGTGCTGTTGCAATCCTGGAATTTCCTCATTGTGGGACTAATAAAGGCTTATCTTAACTTATCTTATCTTCTTATCTTATCTATCTCGGGATATTGACCCCCAGATATTTCATAGATTCCATCTCCCAGTTAGTTTTGAGTTTGCTTAGTAAATATTGATTTGGGTCATAGTTGAATGTTAAAACTTGGGTTTTATGCATGTTTAATTCGTACCCCAATAAATCTTCATACTCTGAAAAAACTGAGATTAGTTCTGGAAAAGAGGTGTCCGGCTGCCCCAGGTATATTAAAATGTCATCAGCAAAGAGTGCTATTTTGTGTTCCTTCTGACCAAGTGTAATACCTCGAATTTTTTGATTCTGTCTTATCCACTGGCTCAGAGGTTCTATGAAGATTGCAAAGAGCAGTGGAGACAAGGGGCAGCCCTGACGACTTCCTCTTTCCAGTTCAAAAGATGATGATAATTTACCGTTAATCCTTATTTTAGCTGTTGGTTTTTTATATAATGCCTGGATAGTTCTAATGAAGTTGTTATGAAAATTGAAACTGGATAAGATTCTATATAGGAAAGACCAGTCAACCGAATCAAATGCTTTTTCAGCATCTAATCCCAATATGGCTGCATTTAAGTTATATTTTTTTATATGATGAATTATGTGTAAAGTGCGTCTAATGTTGTCTTGTGTCTGTCTTTGTCTTATAAAACCTGTTTGGTCTAAATGAATTAGGTCTGTCAGTATATTTTCTAACCTTTTCTCAAGGATAGTGGTAAAAAGCTTATAGTCCTGATTTAACACACTGATTGGTCTGTAGTTGGAGCAGTCTAGTTTATCCTTTTCAGGTTTAGGTATGACTGCAATGACCCCTTCTCTCCAGGAGGGGGGGGGGGGGGTTCCCCTGTGTGGAGGACAAAGTTAAATGTTTTCAGGAGGAGAGGAGATAGTTGCTGTTTAAAGGTTTTGTACCACTCTGCTGTATAGCCATCTGCTCCTGGGGATTTGTTAGCTTTAAGTTTTGTAATTGCTTTTTCTAATTCTTTAGGTTGTATTTCTGACAGTAGTGTTTTATTTTGTGACTCAGTATGTTGGGGAAGGTTTAATGTGTTTAGGAATGCTTCGGATGCGTTTTTATGTTTTTTGAGGGAGTACAAGTTCTTATAGTAGTTCTCGAAGCTTTTAAGAATATCCTGAATTCTAAATTTTATTTCTTTTGATACTGCGTCTCTGATTTTGTAGACTGCTCTCTCCGTTTGTTGTTTCCTGAATTTATAGGCTAGCAATTTGGTCGATTTGCTGCCTGTTTCATAGTATTTTTGTTTCAGTAATGTAAGTTTCTTCTGGATTTCTATTGTGTAGATCTCATTTATTTGTTTTTTTAATTTCCTTAATTTTGAGCGAGTCATTAGAATGAGTGTTATCTTTGTGCTCTTTTTCTAGGTTCTTAAGTTCTGACTCTAATGCGATTAGTTTTTCTTGTCTCAGTTTCTTTTAGATTGCCAGTTTTGCAATGATCTTTCCCCTTATTACAGCTTTGCATGCGTCCCACAGTATTAAAGGGGATACTTCTCCATTATCATTTTCTTCCAAATATCTGAGAATATCTGATTCCAATTCATCTTTCAGTGGTCCTTTCAGCACATTTGAATTTAACCTCCAAGAAAATGTGTTATTTGTGTATTTTTGGATACTTAAGTCCATATAGATTGGACTGTGGTCAGAGAGATCCATCAGTCCTATTTTACATGTTTTTACTCTTCCAATGTCTCTATTAAACATAAAAAATAGTCAATCCTTGAGTATGATGAATGTGGTGCTGAGTAAAATGTATAATCTTTTACACTGGGGTTGAATTCCCTCCACACGTCACAGATTCCCATTTCTTTTAGTAGCATCCAAGTTTTTCTACTTTGAGTGTTATTTTGTTGTGGAGAATTACCTGATGCATCCCAGTATGGTTTCAGTCTTAAATTGAAGTCTCCACCACATATCACTAAACCTTGGGCTTTAGTTATCATTAGGTCAAATACATTTTTATAAAATTTCCAGTTAGCCCCTGGACGTGCATATACATTCAGCAGGGTGATATCTTCTCCCTCTAGCCGCCCAAGTACCATACTGTATCTCCCTTCTTTATCTTTGTGTTCTGATTTTTTTTCAAATTAATTTTGGTTGAGATCAATGTCGCTACCCCCCTCCTCCTCCCTGACTTATATGAAGATGAAGAGATCATTTTAAACCCTTGTCTATTGAGTTTAGTGTGCTCCACGTCTGTTAGGTGGGTTTCCTGTAAAAAAAAATATTCCTGCTTTGTCTTTTTTTCATTTTGCCTAGAATCTTGGATCTTTTAACTGGATTCAGGATCCCTTTTACATTATATGAGATTATTTTGGTTACACCCTGTTTCTCCATTGTGTTGTCTTATTTAGTATAACAGTGTGGTGGCCCTCTTTTATGCTGCTCAGAAACTGAAAGAACATTAAGAACATAAAAAACATTAAGAACATAGTATAAAAAACTTTAAAACAAAAAACTGACAAAAGATCTTCCTGAGCTGAGGTCTTTTTCGTGACCTTAGAAGAGCCTTGATGGTGTGTTGGCTCTGAGGGAAATTCCTCAGAATCCGTTACGTGCTGAGGGCCCTCTCTTACCCCTGTAAGTTGTCCCATTTTTCTAACGTGAATTTCAGATCCCAATCCGAACTTGTAATGATTTTTTTTTTTTATGCCTATACCCTATGAAATTGTGCGCAACCTCCCACCACCATCACAGCAAACAGTCATGTTAATACAGTATTTGTTGGTTCATTGTCACATTTCTAGTTTAACAAGTTTTTTTTTTTTTAAGACTTATTTGTTTCTAATATTATGTCTGTTCCATAAAATAAGATAAGCCTTTATTAGTCCCACAACGGGGAAATTCCAGGATTGCAACAGCACAGGGATAGCAACACTCAGAGCAACAATCAGAAGGCAAGAAAAAAAAAAAAAAAACAAGCAAGCAAGAGCAGCTAATAAACATATGTACGTATTACTATAAAATATATATATATACACACACACACAGACACACAGTGCAGAGCATTGTAGCTGGATGGAATAAATATATGAATATATGAACACACAGTGCAGAGCATTGTAGCTAGATGGAATAAATATGTAAATATATAAACACCCACAGTACGGAGCATTGCAGCTAGGTGGAATAAATATGCAAGTATATAAACACACACAGTGCGGAGCAATGTAGCTAGATGGAATAACATGTAGATATATAAATATATAAACACCCACAGTACGGAGCATTGCAGCTAGACGGAACAAATATGCAAATATATAAACACACACAGTGCAGAGCATTGCCGCTAGATGGAATGAAACAGAATGCTTTACCACTTGCTGATTCTGCATCTCCTTTAATGTTTGTTACCTTGTAGGAGGAGGGTTGGATGCGCAGATTGACTAAAAATATCGTTATTCCCTCCTGTAAACGGCCAGTTTTTCCTTGTAGCTCTGGCGCTGGGTTTCCTGCTGCTGGGCCGTGGATTTTGAGGGTCTCTGTGTGGACCACGATTGAGCCTTGATTCTTTCGATCGGGTCTGCTGCGGGTTTATACACCATTACCGGGAGTCCTCTTCTCGCCATATCCGTGGTTGCTTCTTCCGCCGAGTTGTAGAGACACGTCTCATCCCCATAAAAAACCCGCAGCTTCGCCGGAAATGGAGTCTGAAAGCGCAGTTTCTTCTCTCGTAGTATCTTTTTAGCGTTGTTGTATTCCCAATGCTTTTTAAGGACCTCCGGGGCATAATCGTGCTCCACGAAAACTTTTCTCTCTTGGTGCATAAATCCTTTTTTCTGCCAAGCCAGTCTTACAACCTCTTCTTTTATTTTGGAGTTGGAGAACTTCACCACCACCGATCTTGGTGGCGCTTCTGCCGCCGGCCTAGGGGCTAATGTACGGTGCTCCCTTTCTATCTTCAAGTCGGTGGTTTGGGGAATATCCAACTTCTTTCTCAGTAAGGATTCCACGCATGCCGCCATTGTGGTGAAATCACCCTCGACTCCTAGATAGATAGATAGATAGTTTATTTCGAACAAAAAAAATATAACAAAAACAAACAAATGGCAAATGCAATAAAGTAACAGTATACACTGTTCGAAAGGGAGAAGGAAGAAGTGAACACTTATTAATTCCATCTCCTCTTTTCCATAAATACACCCATGTGAATTTTATACAAATTACCACCTTTAAGACCCCAAGTAAACAATTTACTGTATTTTTTACAAATCAACATTAACACCCATCCATCCTAACATACATTGATGTCCATACATCAAAACCACCCTCAAACAACACAGATATACACAGTCCTGTCCCACCCACCATTCCATAGTGTCCCATAATGTCCCAGAGTGAACATAATGAATCGTACATATAAATACTACCCTTCTAACATATATCCTTTCAGCAAATGGTGTTTATACCTCTTCTCCTACCTCCTTCTTTCAGACCATGAATTCTTATGTTGTCTCTTCTTAGTCTTCCTTCTTGGTCGGTTAGCTTAGCCTCCAGTCTTGCCTGTCTTTTGTGTAGATCCAGCACGGTATCTTCCAGCCCTTTTATTCTTTCTTCTGCTTCCATGATTCGGTCCTCGGCCTGGTCCACTCTGCTGTTTGTCCTTTTTATTTCGTCTTTAATTTCGCGAAATTCGGCCCAACACTCTCGGCGAAATCGTCTTAATTCTTTAAGTACCATTTTTAAGCTAACCTTGTTGCTAGCTTCATTCAGCTCCTCGTCTTCTGAATGGAAATCATCCGGATCAGATTCTCCGGCCGATGCGTGTCCTGGCCTGGTAAATGTCGATTTCTTCTGTTTTCCTTTAGGCATGATGACTTTGTCTCTTGATTTTCACTCTTCCAAAAATCCGTTAAATCTGATTTTCAAGGTATTTTCCTGGATCGGGTCTGTGAGCTTCAGCGTTAAGCTGCTATCACCATGGTGTCCAGCCAGATTTTTTTTAAATATTAATTTATATATTAATATGGCACTTTTCATGTACTGCCCCTTTAAGATGTGTCCACTGGGTTACGTGCATGGCCAGGCCATAGGGCCACACACCTCTGCAACCCAGAAGCCAAACAATGCAGAATGGAATGAAAACGAATGTGGTCTTCATCCACGCTAGATGTGTAGTTTGTGATGATTGACATTATTTCATCAGAAGATGCCAAGAAAAAGCAAGAAAAGTGTGAAGTTTAAGACGAATGTAACATGACCCACATGGCATGCAAACACAGTAAACTTCAGCACTGGACAATGTTTATTTTATTGTTTGTGAAAACACACTAGGCCTGTTCTGTTATGCTCGTTTACGATGCACCACAGTGATATGATAGTGCACTGTTGTGTAATATTGCTTAATAACTATGAACCTTGTCAGTAAACTGTAAGGGAGAAGAGAAGAGAAAAAAAATGAAAACTGACCTGAAAGATTCAATAAACCATGATGTTGATTTAAGGTGGAAATACTCAATCCCAATGTATGGTCAATACAATTATTTTTATTATAATGTAGTCATATAATGTAGTCATATTGTTTTTGCTGCTGTTTCTCTGTCTGTTAATAATAATAATTGCATTTATATAGCTCCTTTCAAAATACCCAAAGCGCTTTACGTTGAGTCCATTGTTCATTCACTCCACAGACAGACAATCATAGAGGTAAGCTACTGCTGTGGCCACAGCTGCCCTGGAGCAAACTGATGGAAATGTTGCTACCAGTCTGTGCCAACGGCCTCTCCAACCACTACCGAACATTTATACACATTCATGCCCAGTGTCATGGACACTGGAGCAAAGGTGGGTAAAGTGTCTTCAAAGATTCAAAGATTTTGTCAATACTACGATATGTACAGGACATACAGGAGAATTGAAATGGTGTTTCTCTCTCTTCAGTGGTGTGCGCAATATACAAAAAGGAATAAGGGTGGAAAAAACAACAACAGCAGCCTATGTACAGTAATGCTACCCTTAGCGCAAATAACAGTAAAAGATAAAACTCATACAGTATATCCCATAGTGCAAATAAAGATAAGCGATAAAACCCAGCAATCCTATATACGGAAAAGGTAGAGCAGTAATATTCGTAGTTGCAAGTTTGATGCGGTAGTGTAGATGCAGACAGTGACAGATTGGACTTCACATGATCAATATTGCAATAACGGACAGCAGCAGGTATGGCATTTGTGCATATGGTTGCGGTAAGGTGCAGAGACATACAGCAACATATGTATTACTGTTGGTGTGCCAAGTCTTTCTGTGCAAACAGCTGAGGTAGTTATTGTGCTGGTGAGTGTGTTATGGTCCGTGAGGGGGGTGGGGGGGTGGAAAGAGTTCAGAGTCCTTATGGCCAGGTGAACAAAGCTGTTTAGCTGTCTTGTGGGGCAGGCATGGAGGCTTCAGTACCTTTTCCCCAAGGGCAGGGGGCTGAAGAGGGAGTGTGAGGGGTGGGAGGTGTCACCTGTAATGTTGTTGGCTCTGCGGGTGAGGTAGATGACCAAGAGGTGGGGCAGATGGGCACTGATGATCTTGCTGGCAGCTTCCACTGTGCATTGTAGTGTCTTCCGGCAGGAGGCGGTGCAGCTTCCATACCACACCGTGATGCAGCTTGTGAGGATGCTGTCAATGGTGCCCTGGTAGAATGAACTCACGATGGGGGTTGGGACTCATGCTGTCCTCAGTTTGCAAAGGAAATGGAGGCAAGTTTGAGCCTTCTTTGTTATGTTCCCCGTGTGCTTTTACGCAGCACATGGAGGAAAGAATTAAACCCACGTGCAGAGATTGTTGTGAGCAATTCATTGAACAGAAAATAATAAGTTCAGTCCAGCAAAAAAATTATGACAAGCACTGCAGGATGAGTGAACAGTCATGGAGGGCTCCGAGAGAGCAAGGACGCTTCTAGGACGCTCAACAGCCCAGGGGGGAAAATGCCTTGTGCCGCTGAATGGCACGGGGAGAAAGGCAAAGAAACTTATGGGCTGGAGTGGTCCGAGGCAGTCCGTGCTGTCCGAACTACAGGTAACAGGAACAGTTGCTCACATTAGCCAATGAACAGGCGTCAGGTCACGTAAGATGAAGACTAAATAATCAGGCTGAAAGTACAATATAGGGAGTGAAGGCTAACATACACAGAGGGGAACAGCGACTGTGTACTGTACATTGCGCAATGATCTGGAAATCTCTTTCCACAAATACAGAGCTTAAGTAATGACAATACTAATGAGGAAAGAGATCACTGGTGTACGTAATGAGGAGTAATCAGAGGGAGTGCGTGGGCTGGACTGAATGGAAAACAGGTGTGCATGAGTGAGTGTCTGAGCATGTGAGTGAAGATGAATGGAAGCGTGTGTGTGTATGTGTGCAGGAGTGTGCATGTGAATGGATGTATGTGTGTGTGTGTGTGTGTGTGTGTGAGTAAGTGAAAACCAATAACAAGAAACAGCTGGTGACACTGACAGGAGGAGGATGTGTGGCCGAGCTGTCAGGGAGTGAAGGACCCAAAGGGCTCCCTTAAGCGCCCGATGGAAAATAATCAGTACAGAGAGACAAAATAGCCACCGTGTCAGAACTGGGTTTGGAACCACCAAACCCAAGTTCATGACATTCTTGGCCAATGATGTAGTGTTGTTGGACCAGGAGAGGTCCTCAGAGATGTGCACCCCCAGGAACTTGGTGCTGCTCACCCTCTTCACAGCTGCTTCATTGATGATCAGAGGGGGGTGCTGTGTGTGTCCCCTCCTGAAGTCAACCACAATCTCCTTGGTTTTTCCCACATTCAGGAAGAGATTATTGTCTTTACACCACTGGACCAGTTGGTTCCCTGGTCTTAACCAGGGACACAATAGCAGGATGGCTGGGGAGAGCGGGATTCGAACTGCCAACCCTCCGGTTATTTGAGTGACCTGTGCTACCTCCTGAGCCATTGCCGCCCAAGCAGGATCACACAAAAACTCGTAGATAGACTTGGATGATTTTCACCAGAGGTGGCTCATGGCCCAAAGATGGACTCATTCGATGTTGAAGGTGATCTGTGAGTCAAGGGTAACTTTGTTTCGAACACTGGGGGGAGGTTGAAACCTCTAACTGTATAAGGATTTTTTTTAAAAATCTTTCTATCATAGGACTGTCAGCACATCAGTACATGTATTTGTCACCAATGTCCTCTTTTTCATTTTTAAAGGAAAAGGAATTTTATAAGCAATAAATGACACTATACAGTATGTTTCCTAGTGTGGAGGAAGAGCACAAAATCATTAACTTTGATAAAAGGACAAGTCTAATTTTCCTTCTTTATTTTGGCATTCCCATATTAGTAAAAGTTGTAAAAATTATTTCCCTTATTTACCAAATATATATTCAGCGTTGTAATAGTCTATGCCACTATGAAGCTGGCAGAAATCAAGTTTTGACTACAGATACATCTCAAAAAATTAGAATATCATGAAAAAGTTCAATTTTTTTGTCACTCATTACAGAAAGTGAAACCCATATATTACAGTATATGATTCATTACACAGAGAGTGATATATTTCAAGTGGTTATTTATTTTAATTTTGATGATTATGGCTTACAGCCCGTGAAAACCCCAAATTCAGTTTCTCAAAAGATTAGAATATTACATAAAATTAATTTAAAAAAATATTTTTTTAATAGAAATCTTGGCCGACTGAAAAGTATGTCCATGTACACACTCAATACTTGGTCGGGGCTCCTTTTGGATTAATGATTGTATCAATGTGGCGTGGCATAGAGGCGATCAGCCTGTGGCACTGCTGAGGTGTTATGAAGGTCCAGGTTGACGAGCTGAAGGTCACTATCAAAGCAACCTGGACCTTCATAACACCTCAGCAGTGCCACAGGCTGATCGTCTTTATGCCACACCACATTGATACAGTCATTAATCCAAAAGGAGCCGCGACCAAGTATTGAGTGTGTACATGGACATACTTTTCAGTTGGACATTTCTATGAAAAAACTATTTTTTAAAATTAATTTTATGTAATATTCTATTTTCTGAGAAACTGAATTTGGGGTTTTCATGGGCTGTAAGCCATAATCTTCAAAATTAAAATAAATAAACACTTGAAATATATCACTCTCTGTGTACTGAATCTATATAATACTGTATATGGGTTTCACTTTCTGAAATGAGTGACAAAAAATATTGAACTTTTTCATGATATTCTGATTTTATGAGATATACCTGTATTGTTCTTGGATGCTGTTCTTGGATGCATCTTGGATGCTGATCCAAGATGGCACCCACAGTGGTCGCCATGGTGCTTCGCTGCGTTTTTCTTTATATGTTTTTGTTCGTCAGTTGTGTGTCTGCCAGCTCTTACACCCGTGAAGAGCTACTAAATATCAGGACTTTCACTCCCATGGACCTACTCCCAGTTTTTTTGGCTCCTGCCGCCGATCTGGTTCACTTTTTAGCCCAAAAAGTGAGACGGCGAAAGAGAGGAAGGCAAGCGGGCGCTCTCCTGCGGCTTCGCAGGAGAGGCACGCGCACGGCTTTGCCTGGCATATTTCTGTCCAATGTCAATTCTCTCTTTAACAAGGTAGAGGAACTGAGACTGCTGATGCGATTTAAGGACCTCTCCACCTCGTGTGCTCTCTGTTTTACTGAGACCTGGCTTAAGGAATCAACTCCGGACAGCGTGCTCCTCCTCGAGGGATTTCAGCTGTTTCGTGCTGATCGAGACACAGAGCTCTCCGGTAAGACCACAGGAGGAGGTGTCTGCTTTTACATCAACAGCAGCTGGTGCTCTGATGTAACGGTGATCTCCCAACACTGTTCTCCGGCTCTGGAATATCTATTCATTAACTGCAAGCCTTTTTATTCCCCGCGTGAGTTTGCTTCATTCATTCTCGCCGCTGTTTACGTCCTGCCCGACGCGGACGCGGGCGAGGCTCAGCGTGCGCGAGGCTCAGCGCGCGCTCGCGGATCACATTCAACAAACGGAGCAGACTTTCCCGGACTCTCTGGTTATTGTGGTTGGCGACTTTAACCAGAGTAACCTGAGCCACGATCTCCCCCGTTACAAACAGTTTATTAAATGCCCCACCAGAGGAAAGAACACACTGGATCACTGTTACACTACAGTGAAGGATGCGTATCGCGCTGTTCCCCGCGCTGCGCTCGGACTATCTGATCACGTGATGGTCCACTTGATTCCCACATACAGACAGAGACTGAAGCTCACTAAACCTGTTGTGAGCACTACGAGGAATTGGACCAGTGAAGCTGGGGAGAAGCTGAGCATGTGCATGGAAATAACTGACTGGGGCATGTTTAAAGGAGCCACGTATGATCTGGATGAGTACACGGACACTGTGAACTCATATATCCACTTTTGTGAGGAGAGCATTCTTCCATCGCGCACCAGGGTGAGGTACTCCAATGACAAGCCCTGGTTCACTGCTAAGCTCAGACAGATCAGGAAGGAGAAGGAAGCAGCGTTGAAAAGTGGAGACAGGGACTGCTACAGGGAGGTCAAATATCGGTTTAGCAGAGAACTGAAGAGAGCTAAGTCTGTGTACTCTGAGAGACTCCAGCAGCAGTTCACTGCTAACGACTCTGCTTCTGTGTGGAGAGGACTGAGGCAAATCACCAACTATCGGCCTCAGGCTTCTAAAGGTCAGGATGATAAAGCCCGTTGTCAAAGACTGTCCCAACACTATGTCCGTTTTGACACCTCGTCAGCTGTGTCCATCTCCCCCCTCCCCCCAGCGCCACTGCCTCCACGGTCCCCACTTCATCAAAGGCGGCCCCCCCTCCTCCCCCCCTGCCCTTGTCATCAGTGAGCAGGACGTGCACAGACAGTTCTCCAGACTGAACCCGGGCAAGGCCCCCGGCCCGCACGGCGTGTCTCCCTCCACCCTGAGACACTGTGCGGAAGAGCTGGCTCCTGTCTTCACAGACATTTTTAACACCTCCATGAAGTTATGCCACGTGCCGACCTGCCTCAAAACCTCCACCATCATCCCTATCCCCAAGAAGCCATGGATCACTGGACTTAACGACTACAGACCTGTAGCGCTCACCTCTGTAGTCATGAAGTCCTTTGAGCGCCTGGTCCTGCCCCACCTCAAGACCATCACCACTCCCCTCCTGGACCCGCTGCAATTTGCCTACCGAGCCAACAGGTCTGTGGATGATGCAGTCAACCTGGCCCTCCACTCCATCCTGCAGCACCTGGACGGGAACCTACGCCAGGATCCTGTTTGTGGACTTCAGCTCTGCATTCAACACCATCCGCCCTGCTCTGCTCCAGGACAAGCTGTCCCTGCTCAACGTGCCTGACTCCCTCTGCAGGTGGATCACCGACTTCCTGACGGACCGGAGGCAGCATGTGCGGCTGGGAAAGACTGTCTCAGACTCCGTCAGCATCAGCACTGGATCAGCCCAGGGCTGTGTACTTTCCCCCCTACTCTTCTCCCTGTATACCAACTCCTGCACCTTCAGCCACCAGTCTGTCAAGCTGATCAAGTTTGCGGATGACACCACCCTCATTGGGCTCATCTCCAACGGCGACGAGTCCGTCTACAGGAGAGAGGTGGCCCAGCTGGCGTCCTGGTGCAGCCACAACAACCTGCAGCTGAACGCTCTGAAGACAGTGGAGATGATCGTGGACTTCAGGAAAGTCACAACCCCTCTGCCCCCCGTTACCCTCACAAGCTCTCCCATCACCACTGCAGATTCCTTCCGCTTCCTGGGCACCACCATCACCCGGGACCTCAAGTGGGAGCCGACCATCAGCTCCCTCATCAAAAAGGCCCAGCAGAGGATGTTCTTCCTGCGGCAGCTGAGGAAGCTCAAGCTACCCACCAAGATGTTGGTGCACTTCTACACGGCCATCATCGAGTCCATCCTCACCACCTCCATAACCGTGTGGTACGCAGGAGCCACTGCCAGGGACAGACTAAGGCTGCAGCGCGTCGTGCGCACTGCTGAGAAGGTGATCAGCTGCAAGCTCCCATCCCTCCAGGACCTGTACATCTCCAGGACCCGGAGGCGTGCAGGCCGGATCATAGCCGATCCTTCACACCCTGGTCACGTACTGTTTGCCCCCCTCCCCTCAGGTAGAAGACTTCGGTCCATTCAGACTAAAACCTCCCATCACATGAACAGCTTCTTCCCCTCTGCCATCAGACTGCTGAACACTAAGTGACTTATTAGACTCTCGTGCACTATGTACAGCAGCTCAACCAGACTCATGTCAATTCACTGTTTTCTTTTTGCATTACCGACTGCACTATGTGGTACTCCACAATATCTGCTACTCGCTAATATATTTAAAATTGCTTTGACTAGTATTACTCATTCATATTCTACATTTTATTGCATGTATAGTTTTATTTCTATCTTTTATTTTTTCATGTTTAATGTTGCAGCATCGCACCGTGACAAATTCCTAGTTTGTGTACTACATGAACAATGGCAATAAATCTTATGTTAATGTTATGTTAATGTTAAGGCCAATTGTCAGTCCGGTTGTTTGGTTCTGCTGACCTGAACCCAGTCCATCACTGTGAGTGGCACTCTGTTTGGCTGCATTCGGCATTGTGGTTGTGATGGAGTGACTGTCATGTCTGCTGTGGGGTGTCCACCAGGTTGTGATGGTTCTGCTGCATTCTGTTTGGTCACGGACTCTTCATCCTGCATATCAGTGGTGGCTCCTGGAGGCTGATGCTGGCCGTGGATTCGGAAGACATTGGGTGGTTCTATTGCGTTCTGTTTGGTCATGGACCCTTCATCCTGCAGCTCACCGGCGACTCCTGGAGGCTGGTGCCAGGTGTGGATTCGGAAGCAGTCCTACTTCCTCTCTCTCTCACCTGGTGCTGGTTGAGGTTGGGGTGACGTGTTGCTGTTGTCGGCAATGGGATGCGCATCGGGCCGTCCTTGGTCACCGGAGTTCCCTATCTCCATGAACTCCCTCTTCTGCAGCTACATGGCAGCTGCCTGAAGCTCATGCTGGGCGAGGATTGGAGGTGAGTCCGGTTTGTTCTCCCTTTCTTCTGTGAAGTCTGGTCGTGGTGATATGTTGTTGTCACCGTTAGTAGAACCTGCACCGGGTGGTTGTGTCCCAGGGTTCCCGATAGACAGAAGCTCCCTCTTCTGCAGCTCCATAATGGCTCCTTGAGGCTTATGCTGGGCTAGGAATTGAGGCGAGTCCAGTCACTGCTCTCCTTCTGTGCTGTGTTCTCCCTCTGCACTGTGTTCACTCTCTGTTCTGTGCTCACTATCTAGCTTGACACTGATTAGCTCATCTCTTAAGGGTCCAAAGGCACACATGCTTGCTAATACTCAGACCTCCAATGCATAACGCCAAGTTGACTCACCCACCTTTTGGCTGTGGTTGAAGAAAGCAATTCTTCGGGACGTAACGTTGGTCCAGCCATAGTAATGTCTCTCTATCAGAATCATGCATTCGCCGAATGAGTCCGCTTGACCCAAAGTACGGAGCATGCACCGTCCTTCCTTGTCGAAGCCAAGAACCAGTATGCTCTTTAGCTTCTCGTTGTCAACGCCATTCAGGCCAGCTGCATCGACATAATCTTTAAACGTGTCGAATCAGTGGTGCCACGGGACGGGCGGCTCACCTGGGGTGTCCAGAAACAGTCATAGTGACCCCAAACACACTTCATGGTTGAAATCTCGTCGCCAAATGTTATGTCTGTAAAACTGGAGAGACTAACAGAGAGTGGTGTCTACTTGGAACACAAACTTTATTACAACAAGCTATGTGACTTACAATACTAGTGTGTTATTGTATGTTGAGCCAATGGAAAAAGAGGGGCAAGAGGCCTTAAGATGGCCGACTCTCCCATTATATCAGCTCGGCGTGATGACATCACCAAATGGCTACATCATCACACCGGTGCCATTTAACCCTGTGATTTCTTATACCACATAATTCATGCTAGATTTTCCAATGCCAAAAACTTGGAAAGATCTGAAGTATTCTTTACTTCTTCATCGCTCTTAATAGCATCTTAACAGTGCAATCAGTATTAACTGAGGTTAACCTATCAGCTGAATGGGGCTTAATCACCATTATTCTTAATTCATTTTATTTTGTTATTAATCAGCTGTGGTGATTTACACATTTATTCTGACAAGACTAATGTTTTTTCATTAATTTATGATGTCACCACTTGCCACCATTTGGCTATTTCTTACCAAGCAGATGAACTAAGGACACTACTGTGATTTAGTCAGCTAGACTATGATGAGGGTAAGAGTTATCTTGCCTGCAGAGGCATTATGACTACAGAACACCACACCTTTGGTGTGTAAACCTGTGAGTAGATTTGTAACTAAATCATCCTGGTATTAAAATCTTACTCTGGATTCATTATCTAGACATTTAATTTTATATAATGACATTCAAGTAGACCAAGTCTACCTACGGGTACAAATAAGTAACAAAAAAAAAATTAAAAAAAAAAAATTCAGTTTTCAAATTTAGAATTCAGGTCCCCCCCCCCACCAAAAAAAAAAGGTAAATAATAACTTTACCTTTACCAAATTTACCAGAAAAAAAAACATGCAAATTTAGATGAAAATAGTTTAAATTCACAAGAAAAAAGTAACAACTTGATAGTAAAAAAAAATAAAATAAAATAAAATAAAATCTGAAATTTAAATGATTCTGCAAATATGTATGGAAAAAGGCTTATTTTCCATGACAAATTTGAGAAAAATGTTACATTTTTGTGGGAAAACAACATGGGGGAAATACTGCATATTTATACAAAAAGTAGGCAAATGTACAAGAAAAAAATGTCTCTGATTTACAGGAAAAGCTGTAAAACTATGACAAAAAAGTTGCACACGAAAAAGTGACATTAGAAATGTCACAGTGCTACATAAAACACTAATGAAATTTACTAACGGAGAAGAAAGATAGGACAGAATATTTGGAGCCCCAAAAGTTGGTAGTGAGGACAGCTCTAACCTTAAGTGGGTTTGTAATGTGCTTTTAGTTGAGATATATATATATATATATATATATATATATATATATATATATATATATATATACAGTTAGGCCCAGAAATATTTGGACAGTGACACAATCTTCATGATTTGGGCTCTGTATGCCACCACATTGGATTTGAAATGAAACAACTACAACGGAATTGAAGTGCAGACTTTAAGGTTTAATTCAAGGGGTTGAACAAAAATATATGATTAAACATGTAGGGATTGTAGCTATTTTTATACAAACGCTCCTCATTTCAGGGGCTCAAAAGTAATTGGACAAATAAACATAACCCTAAGTAAAATGTTACTTTTCAATATTTTGTTGAGAATCCTTTGCAGGCAATGACTGCCTGAAGTCTGGAATCCATGGACATCACCAAACGCTGGGTTCCAGCAAGTGACCCAGTGCCATTGGAAGCCATGCATGCCCATGCCATCACACTGCCTCCACCATGTTTTACAGAAGATGTGGTGTGCTTTGGATCATGAGCTGTTCCAATTCTTCTCCAAACTTTCTTCTTCCCATCATTCTGGTACAGGTTGATCTTAGTCTCATCTGCCCAAAGAATGCTGTTCCAGAACTGGGCTGGCTTCTTCAGGTGTTTTTTGGCAAAGTCAATTCTGGCCTTTCTATTTTTGAGGCTGATTAATGGTTTGCACCTTGTGGTGAATCCTTTGAATTTACTCTCATGAAGTCTTCTCTTTATGGCAGACTTAGATACTGATACACCTACTTCCTGGAGAGTGTTCTTCACTTGAGTGGATGTTGTGACGGGGTTGTTCTTCACCATGGAAAGGATTCTGCGATCATCCACCACTGTTGTCTTCCGTGGACGTCCGGGCCTTTTTGAGTTCCCAAGCTCACCAGTGCACTCTTTTTTTCTCAGAATGTACCAAACTGTTGATTTGGCCACTCCTAACATTTCTGCTATCTCTCTGATGGATTTCTTCTTTTTTTTCAGCCTCAGGATGGTCTGTTTCACCTCCATTGAGAGCTCCTTTGACCGCATGTTGTGTGTTCACAGCAACAGCTTCCAAATGCAAATGCCACACCTGGAATCAACTCCAGACCTTTTAACTGCTTAATTGATGACAAGTTAACGAGGGAAGAGCCCATGCAGCCTTGTTCTTTTTTTTTGCAGCCTTCTGAGTCAATTGTCCAATTACTTTTGGTCCCTTGAAAAAGAGGCGGCTACGTATTAAAGAGCTGTAATTCCTAAACCCTTGCTCCAATTTGGATGTGAATACTCTCAAATTACAGCTGAGAGTCTGCACTTTAAGCCCATATTGATTATATAATTGTATCCTGAATATGTTTTCGTAAACAGCCAAAATAACAAAACTTGTGTCACTGTCCAAATATTTTTGGGCCTAACTATATATACAGTTTGGCCCAGAAATATTTGGACAGTGACACAATCTTCATGATTTGGGCTCTGCATGCCACCACATTGGATCTGAAATGAAACAACTACAACGGAATTGAAGTGCAGACTTTAAGGTTTCATTCAAGGGGTTGAACAAAAATATAAACATGTAGGAATTGTAGCTATTTTTATACAAACACTTCTCATTTCAGGGGCTCAAAAGTAATTGGACAAATAAACATAACCCTAAGTAAAATGTTACTTTTCAATATTTTGTTGAGAATCCTTTGCAGGCAATGACTGCCTGAAGTCTGGAACCCATGGACATCACCAAACGCTGGGTTTCCTCCTTTGTGATGCTTTGCCAGGCCTTTACTGCAGCCGTCTTCAGTTGTTGCTTGTTTGTGGGTCTTTCTGCCTTAAGTTTTGTCTTGAACAAGTGAAATGCATGCTTGATTGGGTTGAAATCTGGTGATTGACTCGGCCATTGCAGAATATTCCACTTCTTTGCTTTAAAAAAAAACTCCTGGGTTGCTTTTGCAGTATGTTTTGGATCATTGTGTCCTTCTGTACTGTGAAGCACCGTCCAATAAACTTTGCTGCATTTGGCTGAATCTGAGCAGAAAGTATATCCCTATACACTTCAGAATTAATCCGGCTGCTTCTGTCTTTTGTCACATCATCAATAAACACAAGTGACCCAGTGCCATTGGAAGCCATGCATGCCCATGCCATCACACTGCTTCCACCATGTTTTACAGAAGATGTGGTGTGCTTTGGATCATGAGCTGTTCCAATTCTTCTCCAAACTTTCTTCTTCCCATCATTCTGGTACAGGTTGATCTTAGTCTCATCTGCCCAAAGAATGCTGTTCCAGAACTGGGCTGGCTTCTTCAGGTGTTTTTTGGCAAAGTCAATTCTGGCCTTTCTATTTTTGAGGCTGATTAATGGTTTGCACCTTGTGGTGAATCCTTTGTATTTACTCTCATGAAGTCTTCTCTTTATGGCAGACTTAGATACTGATACACCTACTTCCTGGAGAGTGTTCTTCACTTGAGTGGATGTTGCGACGGGGTTATTCTTCACCATGGAAAGGATTCTGCGATCATCCACCACTGTTGTCTTCCGTGGACGTCCGGGCCTTTTTGAGTTCCCAAGCTCACCAGTGCACTCTTTTTTTCTCAGAATGTACCAAACTGTTGATTTGGCCACTCCTAACATTTCTGCTATCTCTCTGATGGATTTCTTCTTTTTTTTTCAGCCTCAGGATGGTCTGTTTCATCTCCATTGAGAGCTCCTTTGACCGCATGTTGTGTGTTCTCAGCAACAGCTTCCAAATGCAAATGCCACACCTGGAATCAACTCCAGACCTTTTAACTGCTTAATTGATGACAGGTTAACGAGGGAAGAGCCCATGCAGCCTTATTTTTTTTTGCAGCCTTCTGAGTCAATTGTCCAATTACTTTTGGTCCCTTGAAAAAGAGGCGGCTACGTATTAAAGAGCTGTAATTCCTAAACCCTTGCTCCAATTTGGATGTGAATACATCCAACATAAATTACATTTACAATTTACATTTACATAAATTACAGCTGAGAGTCTGCACTTTAAGCCCATATTGATTATATAATTGTATCCTAAATATGTTTTCGTAAACAGCTAAAAGTGACCATACAGGAAAAGCAACAGGCTGGAGGAGGTGACAACTGCTGCAAGAAAAAAATGCTGGAAGAAGCATTGCAACTTTTTATTTATCAATTTATTTATATTTTTAGCACTGCCTTCATTGCAAATAGACCCTTAAACACCAACAAACTCAACAGGTACAGTGTTAAGGTGATGAATCTTATTATGCTCGAAGCTAAATCACTATACAGTGATGATAAACCATCAGTATCTCAGTGTGTGGTCACTACCTTATTTGTGTAATGCTGTCTTGTGATTAAATAAAATGGGAATGGAAAACTAGAAATGTGATTCTAAACTCAATAAATAAATTAAAGAAATAAATCTGTGATGCTGTATTGTAGTGCTTTTGAACTCATTTTAACATACGTAAAAAAATTTATAAAAAGTTAAGGAATATGAAATACATCTATTCTTTCATTCATCTATTTGGTATTTATTTCTTATATATTCGTTTAGGTACTCTTTTGTGTAGTTGTGGTATTTTAATAGAGGATAGAAGATCTGAAAATGATCTGCAGGGAAAATAATCAATTTCTTTTAACGTGAATATTTAAGAATATCCTTCAGAATGACTTAGTATTCAAAAGTGGTAAAACTTGCCTCTTAATTTTATAATTATCAAAATCATGACATTTTAAAAATACAGAACAGTTTAAGGTTGATTTGAATTTTGTGGGGATAAAAAGCAATATTTAACCGCACTTTTTATTTAATGACCGGTGGTCGGAGTAGATTTTGTTTGTACTTGATAAATGTTAGGAGCTGCTAACATTTTGATGAATGCTGAAACACATAAGGGCAGCGTGATGGCGGAGTGGTTAGCACTGCGGCAGCACAGCAACTCACCCTTTGCCGAGAGATCATGAGTTCAATCCCAGCCCCCGACCAACAGTGATCTGTGTGGAGTTTGCATGTTCTCCCCGTGTCTGTGTGGGTTTATGCCGGGATTTCTCTGGTTTCCTCCCACATGCCAAAAACATGCAAATCAGGTTAATTGGCATCAAACTGGGGATTCTAAATTGTCCTTCAGTATGACTGTGAGAGTGAATGGTTGTCTGTCTTTCTGTGTTGGCCTGCAATGGACTGAAGATCTGTCGAGGGTGCACCCTGCCTCTCGGCCAGAGATGCTAGGATAGGCTCCAGCTCCCCCGCGACCCAAAAAGGATTAAGAGGAATAAGATGGATGGATGGATGGATGGATGGATGGATGAAACACATAAATTTCACTCTGTTGATGAACAAATCCATTCTGATCACATTTCATGAATGATTAATACAATGTAAAGATCAAATTTGCATGAGAAAAGCTAATCATTTCTCAGATCAGCTCAACCCTACCAGGCAGCACATTAATTCTGTGGTGTACTCCCATAGCTTTAACTCATATTAGCAAACTAGCAACCAGCTAACTTCAGACAATTCATGAGCTAAATCAATAATATGATATTTACCTTATTTTGGACAAGGGAGTTTGTCCTTTTATTTGACAATCAATTTAAAATGGTTAGTTGCCCATGTGGAGATCTTTTCATTTTCTCTCACTTGTAAGCTGAATGCATTCTAGACGAGCACCCCCACCTGCTGCGGCCACCAGCCGTCCTTAACTGACTCTGACTGAGAAAAGGCCCAAGGACCGGTTGGGCAATACCAAGTCTGCAACTGGGGGGGGGGGGGGTGTTACATTGTCTGATTATTAGAAATGTTACTTTCCGTTGCTTGCAAATGGAAAAAATGACAACTTCTTTATGCTCAATTGTAGATTTTTTTTTAAATTAATTATAACTATATGATTACTGGGGACTTATATTGGCTGGATTTGATTTTTTGGGGGGTAGCAACCCCTCCACCCCCCGCCCCATAAATTACGCCTATACTGTGAGTGCATACCTCCGCCAAGGCCCTATCTTGCAATGTACAGATGGACGGTGAAATGAGCAGGCAAAGGATTGGACGGGAGGACAAAGGGAGGGAGGAATGGAGCCTTAGCGGAGCTATGCGCTCTCTGAGTGCCCTCTCATGTTTCTAAGTATCCACATTATCCCCTTATATGCAGGAGGTACACTTGAGTACAGCAGATTCAGTTCTTTTCATAATGTGACCAATTTTAATGACTTACAGTACATTTAACTGGAGTGAATTATTAATCTCACAATTATGCATATTGGTATGACCTGTTCAAACTGTCATAGTTTGGGCCTCATCATAGGATCAAGTCCACACTTTATGTCCATTTATTGGTTATTTTGTGATAATGTATGATTATTATTTGCATTTATTGCCTTCTGTGTTCCCCTGAGTCCTCTGTCATTGCTGTGTCATCCCCTGTTTGGTCCTGGGTCTGTGTGTATATCTGTTTATCTACTGTTCCAACTCCCCATGTTTTCCATATCCTGAGCCACTGCCCTCTCTGTAGTACTCCTGTCTGGTCATTGTCATGTTTCATGTGCATCCCCTGTTTGTGATTATCTGTACAGCCTTGCTCGTCCTGGCTCCTCACCTGCAGCTGCCCTTGACTGTTCCCCAGCTTGCTCTCATCTGTAATTAGTTATCGCCGTACAGTCATGTGAAAACATTAGGACACCCCATTAAATATTCAGTTCTTTATTAATAAATGTTCACATATTTATGTCTAACCTTGTTTTTGTTTTTGTTTGTATTTTTTAACATTTATTTTAGTCATTTTAAGTGGGAATGAATGTGGGGGGGTCCTAAAAAAGATGGGGGGGTTGTCCTAATTTATTTGTCGCTATTTGTTTAGAATTACATTTTACAGAAAATTTAAAACAAAATCTTTAATTCATTACCTCCGCCAGGCCGAAAAGGCCAGGAGGAGGTTATGTTTTTGCCGGCGTTTGTCTGTCTGTTTGTCTGTCTGTCTGTTGGTTAGCAAGATATCTCAAAAAGTCTTGGACGGATTTCCATGACACTTTCAGGCGTTGTTGGAAATGGTACAAGGAAGAACTGATTAAATTTTGGGGGTGATCCGGTTCACCGTCTGAATACAGGAATTTTTTAAAGCGTTTTTCAACACTGTGACATACAGCCATTTTCAACATGTGCGCAGGCGCAATGGAGGGCGCTGGTCGTCGTGTCTGCAACACAAACTCCGCGTTCTTCAACGTTTTAGGCACAAAAGCACGCGGAAAACACTGCTGGCCTGGGCCCGCCAGCGTGCCTGTGTTTGCGCGCAACTACAAAACCTCACACGGGCAGCTGTCCACCGACGGATTCTTTGGCAGAAATTCCCCGGCCAGCCATAGGAGCCGCGTATTTGGCAGAAATTCACCGGCCAGCCATAGGCGCTGCGCAAAAACGAGCTCTCTGCCGGCGAAGCTTCTAAATTCTCGTTTGCCGCGGAGCCCAACCCCAAAATAATATAATATAAAACCCACGGCAACCTGTCCACCCAATTTGCATCCATCAGTGGAGGAGATGGACACAACAGCAACACTTCAGTTTATTACCTCCGCCAAGGAGGCAATGCTTTTACTACTGAACCACTAATCCTATCACTATCAGATTGATTGTCATTGATTAATTGTGTGTTTATTGCACTGTCCCTGTCAAATAAACAAATAATCATTGTGAATCCAATTGCTAGTCATATGTTTACATGCTCAAGGGCTGGGTGGGCTGCACGGTGGCGCAGTGGTTTAGCACTGTGGCAGCACAGTTTTACCCTTGGCCGGGAGACCGCGGGGATCATGAGATCGTGGGTTCGATCCCAGCCCCCGACCAACAGTGAGCTGTGTGGAGTTTGCATGTTCTCCCCGTGTTGCGCGGGTTTACTCCGGGATTTCTCCGGTTTCCTCCCGCACACCAAAAACATGTAGGTTTAGGGCGCTCGCGCACGCAGCGACCAGCAGCCGGTGGCTTGTCACCAGACTGCAAACCAAGTCTACCTACGGGTACAAATAAGTAACAAAAAAAAAAAAAGGAATCTGAAAACGTACACACAAACACTGTATGGGGGGAATTGTGGCGCTTGGCGGAGGTCTGCGCTCTCCGAGTGCTTTTCAAGTTTTTAATTGTTTAGTTGTATTACATGACCATCACCGGTGTGGTGGCTCAGTTGGTATCACCCTGTTGGTGTCACCCTGTGGTACTGCCGAGGTGTCATGGAGGGCCAGGTTGCTTTGATAGCGCCCTTCAGCTCGTCTGCATTGTTGGGTTTGGTGTCTCTCATCTTCCTCTTGACAATACTCCATAGATTCTCTATGGAGTTGAAGTCAGGCTAGTTTTCTGGTCACTCAAGCACAGTGATACCATGGTCATTTAACCAGGTTTTGGTACTTTTGGCAGTGTGGACAGGTACCAAGTCCTCCTGGAAAATAAAACCAGCATTTCCATAAAGCTTGTCAGCAAAAGGAAGCATAAAGTGCTCTAAAATTTGCTGGTAGATGGCTGCACTGACTTTGGACTTGATAAAACACAGTGGACCAACACTAGCAGATAACATGGCTCCTCAAATCATCACTGACTGTAGAAACTTCACACTAGACCTCAAGTAACTTAGATTCTGTGCCTCTCCACTCTTCCTCCAGACTCTGGAACCTTGATTTCCAAATGATATGCAAAATTTACTTTCATCTGAAAAGAGGTCAACTGCTGGTGTTGGTCCACTGTGTTTTATCAAGTCCAAAGTCAGCGCAGTCACCTACCAGCAGATTTTAGAGCACTTCATGCTTCCCTCTGCTGACAAGCTTTATGGAGATGCTGATTTCATTTTCCAGCAGGACTTGGCACCTGCCCACACTGCCAAAAGTGCCAAAACCTGGTTTAATGATCATGGTATCACTGTGCTTTATTGGCCAAAAAACTAGCCTGACTTCAACTATATAGAGAATTTATGGAGTATTGTCAAGAGGAAGGTGAGAGACACCAGACCCAACAATGAAGACGAGCTGAAGGCCGCTATCAAAGGAACGTGGGCCTTTTTAACACCTCAGCAGTATCACAGGCTGATCACCTCCATGCCACACCACACTGATGCAGTAATTAATCCAAAAGGAGCCCTGACCAAGTATTGAGTGTATACATGGACATACTTTTCAGTAGGCCGACATTTCTATTAAAAATCCATTTTTAAAATTAATTTTATGTAATATTCTAATTTTTTGAGAAACTGAATTTGGGTTTTCCTGAGCTGTAAGCCATAATCATCAAAATTAAAAGAAATAAACACTTGAAATATATCACTCTGTGTGTAATTAATCGATATAATATAGGAGTTTCATTTTCTGAATTGAATTACTGAATTTAATTAACTTTTCGATGACATTCTAATTTATTGAGATGCACCTCTGTGTGTGTGTGTGTGTGTGTGTGTGTGTGTGTGTGTGTGTGTGTATATCACCACCCAGTGTTCGTCTGGGTGGTGTTGTCCATCTGTTTTTCTCTGTCGGATACCCAGAATCCCTGTAAGTTATTCTGCCAGTCATGTCTTCAGTTTGTGTTTCAGCTCCCATGCTGCTAATTTGTTTGTTCATTTGTGTTTGTTAATAAATGACCATGATACACTGGAGTTCAGCCTGCTTTATGAGTCCAACACCTGTACCTATTGGAGGTAGCCATGACAGTACGACGCCACTAAACATGGACTCCACAGGTACGGATTTCAGTGTGCTTGAGTTGGACGAGGATGAGTGTTGGGCAGCTCAGCTGGTCGAGGAGTTAATTTCTGATGCTCGGTCATGCTACACTCCAGAGCAGGCTACGATGTTCCTGGACGCCGCGGCCGGAGTGGTTTTGGATTACCCCAGTATGTGGGACTACCGCAGTCTGAGTAGACTGTTCATTTCATTATCTGATTTGTTAAATTCGCTCCACAGACTGGTGAAAAGCCCGGAGTCTGTGCCGTTGAGACAGTGTCCCCTGACTCCGACATTGTCCTCTTCTCCTCGCCACTTACCAGCCTTGCTGCCACACCACGGGAGAGAGAGGGGTTTGCCTGAGACACCAAAGACTGTGCCGACGAGACGTGGCCCCGGTGTCTTCAGCCTCTCCTCACCCACCAGCTCCAGCCTGCATATCCCCAGCTCCGCAGCCTCATTCAGGATAGGAGGAAAGCGTTCCCTGCACACCAAAATCTGGGCCAATGACCGAGCATTCCCTGGTTTCAGAATCACAGAAGCCTGAGCTGATTGTAAAACATCCCCTGGTTTCCACCATTCCTGCATCTGTGTCACACTGTGTCCCCGACAACAAGGAGCTGGAGGAGCGCCGGCAGGTTCTGCAGCCACAGACTGAACTTTTACTGGAGTGTAAGCCCTGGCTCACACCAGAACTTGTTTTTCCACCTCGTGGGAATCAACACACTTCAAGGGTCCCAGCGAGGATGCTAGCTCTGAGGAAACACCACTTCTCCCAGTGTTACACCGCTACTCCTCCAGTGCCCTTAGCTCCTGTTCCACAGTGTTCCAGCTTCTTCTCAGCTTTTTTTGGAGTGCTTGCCAATACTGGGTGGGAACAGACTGATCATGGAGGTGCCTGCTGTTTCCGAAGCTCCTGTGCCAGCCCCACGTTGCTTCCCAGCACCACCACCAGCTCCAGCTCTCTCCTCGGTGCACGCATCAGCTCACGCTCCACCAACTTCGCCTGTGAATAAGCCTGCAGCTCAGCCTGTTAATAAGCCTGCAGATCAGCCTG
This sequence comes from Pholidichthys leucotaenia, assembly GCA_020510985.1. Lineage (NCBI taxonomy): Eukaryota > Metazoa > Chordata > Actinopteri > Cichliformes > Pholidichthyidae > Pholidichthys > Pholidichthys leucotaenia. The sequence continues at coordinate 179,409,712 of CM035839.1, read as the reverse complement.
TGAATGAGCCTGCAGCTTAGTCTGTCAGCAAGCCTGCAGTTTTGCCACGCACCATACCCGTTAAGCCGGCTCCTTCAGTTGCTCGCGAGGTGCGTGTCACAGCTCCGGCTGTCCCCGAGGCGCACGCTATGGCTCCTGCTGTCCATGAGGTGCACGTCACAGCTCCAGCTGTTCTCGAGGAGCACGCTCCTATTCCTGTTTGGCCCGAGGTGCGTGCTCTATTTCCTGCGGCTCATCCAGAGGCGGTCACTAGTGGTGTGCGATACTGCAAGATTTGGTATGATCCGATATCAAGCAAATACAGGGCCAGTATCGACAATACCAATATGATACTGATACTGATACTGATACTTTCTAATAACTAAGGTGGATGCATCGTCAGATTACTAAATCTGAATGAATTTTCATGACCTTTAAGTGATTTTACCTTTGGATTATTAATTAGTTAAAACTCAGGACAGAATTTGTGCAAAGTTTATAGGTAAATAGAAAATACTTTATTATCACAATAAAACTTTTTTTCAGAAACAATAGAACAGTAACAAAACAGTTTTTCCCCATACATTGTCATGTCTGGATTTTTTGCTTAAATAAACAAACTGCAAAAAATTATCACTCAAGAGCAAATTAAAATTAATTCTTTTTTGAGGTAAAGTGTTCAGAAACTACAATACAAAAATTAAATAAAATGTCTCTCTTCATTTAAAAATATAGCCACATGGTGCTCCTCTTCCTCTTTGCCCTTCTTCTGCTCCGCCTCTGTGCTGCTCGTGTGTGTGTGTGTGTGTGTGTGTGTGCAAAAGGCAGCAGCCGGCAGCTGATGCTTGCTAGCTTGTTTACCTGGCGCTGCTGAGTCATATGATGGCACAACGTAAAAACACTAGTAATGCACATAAATGCTGGTTGCCAACCGCCATAAAACCACAAGAAAAAGAAGAAGAGGAGCAAAGTGTGCCCCAATGCGCCCGCTCTGTGCTGTGACGGGAGCCGCACTCACAGACACACTACAGTGGTATTAATCAATATCAATACTGTATCAACGTTGGTATTGATATTATCAATATTTGGATCAATCCACCCACCACTAGCGGTCACCCCAGCTGCAGTGGACCTGTGTCATATACTGGCCCCTTCGGGGCAGAAGGACAAACTCAGGCACTTGATCACACTCATGACATTTATTAACAGAACAAAACATAAGTCCAAAACTGTGCAAATCATTACTCTATAAATTCAATAAATCTCTGTCAGTGTGTGTGTCTGTCCGTGTGTCATGATCATAGGACATCATAGGACAGTCTATGATGTTCCTATGATGTCTGCATGATGCCCTATGACACCTGCCTTGATGTCTTTATGATGTCATATAGATCATAGGACAGTGTATGATGTTCCTATGATGTCTGCATGATGTCCTATGATGCCTGCCTTGATGTCTTTATGATGTCATATAGATCACCCGATTAAGAATAGGACACACTAATTTAAATCAGACGCTACATAAATGGAGAGCAATAGAGTGAGGAGAACTGCTGCAGGTCAGGAAAGATCCCGTGAAGATGAAACAGCTGAGGTTCAAGCAGTACCTCCCAGGCATGACTGTGTTGCATGTCAGAAAAGATGCCATGAAGACGAAAGACCTGAGGCTCGAGCAGTACGTCGCAGACATGACCGTGTTGCACGTCAGAAAAGATGCCGTGAAGATGAAACACCTGAGGTTTGAGCCACCACCTTTCACAGTAGAACAAAATGTCCTCTCATTCTCGCTGATGAATCAACTTGCAGTGTAAGTGAAAATAACAGCACTGCAACAGTCTTTAGGATGACACATCGCATGGTCGTGGATGAAGTGTCCATGATGGATCGGCCTGCACTGGAAGCAGCAGATTGAATGTTTCAGTGGCTCCGGAGGTCACACAAGCCATTTGGTGGCATCACAATGGTCTTCAGTGGCAACTGGAGGCAAATCCTTACTATTGTACCACATGGTAACAGAACAGAAATCATAGGAAGGTGTTTCAAGAGCTCATACCTATGGAAAAATGTTGAAAATATTTGTCTAACAGAAAACATGAGGATCTGTCAAGCTGTAGAAGATCAACAAGCTGAAGAACATTTTGCTAAATTTCTCTTGGACCTTGGGGAAGGAAAAATTCTAGTAGTTCCAGAACAGGGCGAGTTTGCAATTGGACTCGATGAAAGACTAATGATTCCAGGTGGCAAATTGGAAGACATTGTCAGTTGGGTGTATGAAGACATGCAAGTCAATGTTTCAAATCCAAGATGGTTATGTGAGCATGTCATATTATGCCCGACGAACTCTGAAGTTGACACAGTCAGTGAGTACATGACAAAGATTTTCCCAGGAGAGGAACACATTTGCAACAGTGTTGACACTGTAGACTCTGAGGGTAATCATACAGTGGGGCAAAAAAGTATTTAGTCAGCCACCAATTGTGCAAGTTCTCCCACTTAAAAGATGAGCGAGGTCTCCAATTTTCATTATAGGTATACCTCAACTATGAGAGACAAAATGAGAAAAAAAAAATAAATCCAGAAAATCACATTGAAGGATTTTTAATGAATTAATTGGTGAATTCCTCAGTAAAATAAGTATTTGGTCACCTACAAACAAGCAAGATTTCTGGCTCTCACAGACCTGTAACTTCTTCTTTAAGAGGCTTCTCTGTCCTCCACACATTACCTGTATTAATGGCACCTATTTGAACTCGTTATCAGTATAAAAGACACCTGTCCACAACCTCAAACAGTCAGACTCCAAACTCCACTATGGCCAAGACCAAAGAGCTGTCAAAGGACATCAGAAACTAAATTGTAGACCTGCACCAGGCTGGGAAGACTGAATGTGCAATAGGTAAGCAGCTTGGTGTGAAGAAATCAACTGTGGGAGCAATTATTAGAAAATGGAAGACATACAAGACCACTGATAATCTCCCTCGATCTGGGCTCCACGCAAGATCTCACCCCATGGGGTCAAAATTATCACGAGAACGGTGAGCAAAAATCCCAGAAACACATGGGGGGACCTAGTGAATGACCTGCAGAGAGCTGGGACCAAAGTAACAAAGGCTACATCAGAAACACACTACGCCGTCAGGGACTCAAATCCTGCAGTGCCAGACGTGTCCCCCTGCTTAAGCCAGTACATGTCCAGGCCCGTCTGAAGTTTGCTAGAGAGCATTTGGATGATCCAGAAGAGGATTGGGAGAATGTCATATGGTCAGATGAAACCAAAATAGAACTTTTTGGTAAAAACTCAACTTGTCGTGTTTGGAGGAGAAAGAACACCATACCTACTGTGAAGCATGGGGGTGGAAACATCATACTTTGGGGCTGTTTTTCTGCAAAGGGACCAGGACGACTGATCCGTGTAAAGGAAAGAATGAATGGAGCCATGTATCATGAGATTTTGAGTGAAAACCTCCTTCCACCAGCAAGGGCATTGAAGATGAAACGTGGCTGGGTCTTTCAGCATGACAATGGTCCCAAACACACCGCCCGGGCAATGAAGGAGTGGCTTCGTAAGAAGCATTTCAAGGTCCTGGAGTGGCCTAGCCAGTCTCCAGATCTCAACCCCATAGAAAATCTTTGGAGGGAGTTGAAAGTCTGTGTTGCCCAGCGACAGCCCCAAAACATCATTGCTCTAGAGGAGATCTGCATGGAGGAATGGGCCAAAATACCAGCAACAGTGTGTGAAAACCTTGTGAAAACTTACAGAAAACGTTTGACCTCTGTCATTTACAACAAAGGGTATATAACAAAGTATTGAGATGAACTTTTGTTATTGACCAAATACTTATTTTACCGAGGAATTTACCAATTAATTCATTAAAAATCCTTCAATGTGATTTTCTGGATTTTTTTTTTCTTATTTTGTCTCTCATAGTTGAGGTATACCTATGATGAAAATTGGAGACCTCTCTCATCTTTTAAGTGGGAGAACTTGTACAATTGGTGGCTGACTAAATACTTTTTTACCCCACTGTACATACCCAACTGAGTTTCTAATTACACTCTGCCCATCTGGAATGCCTCCTCATCGCATCACTTTAAAGGTGGGAATGGTGATCATGCTACTGTGAAACTCTGACCAACAAAACGGATATTGCAATGGCTCAAGATACATCATTGAACAAATACAGCCTCACCTGTTGGTTGCAACATCTGTGATTGGTGTCAATGCTGGACGCACTCTCCTGATTCCATGAATCACACTCACAACATCTGACAACATGTTTCCATTCACCTTGCGATGTAACCAGTTTCCAGTAAGACCCTGCTTTGCCATGACTGTGGCCAGTCTTTACAGTGCGTTGGTGTTTTCTGCACAAGAGATTTCTTTAGCCATGGTCAATTCGACGCTGCCGTGGGCAGAGTTGGCAGATAAAGCAGTCTTTGTATTCTCCCTCAAGATGAAGAAACTAAGCAAAAGCGTTGCTTTCTGAGCAGTGTTGTTTTTAAAGAGGTGCTGACACAGTAAAAATGTGTAACCTTGAAGAATGACAGTCTACACTACAAATGTGTAAAATGCCAAGCAAAGCGTTAATTTCCTCCGGGTGCTCCAGTTTCTTGATTTCTACGGGCATGCATGGGTATCCACTAGTATACCAGAAATGAAAAAAACTTACAGCTGACATCCCTGGGCTGGCAACACCCAGCGAACAAAGGAGTAAACAGGGAGATAACAGATATGAGTCCAAATTGACATTCACTAGTGCAGCACCGAATGAATGAAATGAGTAGACTAAAGACAGGCAGATAACAGTGTGAATGGGCACAGGCGTGCGTGCATCTGAGCAAGGGGACAGAGAGAATCATAATGATAACTGGGATCAGCTGATGATGATGAGAGGGAGGCAAACCACACTTGGCAGCCGACAGGGCACACCCCTGCAGGGCTTCACGCCCTTGACAGCTGTCAACAGTAAAAAAGGACTAAACTGGATATAAGGAATAACAATGACAAGTCAAGGTGTAATTCTAGATCAGTACAGAAAATGAACACAAGCAGAAAAAATGACAATAGGAACAATCCTACAAAAAGAACATAATTGCAACATATAAATGGACAGACAGAAAAGGCCATGAAACAGAGTCTGGAAATCTCCAGCCCTGGGTTCATGACAGAGCCCCCCTCTCAAGGGGTGGGCCCTAGACACCCCAGGGTAACACCAAAAGGGAACAAAACAAAAACAGGGGGGAAACAAAACAGGCCAGGGGGGAACAAAACAACCCTGCTTGGGACCCACACCAGAAAACACAGAATAAAGGGCCCCGGTCCATGGAGCTCTAAAGTTCAGGGGGCCGCCCAAAGTCCCAGGCCCAGCTGACAGCAAAGTGAACTAGGTCAGGTGGCCTGCCGAAGTCCTAGGCCAGCTGGACGGCCAGGTGGTACGAGTCGGGTGGCCTGCCAGAGAACATGGACCACCTGACCCGGCGCTGAACAGAAGAGGTGGCCCAGAAGGCGACTCCCCCACTGGGAGACCCAATGACAGAGGGGTGAGCCGGGGAAGGGGCACCATGACGTTGTTTGGCCGAGAAGGAGGGGGAAGCCCGACAGTGCCTGGCTGATGAGGAAGGCTGACCCCGATGGCATCTGGTGGAGGAGAAAGGGGGACCATGACATCCTCGGTGGTCTGAGATGGAGGCAAAGTAACACCTGCGGTGACTCCGGGCTGGAGCACTGCAGCACCCGCAGTGGCTCTGGGCTGGAGCACTCCAGCACCCTCAGTGGACCCGGGCTGGAGCACTGCAGCACCCTCGGTGGCTCCGGGCTGGAGCACTGCAGCACCCTCGGTGGCACCAGGCTGGAGCACTGCAGCACCCTCGGTGGCTTCGGGCGGGGCCAACGCTGCACCCTTGGTGGACCCAGGCTGGGCCAACGCTGCATCCTCGGTGGGCCCGGATTGGGCCAATGCTGCACCCTTAGTGGACCCCTGGCAGAGGGGCAGCGTCCATGGCGGGCCCATACTGGAGCACAGCACCCACGTCGGGCTCATACTGGGACGCAGCACCCACGAGGGTCCCCGACCGGGACGCAGCAACAACGAAGACTCAGGCTGAGGAGGAACCCACACAACAGCCTTGGGCAGAGAGGGAGCTGCACCCACAGAGGTCTCGAGCTGGGACAGAGCATCTGCGACGGCCTTCTCAGCAGTGAAGACTGGACCCTAAACAACCTTGGGCGGCGCACCTGAACCCTTGGAGACTTCAGGTTGCCCTGAATCGTCTCCGGTGACCCTAAGAAGAAGCTCAGAGGAAATAGATAGACAAGGGGGTCAGGGTCACCGGCAGTGGCAGAGCCCAGCGAGGCAAGCTCAGGTGCAGCAGGTGGCTGCACCTTGCTCTCCTCACCAAGAGTCAAGCAAGATTGCTCTAAAACGGAGAGAAGGAAGACAAAAGAGAGCACTTGCCTGAGTTCAAGCTCCACCGCCGTCCAGGATTCCAACAATCCAGACAATGGCGATGCTTCGGGCTCGACCCTCGGGTGGTCCAGCTCAGCTGCTGACTCTGCTGTGGCAGCCTCCGCAGCAGGCACGATGGTGGTTGCAGTCATGGTGCCCCCAGACAAAATAACCCACGCTGGTGGCTCCTCCGGTGTGGCAGCTGGGGGTCAGCTCCGTGCTGGCACTGGATTGGGATCCTCCAGGGCCACGGGTTCCTTCATTGTCTGGTGGCTAGATTCAGGAGCTGGCGGACACTCAGGGAAAATCGGAGGAGACACAGAGAAGACAGGTGAGGAATTGTTGGTTGCATCAGGTAGGGAGAGCTCAGGGGACTGCACACCTTGAGTCTCTCTATCAGGGATCAGGCAAGGCATATTATAATAATTAGGAATGAAAAAGATGAAGCTTGCCTGCTCTCCTGGGGTTTGATGTTACCTGCTTCAGTCGGAGGTGTGTCATCACTTTCTGTGTTTATGGTGGCCCTGGGCTCTTCAGTGGCTTGTGGAGGAGCTGCCCCAATAATCATGGAGGAAGACGTGGCTGGAGAAAAAATGGAGGACCTCTTGGCAGTGGGAAGAAACATCGAGGGAAAGGAGGATGCAGCAGCAAAGGAGAGAAATGGGGCGGAGAGGACTTTTTTCCATTTTCTTTCTTTTCTTCATCTATTATCTCTGCATGTTTGGCATAAGTTAGCACATCACCAAATGCACAGGTGCAGTATGTGACCAAATGTTTGCGGATGTAATTAGCTAGGTGTGGGTGCATGTTTTGCAAAAAGACACTTTTCAAATGCTGCCAGTAAGGTTCTACACCTGAATCATTATCAGCCTTAGTTAAATCAGAATGCCTATCAAAACCTCTTGTAACCTGGTTCTGCAAGCTTCAACGCTTTCATTGTTACCTTGTTTGTAGTTTGGTTCATCCCATATAAGCTGTATTTAAAAGTTCAATCATAAGATATTGTTCAGTGACAACATTTTTCATAATCTTCAGTTTTATTGATCGTATTGATGGTGAGTGTAGAGTGGGTATGTGTGCATATCTTCTTAACTCTTGGGCACCCCGGTGTGGCTGCTCTGGTTAGAGGGATGGAGACGAGATGACGTCAACCGTAATCTCTCCAGCCTGTAATTCTGTGAGATCGGGGTATAGGCTGAGCAGTGGGGGAGTGTGGAGGAGGAGGAGCAGAAGCATGGCTCCCTGCCCTCATGCCAGACTCGTCATGCACCATAAAAGAGATAGAACACATATTAGTCAAATCTTTTTTCCTTCATTTTACCATGGTCAGTTTTTTTCAGATTTATCATCAAATTTTGATTTTACTGTCCAAGTCAAGTCCAAGTCAGCCTGTCACTCTTTTTTTTCCCCCCTGAAGCCACTGTTATCCCTCAGTTGGAGCGATAATGCAACTGCGAGCTAGGGAATACAATTACACTGCACAAGTCAAAAATAAGTCAAATGAAATAACCTAATGCTGTTTACCTGTCTTCAGGCATCCCAAACAAAAGAAAAATTAAGTTTTCTTACTCTGCTGGCAGATAATTTTACTTAAAATAAGCAAAAAATTTAGGCAATTGATAATGTTAGTTGAAAATAAAAAGACATCTGCCAATAAAGTAAGATTAAATTGCTTAACACAAGTAAGTTTCATAAAGCCAGCAAAAAACCCACAGAAAACTGCACAACAAAAGAAATTACTGTCAAAACTATCTTGAGATTAAAAAAACAAACAAACAAGCATCTAATACCTTTCAACTTACCAAAATCCCCAGTTCAGTGTGGTCTTATTATTGCTTCAGCACAACACAGGTTAGTCCTTTCACACACACGCATAGCAAGTCCCAGATAAACACACACGTTAGTAAAACAGTCCCAAAGTCACTTAATAATAAGCAGATCTGGCAACCCAAGGTTCTCATCGTAATCTTCTACCGCTCTGAAAAGTCATTCATTTTTTCCCATCTTTGTCACTTACCAATCTTCCGTGCACAAATCTGCCATTTCCCGTGAAACAACAATCTCATTATTGTCCTTTTGCACAACAAGAAAAAACAACCTCGACTTCTATCCCGCTGCCTGACTTCCGCATTCTCACATTTTTTTCTCTCTTTTTCTCACCATAGTAACCCGTAAAACGCATACAAACAAGCACACAAACGACCAGAGAAACTGCAGTTATTTATTTGATGTATTAATTTTATTTTATTATAATTTGAGGTTGTATTATCGTGTATATGTTTTTAAGGGCCATTCTATTTTATTTTAGACCTGTTTTAAATGATGCCTTAAGGTATTTTGGTTGTTATTATCACACTAAAGTTTTATCCTCATTATATTAGCGCTATTTAGTTTTATTTTAAGTTTATCTCTTGTTATAACTTTTATTCTCTATTTTTTTCTTTTTCCCCCCATTTTATATTACTCCTATATTACTCACTCATTAATTACATTTGAGAATCTTGTAATATATATATATGGGAGTACTTTACTGATGCTTATTTGTGATGTAAAGAAGGTCTTGCATTGATTTTAATCTATGCTTACTTGTGATGTAAAAAGGGTCTTCCATTATTTTTTTTTTTTTTTTATTGATACCCCCACGCGCTCTTTGTGAGTCCACTTTATGCAGCAGAAATGCATTTCTCTGCAGACTCCAACCAGGACCTCCAAGCTTCTACCTTGTCCGAACCTATTTGGACTTTGCAGTATCTAACGTTTGGCTTACAACTCTTTTACGCATATTCTCAGACCAACCGCGGACTGTAACCGGGTGTCATTAATAATTAAATTTATTCACTGCAATCCACCTGTGGGTTGGCTCCGTCCCGCTCCGGTTCTGATTCCAGCGTCTCCGGACCGTGCCTCACTTCCACAAAACTGACCCACTGGGGACGCGGGGGAGGGCTTTCCGCAACTGTGCACTGGCTGTCTTTGGTCCAAAAACACTGGAAGCAGGAGAAGAGATAAATGGAGTCCCTGTTGTTCAGGCGCCAAGTATGTTAGAAAAATTCTTCTAAACCTTCAGTCAAAAGCCAGGCGGGATCAGAGTTTCAGCAAATTTAATTACACTGGCCAGTGGAGAACAATGCAAAAATAGTCTCAGAGCCTATTCGCGCACCATTCTTACTCAAACACACATCACTCAGTTCTTTAAGCCCTTCGTTATCTGAGAGGTGGAGAAGGAATTGTCCATCATGATTGGTCCAGTACATCTGGTCGAAACTTGGTGTACAGATTATCTCTTTCTCAAGAATCATGAGGCCCACTCAGTACCAGTCACATGGGAGCTGCACAAATTGAATGAAAACAAGATGATAACTAATACAGCTGCATCCTTGACACTTTCACACAGACTCTGAGGCAAACTCTGAGACAAAGCAAATCACATGTATGAAACAAATATGAAACTTTTCTACCATAATCAAACTAAACTGAGGAGAACACAGAAAAGAACTTAAAGCATGAGCATGGTCCCCTGACCCTGCTCAGAACTCTGACAGAGCCTTAAAAGGGTGGATTCCAGACACCCCAAAACATTACCAACAAAAAACAAAAAAACACCCCACACAGAATCCAAAACAAAAACAAAATAGTTGGGCCAACCAGAGTCCCTGGCCCCAGACCAAAGAGCTTGGTGAGTTCAGTGGCCGAACAGAGTCTCTGGGCCACTGGACCATGGAGCGTGATGCATCAGGTGGCCTTCCAGCATCCCAAAGCCAACAAACCTGAGGACATGATGTGCTGGGTGGTCTCCCAGCATCCCGGAACCACCAAACCACAAGGTGTAATGCATCGGGTTCCCTCCCGGTGTTTCTGAGCCACCAAACCGCAAGGTGTAATGCGTCGGGTGACCTCCCAGTGTCCCTGAGTCACCAAACCATAAAGCATGAGGTGGCAGGTGGCCTCCCAGCATCCCTGAGCCACCAAATCAAACAGCAGAATGGGTCAGGAGGCCTTTTTCCATCCATGACCCTCCAGGCCAAAATGCAGGATCATTTAGGTGGTCTACCACTGTCTTTGAGCCACTGGACCACAAGGCCAGGTGAAACAATGGCTGGAGACCCCCTGGCCTCTGCAATGATGACTGGTGGACACCCCCCGGCCTCTGTGATGATGGCTGGCAGGGGTCCCCTGACCTCTGGGATGATGGCTGGTGGGGGTTCCCTGACTTCTGGCTCGGCGGTTGGAGGCCCACTGACCTCTGGCTCAGCTGTTGGAGGCCCACTGACCTCTGACTCGGCAGTTGGAGGTCCACCGACCTCTAACTCAGCAGTTGGAGGCCCACTGACCTCTGGAGTGAAATGTGGAGGTCCACCGACCTCTGGCTTGAAAGGTGGCAGTCCAATGACCTCTGGCTTGACAGCTGGAGGCCCACCAACCTCTGTCTTGATGGTTGGGGGTCCACCGACCTCTGGCTTGGCGGTTGGATGAGGTGAAGTGTGGTCCCCCTGCGACTCCATCCCTGATACTGCCACCTCAGACAGGAAGGAAAGGACATAAGCCTGGTCACTACAGACAACAGCAGTGGAGCTTGACTGAGAAAGCCCAGAAGCAAATGGCTGCTGCAACTGGCTTCCTCCATCAAGAGCAAAGCAAGACTTCTCTAGTATAGATGTTGAAAATACAAAGAAGGGGACTTGCCTTAGCTCTTGCTCCACTGCCGACAAGGACCCAGGCGGCTCTGTGCTTTGGCCACGGGATGATCTGCAGCCCGGATGACAGACGTTGCATCCGGCAAAGCAGCAGATGTGACAACAGGAGCTGGTGCGTGCTCCTTGTGGAGGTCGGGAGCTGGTGCATGCTCCTTGAAGACAGCAGGGGTAGAAGTGTGCTCCTCTGTCCCAAACGCAGCCATCTTGAATGGGGAGGAAGAAACACAGGCAGACCTCATGTCCATATCACCATTACCAGCAGAAGATCTCGGTGGGGAGAGCTCAGAAGTAGAGGGGCGCTGCAGCTGGTCCTCCCCATCACAAGCAAGACAAGATCTCTCCATTGTAGGTGGTAACGTGAAAATTGGTACTTGCCTTAGCTCCTGCTCCTCCGCTACCAAGGACCCTGGAGACTCCGCTGCTGGAGAGGTTGCAGCCACCTTTGGGGATGCTGGAAGGATGGCAGACAAGATGCTCTGACATATAGCAGCAGGCGGGGGCACTAGTGCAGCAGATGTGGGAACCGGCACTGCAGGGCTGATGGCAGACGAAACCTCAAACGTGATGACAGGCAAAACTGCAGACGAGATGGTTGGTGCATGGCATTATGGGCAAGGCACCAGAGCCAGAGGCAGTCTCCAGTGCCCAATAACATGATATGTCCTGCGAATGTTGGGAATGGTGGCCAGTAGTCCCGCCAGCTCAGGGTGGATACACTTTCACAATCCCAGCCGCAGCATCCAGGCACTCCAGGGCCTCCTCCAGTGTGCGGGAGGATGGAAGGGGTCCAGCAGTGAGCAAAAAGTCCACAGTTTTGGGGAAAATAACTGAAACACCTCCGGTCTACTTGGCACTATCCTCCGGGCCTCCTCCAGGTCCGCGGGCTTCCTCTCCTCCACTTCTTCGTAAATCTTGTGCTCTTCAACCAAATCTGACACAAACTCCTCTAATTCTCCCCGACTGTCCAAGCCCGCTGGGTCCAAATCTGGTGGTGATCTTCTGTCATGATTTCCCCTCCGGGGCAAAGAACTGCACCCATGTGCAGGCTTTCTTCTCCTTGGCATGATTTATTAAACAAAACTGCATTCCAGACATGAAACAAAACATGTCGAGAACGTGACATTACTTAACTTGACATAGCATGACATCTCAGTAGATCAGCGCACCGATGGCAGTGTGCGGCGTGTCTATATAGTGCAATAAATGAACAACACCCGTGAACAGTCAGTAATCAAAAACTCATCGCAGCTGTGTAGACAACAGAAGGCATTCAACATAAAAACCCAGCTGAAAAAAAAAGAGAAGAAAAGATAACATAACCATGAGAATCCAAATCGAGCACCCCTGTGATCATGAAAAATAAAACCCAAACTAAAAACATAACATTAATAAAGTATAAGCATAAACTTAAAGCGAGGCATGGCCTGATTCAACTCCTGATAAAAGGCAGATGTAAATAAACCAAACATAACCAAACAAAACTGCAGAGAATACAGAAAAGAACAGAAAAGAACCTGAAGTGTGAGCATGGTCCCCTGACCCTGCTCAGAACCCTGACAAATATTAGTAAAGGCTTGCCTAGCTCTTGGTGATTGTGGTGATGCCTCACTCACCCCCTGCCTCTCTTCTTCATCCAAGATGGCTGTACCGAGGATGGCTCTCCAAACATCCGGGCCGGATGTTTATGCACCCAGGAGCCATTACTGGAGGTCAGCACACCCCGACCTTCAGTTCCCAAGGCCAGTGCCCTTCCACCCGATGTCCAAGAGGTTAGGTGACCTCCAACCATCATCCTAGAGGTCGGAAGACCTCCGCCCATTTCAGTTCCTAGGGGCGAGTGGTCCAGTCCACCCGTCATCCAAGAGGTCAAGTGTTCTGCTCCACCCGTCGTCCTAGAGGTTGAGTGGCCCACTCCACCCTCGCCACCTGGGGTCACTGCTGTTTGGCTGCTGTTAGCCTCTGTGCCAAAGGCCCCTCAGATACTATCTTCTGAACTAGAAATCACTGTGTTGGTATCCGCTGAACTTGAAACCCTTGTATCTTCTGAACTAAAGACTCCTGTGTTATTGACCTCTGAGTGTAAAGCTCCTATACTGGTACTTCCAGAGCTAGAATCTCCTGTATTGGTACCCCATGAGCTAAGAGTTCCTATGTTATGCTATGAGGTCCCGTGTTAGTATCTCCGGGGCTAAGAACTCTTGTGTTGTTGTCGTCCCCAGGGCAAAGGGCTCCTTTGTGGTCTCCAGAGCAAAGAGCCCCAGTGTCATTTCCTCAGTTTAAAACTTCTATGTCTATGTCATCTCTAGAGCAAAATCCCATGTTATTTTCTCCTGAGGATAAAGTACCTGTGTTGTCACTATTTTCTGAGTTTAAGGGTACTATATTCTCACCTCCTGAGTTCAAAGTGGCCATGTTGACACCTCCAGAGTTTAAAGTGTCCATGTTGTCACCTTTTGAGGTTAACGGTTCCATGTTGACACCTCCTGAGGATAAAGGTTCCATGTTGACACCTTCTGAGGTTAAAGGTCCCTTGATGTTGCCTCCTGAGTTTGAGGATTCCATGTTGTCACCCCTTAAGTTTAGAGATTCTCTGTCTCCTCCTGAGTTACAGGATTCTTTGTGACCTCCTGAGTTTAAATGTTCTACATTGTCACCTCCTGAGTGTAAAAGTTTTATGTTGCCACCTCCTGAGTGTAACGGTTCTTCCTGAGTGACAATTTTTTTCTTGTCACCTCCTGAGTTTAAAAGGTCTTCTTCTGAGCAAGAAATTCCAGTGTTTCTTCCAGAGTTTAGGGCTTCTACATTGTTTTTGCCAGAGCAAAGAGCTCCTATATTATTTTCCCCAGAGCAAAGAGCTCCTGTATAGGTTTCCCCAGAGCAAAGAGCTCCTACATTTTTTCTCCCAGAGCAAAGAGCGCCCATATTGGTTTCCCCAGAACAAAGAGCTCTCAGGTAATTTCCTGAGTTTAGAGCTGCTATGTTGTCTTCCCCCAAAGAAAAGGCTCCTACTTTGTTTTCCCCAGAATAAAAGACTCTTACTTTATTCCCTGCCGAGCAAGAGGCTCTTAAATTGTTTTCTCCAGGGCAGGTAGTCCCCATGTTGTTCGCTCCTGAGTTTAGAACTCATGTGTTGTCATTGCCTCCTGAGGTCAAGGTGCCTATGTCATCATTATCTCCTGAAGTTAAAGTGCCTATGTTATCATTTCCTCCTGAGTTCAAGGTGCCCATGTGGTCATCTCTTGACTCTACATTTCCCATGTTGTCACCTTCTGAGTTTACAGTTCCAATGTTGCTATCCCCTGAGTTTAAAGTTTCCCTATTATCATCTCCTGAGTTTGAAGTTTCCTTGTTTTCATTTCCTCAGTTTAAGGCTCCCTTACCATCATCTCCTGAGTTCAAAATTTCTATGTTGCTGAGTTAAAAATTTCCTTGTTATCTTCGGTGCAAAGAGCTCCACTGTTGCCATCTCCTGAGCTCAAGGATTCTGTGTTGTTTACTCCTGAGCAAAAGACTTCCATGTCGTCTTCTGAGTTTCAAGGTTCTGTGCTGTCAGCCTCTGAGGTTCAAAGGCTACTATGTTACCCCATGAGTTTAGAGCCCCTGTACTGTTGCCCCCTGAGCTCTGGCCTCTTTTGCAACTGACCCCTGGGCTCTGCACTCCTGCGGTGCCTTGTTCCTCCATCTGGTGGCCCATGGACTCTGATAGGCCAACCCAACGCACCATGGTCATCCGTCTGCTGGTCCTTGGACTTTGGTAGGCCACCCGATGTGTCATGTCCATCAGTCCAGTAGTCCAGGGACTTTGGCCCACCACCTGATGAACATTTTTCCTTTGTGTTCTTGTTTTGCCCTGCCATGCCTATGTCCCCCTCCTCCCACCCTATTGAGGTATTTCTTAGTTTTTGTTTGAAGGGCGTCTAGAATTCGCCCTTGAGGGGGAGCCCTGTCATAGTTTGGGATTGATCATAGGCTCAAGCCCACACTTTATGTCCATTTATTGTTTTTTCTGTGATTATGTATGATTATTTTTTTGCATGTATTGCCCTCTATGTTCCCCTGAGTTCTCTGTCATTGTCTGCTGTGTCATCTCGTTTGGTCCTTAGTCTTTGTGTATATCTGCTTACCGATTGTTCCAGCTCCCCATGTTTTCCATATCCCTAGCCACTGCCCTGTCTGCATTACTCCTGTATGGTCATCCTGTATGTTCATTGAAATGGTTCATGTGCATCCCCTGTTTGTGATTATCTGTACAGCTCCGCTCGTCCTGTCTCCTCACCTGCAGCATCTTCTCGGCTACCCTTGATTGTTCTCCAACTCTCTCTCGTCTGTAATTAGTTATCACCATAGATATATATATATATATATATATATATATATATATATATATAAGATAAGATAAGATAAGATAAGATAAGCCTTTATTAGTCCCACAATGGGGAAATTCCAGGATTGCAACAGCACAGGGATAGCAACACTCAGAGCAACAATCAGAAGGCAAGAAAAAACAAGAGCAGCTAGTATACATATGTACATACTACTATATATATATATATATATATATATATATATATATATATACACATACATACATATATATATATATATATATATATATATGTATGTATGTATATATACAGTGGGGTAAAAAAGTATTTAGTCAGCCACCAATTGTGCGAGTTCTCCCACTTAAAAGGTGAGAGAGGTCTCCGATTTTCATCATAGGTATACCTCAACTATGAGAGACAAAATAAGAAAAAAAAATCCAGAAAATCACATTGAAGGATTTTTAATGAATTAATTGGTAAATTCCTCAGTAAAATAAGTATTTGGTCAATAACAAAAGTTCATCTCAATACTTCGTTATATCGTTATATACCCTTTGTTGGCAATGACAGAGGTCAAACGTTTTCTGTAAGTCTTCACAAGGTTTTCACACACTGTTGCTGGTATTTTGGGCCATTCCTCCATGCAGATCTCCTCTAGAGTAGTGATGTTTTGGGGCTGTCGCTGGGCAACACAGACTTTCAACTCCCTCCAAAGATTTTCTATGGGGTTGAGATCTGGAGACTGGCTAGGCCACTCCAGGACCTTGAAATGCTTCTTACGAAGCCACTCCTTTCTTGCCCGGGCGGTGTGTTTGGGATCATTGTCATGCTGAAAGACCCAGCCACGTTTCATCTTCAATGCCCTTGCTGGTGGAAGGAGGTTTTCACTCAAAATCTCACGATACATGACCCCATTCATTCTTTCCTTTACACGGATCAGCCGTCCTGGTCCCTTTGCAGAAAAACAGCCCCAAAGTATGATGTTTCCACCCCCATGCTTCACAGTAGGTATGGTGTTCTTTCTCCTCCAAACACGACAAGTTGAGTTTTTACCAAAAAGTTCTATTTTGGTTTCATCTGACCATATGACATTCTCCCAATTCTCTTCTGGATCATCCAAATGCTCTGTAGCAAACTTCAGACGGGCCTGGACATGTACTGGCTTAAGCAGGGGGACATGCCTGGCACTGCAGGATTTGAGTCCCTGGCGGCGTAGTGTGTTTCTGATGTAGCCTTTGTTACTTTGGTCCCAGCTCTCTGCAGGTCATTCACTAGGTCCCCCTGTGTGGTTCTGGGATTTTTGCTCACTGTTCTCGTGATAATTTTGACCCCACGGGGTGAGATCTTGCGTGGAGCCCCAGATCGAGGGAGATTATCAGTGGTCTTGTATGTCTTCCATTTTCTAATAATTGCTCCCACAGTTGATTTCTTCACACCAAGCTGCTTACCTATTGCACATTCAGTCTTCCCAGCCTGGTGCAGGTCTACAATTTAGTTTCTGATGTCCTTTGACAGCTCTTTGGTCTTGGCCATAGTGGAGTTTGAAGTCTGACTATTTGAGGTTGTGGACAGGTGTCTTTTATACTGATAACGAGTTCAAACAGGTGCCATTAATACAGGTAACAAGTGGAGGACAGAGGAGCCTCTTAAAGAAGAAGTTACAGGTCTGTGAGAGCCATAAATCTTGCTTGTTTGTAAGTGACCAAATACTTATTTTACTGAGGAATTTACCAATTAATTCATTAAAAATCCTTCAATGTGATTTTCTGGATTTTTTTTTCTCATTTTGTCTCTCATAGTTGAAGTTTACCTATGATGAAAATTGGAGACCTCTCTCATCTTTTAAGTAGGAGAACTTGCATAATTGGTGGCTGACTAAATACTTTTTTGCCCCACTGTATATATAGACACAGTGCGGAGCATTGTGGTTGGTGGATGTGCAGCAGAAAGTCTAAGCTCTCTCTCCGCGGATGCGGCGGGCCAGCTGGATGTCTTTGGGCATGATGGTGACCATCTTGGCGTGGATGGCGCACAGGTTGGTGTCCTCGAAGATACCCACCAGGCAGGTCTCACTGGCCTCCTGCAGAGCCATGACAGCGGAGCTCTGGAAGCGCAGGTCAGTCTTGAAGTCCTGAGCGATCTCCCTCACCAGGCGCTGGAAGGGCAGCTTACAGATGAGCAGCTCCATGGATTTCTGATAGCGACGGATCTCTCTCAGAGCCACGGTACCGGGCCTGTAACGGTGAGGCTTCTTCACTCTGCCGGTGGCCGGAGCGCTTTTCCGAGCAGCCTTGGTGGCTAGCTGCTTCCTGGGGGCTTTTCCTCCAGTAGATTTACGGGCGGTCTGCTTGGTTCTTGCCATCGCTCTTTATTGACATAACGCACGGCTCAGGAGACGCACACACACAGGCTTAGAGTAGTTCAAAGAGTTTATTAACAGCAGGGGAGAATGAGTGCGTGTCTGCGGGATGTAAATGTGTTGGTGATGGTGTCAGCTCCAGGCACAGAGGCAGGTGACCGTACAGCCGAGCAACCCTATGGAGAGAGCACAGGGAGAGAGTGACGGGCATACACCAACACAGGAGGAATTTATGGCGAGAGAAGGACTTACTTGGTGGGTCAGGACAGCTGGCACAACAAGGGGGTGAGGCCCGGAAGACAGCCACCTGGGGAGCTCCGTGCAGCAGCGAGGATTGGGCGATGGAGAGGAGATGTCCGCCGCTGGGAAATCCACCTGTGCACAGGGGAGAAGACTGAAGAGAAGAGGTAAGTGATCTTCTTACAACAATGGTTACGCTGAAGGGAAGTATGCTCACAACGGTGAGGGACGAAGTCTGACGGCTTCAGGCCGAGCCTCCGGGCGAGACAGCCTTTATCCCTCGCCGCTGATGATTGTCAGGTGCGTGAGCAGGTGGCGCCGCTGATGAATGGCGCGGCGTGACAGTACTCCCCCCTCTAGCAGCGCCTCCTGGCGATGGCTTATCCGGGTGCGCTCGGTGGAAGTCCGCGATGAGCGATGGGTCCAACACAAACGACGGGGGCACCCATTGTCGATGCTCGGGCCCATAGCCCTCCCAGTCCACCAAGTATTGCAACCCACGACCTCGGCGCCGGGAGTCCAGGATGGAGGAGACGGACCAGGCCGGATGGCCACCAATCATCCGGGGCGCGGGTTGCGCTGCAGGAGGAGGGCAAAGGGGGTCAGTGACTGCCAGTTTCACCTTCGACACATGAAAAGTGGAATGGATGCGGAGGGAGGGGGGAATAGCCACCCGCACAGCCACCGGGTTGATGATCCGGGTGATGGGAAAGGGACCCATGAAACGCTGTGCCAGCTTCCTCCTCTCGCCTTTTAACGTGACGTCCTGGGTAGACACATACACGAGTTGCCCAACTCTGTACGCCGGGGCAGGTCTTCTGTGCCGGTCCGCCACGGTCCTGTTGCGCTCCGCTGTGCGTAAAAGCGCATGACGCGCGGCAGCCCAGGTGGAGCGGAACTGCCTAAGGTGCGCCCTAACGGAGGGGACAGTCACCTCGTTCTCCTGCGCTGGAAACAGCGGGGGGTCGTAACCCAGGGACGCCTTGAAGGGGGACATCCCCGTTGCAGAAGAGCGGGCGGTGTTGTGGGCATACTCCACCCAGGCGAGATGGTTGCTCCAGGACGTCGGCTTGGATCTGGTAACACAGCGGAGCGCAGCCTCCAGCTCCTGATTGGTCCTCTCACACTGCCCGTTAGACTGGGGGTGATGGCCGGAGGAGAGGCTCACCTTGGCTCCGATGGCGTTACAAAAGGATCTCCAAACCTCGGACGAAAATTGGGGGCCCCGGTCCGAGACCACGTCCACCGGAATCCCGTGCAGCCTGACCACGTGTTGGACGAGGAGGCCCGCCGTCTCCAGGGCAGTAGGGAGACCTCGCAGGGGAATGAAGTGCGCCGCCTTGGAGAAACGGTCCACAATGGTCAGGACGGTGTCAAAGGAGTTGGAAACGGGGAGTCCGGTGACGAAGTCCAGTGCGATGTGCGACCAGGGCCTGCCGGGGACGGGCAGAGGCTGGAGCAGACCCGCTGGGGGGGCATTTCCCGACTTGCTGGTGGCACAGATTGGGCAAGCCCGGGCGTAGCGGGCTGCATCCCTCCGCAGGCCTGGCCACCAAAAGGACCGCTGGAGGAGGCTGATCATCCGAGAGGTGCCGGGATGACAGGTGAGCCGGGAGGTGTGGAGCCAGTGGATGACCTCTCCTCGGACCGCAGATGGGACGAACAGTCTTCCCTCCGGTCCGCCGCCAGGATCAGGTTCCACCTCCTGCGCCTTCCGGATCTTGTCTTCAATGTCCCAAGAGATGGCACCGAGGACGCACGACCTGGGCAGGATAGTGTGGGGCGTCTCCTCAGCCTCCACGGGGGTGAACTGCCTAGAGAGGGCGTCAGGCAGGCCGTTTTTGGAGCCCGGCCTGAAGGTGATCGAGAAGCGGAACCTGGCGAAGAACAAAGACCAGCGCGCCTGGCGGGCATTCAGGCGCTTGGCAGATCGTAAATACTCTAAGTTCTTGTGGTCCGTCAGGACCACAAACGGCAGGTCCGCCCCCTCTAGCCAGTGGCGCCACTCCTGTAAGGCGAGTTTAATGGCCAGGAGCTCTCTGTCCCCCACATCGTAGTTCCTCTCCGCCGGGGACAGGCGCCGGGAGAAGAAGGCGCACGGCCGTTTGGTGCCATCGTCAGGTGACCGCTGGGATAACACTGCTCCCACTCCCGTGTCCGATGCGTCCACCTCCACAATGCACTGCAGCGCGGGGTCGACCTGGCGAAGGACCCGGGAGGAGGAGAACTCCGCCTTCAGCGCCCTAAAGGCAGCAGCGACCTCTTCAGTCCACCGGAACGGGACCTTCGGGGACGTGAGGCGGGTCAGCGGTCCGACGATCGAGCTGAAATTTGGGACAAAGCGGCGGTAAAAATTGGCGAAGCCAACAAACTGTTGCACCTGCTTCCGGGATGCGGGAGTAGGCCACTCCACCACCGCCTTCACCTTCTCTGGGTCTGGGAGCACCTGATCTTGAGCGATGATGAATCCCAGGAAGGATGTGGTCCTAGCGTAGAATTCGCATTTCTCAGCCTTCACGTACAGACGATTCTCCAGCAGTCTTTGGAGGACCCGCCTCACATGGACCTGGTGCTCGTCCCTGGACCTGGAGAAGATAAGGATGTCATCCAGGTAGACGAACACAAAAAGGCCGATGAAATCCCGGAGGACGTCATTAATGAGGCGCTGAAAGACGGCAGGAGCGTTGGTCAGCCCGAACGGCATGACGAGATACTCAAAGTGGCCGTTCGGGGTACGGAAGGCTGTCTTCCATTCATCTCCCTCCCGGATCCGGACGAGGTGGTAAGCGCTGCGTAAATCCAGCTTGGTAAACCAGGTCGCCCCCTGGAGGGAGTGAAAGGCAGTGTCCATGAGGGGCAGGGTGTAACGGTCCCTCTCAGTGATGTCATTCAGCGCTCGGTAGTCTATGCAGGGGCGGAGGGATCCGTCCTTTTTCCCGACAAAGAAAAACCCTGCCCCCACGGGTGACGACGATGGGCGAATAATCCCAGCGCTCAGAGATTCCTTCAGGTATGTATTCATGGTATCCTTCTCCGGCGCCGACAGGCTGTAGAGCCGACCAGATGGCAGGGGAGCCCCCTGGCGGAGGTTGATGGCACAGTCATATGGTCGATGCGGGGGAAGAGACATAGCTTTCGATTTGCTAAATACCATACCCAGGTCGTGAAATTCTGGAGGCACCAGTGACAGGTCCGGAGGTGCTGTATCCGCCACAGGGGGAGCCGCGGATGGGGAGCAGGCAGCGGACTGAAGGCAGGTGCCCATACAGAAGGTACTCCATGCCGATACCCCAGCGGACCTCCAGTCCAGGACAGGGTTGTGGAGGCGTAGCCAGGGATACCCCAGGATGACGGGCGACACAGAGTTGGGCAGGACGTAAAATACCATCTCCTCCCGGTGGTTCCCTGAGATGATGACTGGGACGGGCAGGGTTTGGTGAGAAACTCTCCCAAGGGAGGCACGGGAGAGATGGACCAGGGAGATGGGGTGTTTTAATGCCCGACAGCGGATGCCCAATCGGGTTGCCAGGCCTTGTGAAATGAAGCTGCCCTCTGCGCCCGAATCCACCAGTGCGTGGGTGAGGTGCCCAGTGGGGTTGTGGCAAAAACGGATGGGCAGCTTTAATTGAGTGAGGGGACTTTGCCGATTGACGTCCGCGAGGCCCCCTACAGTGACTCGCGGACCCCGCCGTTTGGCCTTTGTGGGCAAAGCTCTATCGTGTGTTGACTGTCTCCGCAATACATGCAGAGACCCAACTCACGGCGGCGCTGTCTCTCTGCCGAGGAGAGCTTTGCCCAGCCCGTCACCATCGGCTCCGACTCCTCGGGGCACGATGGTGGCGGCGTCGCCAGGGGGCGAGCTTGGGGCAGGCGTAGCGGGACTCCCCGAGGGCGAGAAGCAGACGGCTTCCGTCCTGAGGAGCGCTCGCGCAGCCTGTTGTCCAAGCTGATAGCCAGTGAGGTTAGCTCCGCTAACGTTCCGGGGATATCCCGTCCAGCCAGTTCATCCCTTAGATCACTATTGAGGCTGCGGAGAAACAGGCCGCAGAGGGAGCGCTCCTCCCAGCCCAATTCCTCCGCCGCTACCCGGTACTCGATGGCATAATCCGCGGCCGACCGGTTTCCCTGCTGGAGAGCGAGAAGCCGATCGACCTGGACCGCCTCGGAACGAGAATGATCGAACACCTCCAGGAAGCGCCTCACGAACTCGGCATAGGTGAGGGTGGCATAACTGGGTCTCGCCATGATAGCGTAGGCCCAAGTTAGAGCGCGCCCCTCCAGGAGGTTCCCTATGTAGCCGATTCGACTGTGATCTGAGGGAAAGTCTCCGGGCACACGGTCAAACACGGACTCACACTGCATCACAAACCCCCGCGCTCCGCCGAGCTTTCCGCTAAAGCGAGCGGGGGTCGGAATAGGTGTGAGTCGGGCCGGTGCCACTGGAGCTGGCTGGACGGCCACCGGAACAGCAGGAGCTGCGCCACCCTGAGGAGCCGGGGGGAACGGCTGCTGGGGGTCCAGGCGGTCCAATCGGCCAGTGATAATTACTAATTGATTTAGGATGACCTGCTGTTGATAAGCAATTTGATCCACTCTAGCCTCGAGAGTGGTAAGCCGGTGTGCGAGCCCGCCGTCCGCCGAGCCGCTCTGCTGAAGCCGTACTGACATAACGCACGGCTCAGGAGACGCACACACACAGGCTTAGAGTAGTTCAAAGAGTTTATTAACAGCAGGGGAGAATGAGTGCGTGTCTGCGGGATGTAAATGTGTTGGTGATGGTGTCAGCTCCAGGCACAGAGGCAGGTGACCGTACAGCCGAGCAACCCTATGGAGAGAGCACAGGGAGAGAGTGACGGGCATACACCAACACAGGAGGAATTTATGGCGAGAGAAGGACTTACTTGGTGGGTCAGGACAGCTGGCACAACAAGGGGGTGAGGCCCGGAAGACAGCCACCTGGGGAGCTCCGTGCAGCAGCGAGGATTGGGCGATGGAGAGGAGATGTCCGCCGCTGGGAAATCCACCTGTGCACAGGGGAGAAGACTGAAGAGAAGAGGTAAGTGATCTTCTTACAACAATGGTTACGCTGAAGGGAAGTATGCTCACAACGGTGAGGGACGAAGTCTGACGGCTTCAGGCCGAGCCTCCGGGCGAGACGGCCTTTATCCCTCGCCGCTGATGATTGTCAGGTGCGTGAGCAGGTGGCGCCGCTGATGAATGGCGCGGCGTGACATTTATTATTCTGTCTTATATTTCTTGCACGCCGCCTAAACTCCTGCCCGGCACCCGCGTCGTTTTCGCTTCAGTTCCCCGGTATGTCGAGTTTCTCCGTTAGCACCGGGTGGCGGTTGAGTGCTAGCTAGCTCTTCCCTGCTGTATCGTCTCCTGCTGTAAACAGTGGCTCTGTCCGCCGACTCGGGAGACCTTTGGGGTGATCTGTGTGTCCGTGATATATATAGAGTGAAAGGTGTAGAAAGAAGAAGGAAGATAAAATAATTTAAAAAAAAAGGCAGTTGCAAAAGGCAGCCAACTCGTGTGGCGCCGGAACCGAAATATATATATATATATATATATATATATATATATATATATATATATATATATATATATATATATATATATATATACTGTATATATATATACATATCAGTGTTCAGTGTCTGTCTGGGTGGCGTTGTCTGTCTGTTTTTCCCTGCCGGTAACCCAAAATCCCTGTAAGTTATTCTGCCATTCATATCTTCAGTTGTTTGTGTTTCAGTTCCCATGCTGCTATTTTGTTTGTTCATTTATGTTTGTTAATAAATGACCATGATACACTGGAGTTCAGCCTGCTTTATGAGTCCAACACCTGTACTTACTGGAGATAGCCATGACACAAACATGATTCTTACATTTAAGGCTGCGTGCCCACCAAACGTGTTTTTTCAGCTGTGGGCGACTATTTTCTATTCATTCTCGATGTAGTCCAGCGTCTATAGCACTGAGCACCCTCGGCGCTGAAATGCTCTCGGCTGCTACTCAGACTCCTGTTTTCTGTGTCATCCTATTTTGCATCCAGAGCTGCTACCAATCCTAGAATACGTTTCCTGTCCATTGTTATATAGGGACTGCTATTAAAAAATAAGTAGAAAGTTTGACCATAGGAAAAGCAGAAGTGCTGAGCTGTGAGTGACAAGCTGTAGCTGGGATACAGGGCACAGACTTTTTTTTTCCAGAGCGTAGTGCACAAGCGCTGAAAAAAAGATGTTCAGGGCGATCTGGTGACAAAAAATGCATTTGGTGGACATGCAGCCTAAATGGTTTTAATTTGCTTTATGTTTTATTTTTTACAGCATTCAGTATCACTATATAAGGTTATTTTTTCCTGAACCACTGTATAATATTTGATTGTCATTTGTCATAAAAACAGGGACTGAGCAAAGGAACATAGGCAAACTTCCACTGCACAGTTACACCACAGGTCTTTTAGGATGAAAGCTTCTAGATGCTCCAATTCTATCATGCTCATATTGAGATATAACATTTGCCAAAATACTGTATAATATTTTTGTGTTTTAGTCAGGATCAAGACATTGATTACAAATGGGGTGCAACCTGCTCGATCAGCACTTAGTTGAAGCTACACTGTATCAGTCAGTGTCCTTATATATGAATGTTTGATCCACGCCACCACACCAATGTTGTAATATGAGGATTGTAGAACTGATTCACTGAAGAGGCAGGATGTGATTAAGAAATGGTTCTTCACTGCTAAACCAACCACAAAAGAAAATGCAGCACATAGGCTGGGGAAAACTCATATAAAAATCTAAAACTAACAAATAAAAGATGCTGCACAGGGGCAGAAAAAATACACATAAATAAGAAATTAAGATGTCTGAAAATTCATGAGGAACACTGGGATTCATGAGACAAAACAATGCATTGTAGTAGTGGAAGCTGGACAGAAATATTTGTCCAACTTAAGATGTCGATGCAAAACGTCCCCATGTCCCATTATCATAAAATCATACAGGACTGAGGCAGATGAAGTCAGACACTGCAGTTGCTTTCTTCCTGCTGCACTGACTGAGATACATCTTTGTGAAGGCAGAACTGTTCCTTCACTGGACTGACACAAGTGACATTTTTATTCCAAGGACTTTTAAGATAAGATAAGCCTTTATTAGGCCCACAATGGGGAAATTCCAGGATTGCAACAGCACAGGGATAGCAACACTCAGAGCAATAATTTAGAAGATAAGAAAATAAGAGCAGTGAATATACATATGTACACATAAATATATAAATATATATACACAGTGCAGAGCACTGTAGCTAGATGGAATAAACAGCATAACCGTCTATTTAGTTACCCCACATAGTAAGAATATGTACTCATACATATTGTCATCCTCCGTAGCAATTGATATTGTCCTAGTTGTATACTGGAGGGGACCATTTTGTGCAAGTCTGTTGCGTCTTTTGCATTCAATACTATTAGGTTGTCACTTTTTTTGCTATCTCTTCGAGCAGCCCTGCTTAGGTTATAAAGTCTGACAGCCGTAGGTAGGAAGGACCTGCGAAACCTCTTGGTCGCGCACCTAGGATGATGTAGCCTACTGCTAAATGAGCTCCTCAGTGCATTCAGTATGTCCTGCATAGGGTGGGACTCAGACTCCAGCAGAGATGACAGTTTAGCCACCATCTTTCTCTCTCCTATCTCCTCCACTGGGTCAAGGCGCTGCCCCAGGACAGAGCTAGCTTTCTTGATCAGTTTGTTCAGTCTCTTCCTGTCCGCTGCTGTGATGCCGTTGCCCCAGCAGACCACTCCAAAAGTGATGGCTGATGCCACCACCGAATCGTAGAAGGTCTTCAGGAGCGCTCCTTGTACACCAAAAGACCTGAGCCTCCTCAGTAGGAACAGCCTGCGCTGTCCCTTCTTGTAGAGTGCATCGGTATTGTATGACCAGTCTAGTTTATTGTTCAAATGAACACCCAGGTACTTGTAGGATGTCACCATCTCAATGTCTGTTCCCTGGATGTTTACTGGTGCTGTGAGGGGTTGCCCTCGCCTGCAGCAGTCCACCACCAGCTCCTTAGTTTTTCTCGCATTGATCTGGAGGCGGTTCCGATGGCACCAGTCCACGAAGTCCTGGATAAGTCCTCTGTACTCAGCTTCATCTCCGTTGGAGATGTTTTGATCCATTAACACCTATGGCAATCTTTCCTAAATGGGGCAGTTTGGTTAAGCCCTGACAACTGTTTGCAACATATACAAAGACTGTAGTCCATTCCATTTTCTGCCGCTTTTCCGGAGTTTTGGGTCACGGAGGCAGCAGTTCAATCAGAGAAGCCCAGACTTCCCTCTCCCCAGCCACTTGCTCCAGCTCATACTGAGATGTTCCTAGGCCAGCTGGAAGACATAGTCTCTCCAGCGCGTTCTGGGTCTTCTCCATGGTCTCCTCCCAGTGGGACATACCCTTACTATCTCAGCTTGCTCTTTTCATTGTGGAGGAGCAGAGGCTCTACAATGAACCTGTCCCGGATGAATGAACTCCTCACTCTATCTCAAACGGTGAGTCCAGCAATCCCACAGAGGAAGCTCATCTCAGCCGCTTATGATCTCATTCTTGTGGTCATTACCCAAAGTTCATGACCATAGGTGAGGGTAGGAACACAGACTGACCAGTAAATCAACAGCTTTACCTTAGCACTCAGCTCCCTCTTCACCACAGCAGACTGGCGCAATGTCCACATCACTACAGATGCTGCTCCAATCCGTATGTCAATCCCCCACTCCATTCTCCCCTCACTCATGAATAAGACACTAAGATACTTAAATTCCTTCACTTGGGGCAGGAGCTCATCCCTGACCCGGAGAGGAGAATCCACCTTTTTCCAGCTGAGGACGATGCAGCTATACACCCAGTAGCAAACTGTTCCAGTAAAACCTATAGGGTATTGTTCGATGAAGCCAACAGGACCACATCATCTGCAAACAGCAAAGATGGGATCCTGTGGTCACCAACCATGACATCCTCCATTCCTTGGCTGTGCCTAGAAACCCTGTCCATAAGTATTATGGACAGGATCGGTGACAAAGGGCAGCCCTGTTGGAGTCCAACTCTCAGTGAAAACGGGCTTTACTGAGTGATGGCAATACGAACCAAACTCTTGCAACGGTCATACAGAAACCAGTTAGCTTGTAACAACAAGCCCAATGCCCCATACTCCCGAAGCACCCCCCTTAAGAGACTATGAGGGACGCGATCGAAGGCTTTCTCCAAGTGTACAAAATGCATATAGACTGGTTGGGCACACCCTACAAGCGCTCAAGGATTCTCAAGATGGTAAAGAGTTGGTCCAATGTGCCACGGCAAGGATGAAAACCACATTGTTCCTCCTGAATCCGAGGTTTGACCAATGGCCAGACTCTCCTCTGCAGTACTCTGGAATAGACCTTCCCAGGGAGGCTGAGGAGTGTGATCCCTAGCCTCCTCCCCTCCTCCCCTAGCCTAGTGTGAACCCTAACCCTGATGTTGTAATAATAATAATAATAATAATAATAATAATAATAATATTAATAATAATAATAATAGAAAAGCACTCAGAGAGCACATACCTCTGCCCAGGCTCCTTCTGTCCATCATGGATCATCTCCAAAATGTAATGGGTTCATGTGTAGGCCACGAGCCAGTTCTGGTGAAAATTGCAGCCAAGTCTATCCCAGGGGTGTCCAATCATGTGCCATGGAGGACCAAGACCCTGCAGGCTTTACCTTCAACCAGTGTCTTCAACAGCAGATTCCACTGAATTTCTTCCCACTGACTGCTGATAAGTGAAAACACCTGCTGAAGAAACTGGGTAGAAGAGAAAACCTGCAGGGTCTTGCCCCTCCATGGCACATGATTGGACACCCCTGGTCTATCCAGTAGTTTTGGAGGGTTCTTGTGAACACACTGTAAGAGGATAAGAGCCTTGGTGGAGGTATGCATTCTAGTATCATCACCAAAATGTTATCGGCTCCTTTCCAGGCCAACGGCCACCTCTGGTGAAAATTTCATCCAAATCCATCCAGTAGTTATTGTGTAATCCTGCTGCACAAATTCAAACAAGGTCCTTGGTGGAGGTATGCACTCTCGGATCATCACCAAAATTTAATAATTTCATCCTTGGTCCAAGGGCTACCTCTGCGGAAAATTTAATCAAATCACCTGCTGAACATAGCTTTTGCGTAATCCTTCTGACAAACAGATGGACAAATATACAGACAGACAGACCAACCACCCCAATTACATTACTTCCTTGGCGGAGGCAATAATAACTTTATTTATATAGCACTTTTCACAGACAAAAGTCACAAAGTGCTTCACATGAAATTAAATACAGAAACGGCAGGACAGAGATGCACAAATTACGAGTAAAATTTACAGTGAGAAAATAAAACACAAGTTAAAAATAGATTACAACAAATAAATATAGTAAAATAAAACAAACAAAACCAACAAATGATGACCCCCCCCCCCCCGACCTTCCCCATACATAAAGGCCTGTCTAAACATTTTTTTTTTTTTATTTGCTTCCTAAAAATAACCTCAGAGTCAGTCAAACAGACTGAAGGGGGTAGATAGCTCCAAACTTTGATGCTACAATTTGAAAAGCTCAATTACCTTGTGTTTAAAAAAAAACAAAACAAACAAACAAACTCAGAGGTACCTCTAACAAAAGCTGACCAAAGGACCTGAGGTGCCGAGAGTAGGAGTATGGCTGAATGAGGTCTGCAATATAGAGAGGGGTGAGACCAAGCAAGACTTTAAAAGTTAAACCCAGAATTTTACACTGAACTCTAAAATTAACAGATAGCCAATGAATATGAGATAAAATGGGGGTGATTTGAGATATTTGTTAACTTTAGGGCACATTCACACAGCCACTGTTTGGTCAGGACTAAAGGACCAAAGTGTGTATTCCGTGGATAGTTTGGGTCATTTGCCACCGTCTGAATGTGCCTGGAACTCTGGTGCAGCACCAAACAAACGAACTCTGGTCCCCCTGGCGGGGGAGGGGTCTCGGTTTGCTTGCAAATGCAGTCTGGTGCGCTTCACTTGCCATGTGAATGCAAACGGAGTATCCAGCAGACCAAAGGGCGGACGTGTCCCTCTGCTTTTGTTAACCACAGCAACACACAGTGAGAAGAGAAAGTGGCGTTTACTGTAAAGGTGCCTTTGTGGTGGTACGGGTGGGGGATTCTCCACCCAGAGAAGGCAGCTGGGGAAGGGGGGAACAAGGGACCGAAAGAGGAAGTGTCACAGGGGGGTATCAGACGAGACAGTAAGGACTATGCGCCCCCCGGGGAGAGGAGGAACTGCCGGAGCCACTGGAAGAGGAAAGGGTGTGAGAGTGGTGCTGGCGTTATGTCATGTTAATGTGTCACATAGGTCTTTATTCCAAACATTGTATTATGGTTGAAAGTTCCGGGTCTCAATGCATGGAATTAAAGGTATAAAAGAGGAATGCACAGAGACCCGAGAGCTCTTTTACTGTACTTGATGTTGGAGAAAGAATAAAGTTCGTGTGTCGTTCAGCTTGCTGCCTTGCCTGTTTCCTTTCTCCACATTGGTGACCCCAAGACGTGCCATGGAAAGCGAGCCGAACAATACCCCAGAGACTACCTGGAGAAGAGCACCAGCGCTGTGTGCACTGTCTCAGTCGAGCTCCCAGACTTCTAGCTTCACGACCCACCCATGTGGTTCTTACACATAGAGCCCAGTTCGTACTCCGCGGGATAACAACGGACGATACCAAGTATTACCATGTGGTCGCCACGCTGGATGCGCACGCTATGCAACAGGTGACGAGCCTGCTCCAGGAGCCACCAGCCCAGGGGAAATATGAAGCGCTCAAGAGGATGCTACTCCAGTGCTATACCCTTTGTGACAGTGAGAGGGCAGAGAGACTCCTAACGCATTTGGAGTTAGGTGACAGATCAGCAGTGGAGCTCATGGAGAGCATGTTGGTGCTGAGGGGGAAGGATGATGAATCTTTCCTGGTTGCCCACTTGTTGGTCAGGAACCTAAAGGCTACGGCGAATGCGATCCTGGCCAACTCACCACGGCTGGTTGCCAAGGACTACCTCGCCCTGGCACAGGAAACAAACCACATCATTTTGGCGACCAGAACTCTCAGAGTGCAGACAGTGGCGCCGGCATCCTTGAGGGACTCCAGTGAGGTCGAGGAGCCATTGGTGGTAGCCGGGACGGACACCAGGAGATGAAGGAACAGGGCAATCTGTTTTTATCATTGCCATTTCGGCTCAAATGCCCAGCGCTGCCTGTCACCATGCCAGTTCAAGAAGCCGGGAAGACGGCACGTCTGGCATTCAGTTGCAGCTGCAACCTCTGGTGACAGGAACAAACTGCTCTATGTCATGGACACATGTTCGAGGAGACGGTTTTTGGTGGACTCCGGTTCCCAGAAGAGCCTCATCCTGCCAGTCAATACAGACAGGTTGGCAGGAGGCAGCGATCCCGAGCTCACGGCCGCCAATGGATCCACCATCAGGACGTTTGGCAAAGGGACACTGACGATATGCTTGCACGGACCCAATTTCCAGTGGGACTTTGTGATAGCTGCATGTGCTGCCCCCATTTTAGGCGCAGACTTTCTATGTGCTTATGGGTTGTTAGTCGATGTTTGCCAATAGGCAATTAGTGGATGCTGTCTCTTTTTCCTCACTCCCCTGCACAGCTCAGGGAGCTGGGTCAACAACACTGGTTAACGTTATAGCTCCAGGGGGTAAGTACCAACATTTACTCACACAGTTCCCAGCACTCACGGTCCCGACCTTTTTGGCTACAATAACGAAAAACGGGGTTAAACATTTCATAACTACAAAAGGTTTGCCGGTGTTCACGTGTCCTTGGAGCCTGGACGCGGCTAAACTGGCCAGCGCACGGGAGTTTGCCAACTTAGAGCAGTTGGGCATTGTCAGGCACTCCAACAGCTTGTGGGCATCCCCACTTCACATGGTGCCTATAGCCGACAGGTCATGGCAACCGTGCAGCGATTTCCGGCACTTGAAAAATGCCACGGAACACGATTGTTATCCTATTCCGCACATCCAGGATTTTTCCGTGCACCTGGCCGGGGTGGATGTTTTTTCAAAAGAGGATCTGGTCCGTGGATAGCATCAGTGTCACCACTCGCCGCTCACGGGCATCCACCTCAGCTGCGCACACACCTGCATCTCGTTAGTGCGCAGCTACTTATTCCATCTCGCCCTGAGATTCGGCCTGGAGCCGTCTGTCTCCCTGCGTGCTCAACCTTCAGCGGATGTCCTTTCCTCCAGGCCTGCTGACTCTCTTCTCGACACGTAAGCTGTCAATTATTGTCTTACCTGCTTGTCAGCCTTCCCCTGTGCACAAGTGGATCTCCCGGCGGCGGACACTCTCTCCCTCGCCTCACCGCTCCTCTGCCACTCTGCCTCTCCTCGGACACACAACAGGACGCTGTCTCCCAGGCTTGGGATCTTGCCAACGCCAGCCACCACAGTTACTGCAAGTAAGCACATCACCTTGTCACTCCCTTGTGTGGTTTGCCCAGCTAACCCCTGTTCTCTTCTCACTCATAGGGTTGCCTGGCTGTACGGCGTGCTGCTCTGTCCTGACCTGCACCCTCCACTCACAATACATTCTTATTCCTCACACACGCATCCATACACGGCACATTGGTTAAGAAATAAAGCTTTCAAATCTTCCTGAGCCTGCGTGTGTGTTTCCTGGGCCAAATAATATGTCAGTATGGCTCCAGCAAGGTGGCCCAGCGGACAGCGGGCTCGCACGCCGCTTTTCCACCCTTGAGGCTCCGGTGGATATGTTAGCACACCAACAACAGGTAATTCTTAATCAATTGACCATAATTACTAACCGGTTAGACCGCTTGGATTCCCAGCGGGCATTCCCCTCGGGTCCTCTTGGCGCCTCGGCTCCGGTTGCTTCCGCGGCTGGCCAGCCTAACTCGGGAGCGCCAACCCATCTCACACCCATTCGAACCCCCTCTTGCTTCAACGGGAAACTCGGTGGAGCAAGGGGGTTTATTCTGCAGTGTGAGTCGGTGTTCCTGCGCGTTCCTGGGGATTTTCCCTCAGACCATAGCCGAATCGGGTACATGGCTAATCTCCTAGAGGGGCGAGTGTTAGCTTGGGCTTACGCCATAATGGCGAAGCCCAGCTACGCGACCCTCTCTTATGACTGGTTCGTGCGGGACTTTTTAGAGGTCTTTGACCACTCACGTCATGACAGCGTCCTCGCTGATCGGCTTCTTAGTCTCCAACAGGGAAGCCGGTCGGCGGCAGAACACGCTGTTGACTTCCGGGTGGCAGCGGAGTCGGTGGGCTGGGGAGAGGCATCTCTCTGCAGTATCTTCCTCCGTAGCCTCAGTTCCGGTCTAAGGAATGAGCTGGCCAGTTGGGATCTCCTAGGGCGGCTTTCCGAGCTGATTTCGCTCACCATTAGCCTGGACAATAGGATGCGTGAGCGGGCCGCGGAGCGGAAGTCTGTCAGCCGCTCGCACGGATCATCCGCCCGCTCCTCTCAGTCTCGCCCCCTGGCGTTACCGGCTCCGGAGTCCGCCGATGAGCCAGAGGCCATGGCGATCGGGCGCACTAGGCTTCCTCTTGTGGAGAGACAACGCCGGCGGGAACGGGGTCTCTGTATGTATTGCGGAGATGACCAGCATCCCATGGAGCTGTGCCCGGTGAAGCCAAACGGGGGGGTCCGCGAGTCACTGTAGGGGGCCTCACGGACTCTAACCGGCCAAATCCCCTATCTTCATGCACATTGCCCATACAATTCTGTCACAACTCCACCGGGCACTGCACGCACGCACTGGTGGATTCTGGGGCAGAGCAGAATTTCATCTCTAAAAGCCTGACAACCCGTTTGGGCATACCCTGCCAACTGCTGTCAACTCCCCTTAACTTGGTCACTCTCTCGCTCGCCCCTGGGAACAGTGACGCATCGCACCAAGCCAGTCCCCATCATCATCTCTGGCAACCACCGGGAGGATCTGACATTATATGTCTTGCCCTCCTCGTCGGACCGAGTCATCCTGGATTACCCTTGGCTGCGTCTGCATAACCCTGTCCTGGATTGGAGAACCGGCAGAGTCCTTTCTTGGAGCACCTTCTGCCTGGGCACCTGCCTCCAGTCTGCGGCTTGTGCGCCGTCCGCCCCTCCGCCGACGCCGGCCTCTGAGCCCCCAGACCTCACCCTGGTGCTGCAGGAGTTCCACGACTTGGGCGTAGCATTTAGTAAGTTCAGGGCCATGTCTCTTCCCCCTCACCGGCCTTATGACTGCGCTATCAACCTCCGTACAGGGGCCCCCTTGCCATCTGGCCGCCTGTACAGTCTCTCAGCACCGGAACACGAGGCGATGGACACTTATATCAAGGAGTCGCTCAGTGCTGGGATTATTCGCCCTTCCTCGTCCCTGCTCGGCGCGGGTTTCTTCTTCGTGTCAAAGAAGGATGGGTCCCTGCGCCCCTGCATCGACTTCAGAGCGCTGAACGACATCACCATCAAGGATCGCTACACCCTGCCACACATGGACACCGCCTTCCACTCCCTCCAGGGGGCGACCTGGTTCACGAAACTAGATCTCCACAGCGCTTACCATCTCGTACGGATCCGGGAGGGAGACGAATGGAAGACGGCCTTTAGGACGCCCAGCGGACATTTCGAGTATCTTGTGATGCCGTTTGGGCTCACCAATGCACCTGCCGTCTTCCAGCATCTCATAAACGACGTTCTATGGGATTTCCTGGGAGTCTTTGTTTTTGTATATCTGGATGACATACTCATCTTCTCCAAATCACGGGAGGAGCACCAGATCCATGTGAGGCGGGTTCTGCAACAGTTGCTGGAGAATCGTCTGTACATCAAGGCGGAGAAGTGCGAGTTCTACGCCCAGACCACCTCCTTCCTGGGGTTCGTGATCTCACACAACCAGATACTCCCCGACCCCGCTAAGGTTAAAGCGGTGGTCGAGTGGCCCATGCCCACCTCCAGGAAGCAGGTGCAGCAATTTATTGGATTCGCTAACTTCTACCGGCGCTTCATCCCCAACTTCGGCACCATTGTCACCCCCCGACCCACCTCACGTCGTCGAAGATGCCCTTCCAGTGGTCCGAGGAGGCGGCCACCGCTTTCAAGACTCTCCAGGCGGAGTTCTCGTCCTCCCGGGTCCTGACCCAGGTCGACCCAGTGCTGCAGTGTCTAGTGGAGGTCGACACGTCCGACACGAGGGTGGGGGCGGTGCTCTCTCAGCGCTCGCCAGTGGATGGAGTCAAGCAGCCCTGCGCCTTCTTCTCCCTACGATTATCGGCGGCGGAGCGCAACTATGACGTCGGCGACAGGGAGCTCCTCGCTGTCAAGCTCGCACTGCAGGAGTGGCGACACTGGTTGGAGGGGGCAGCTCAACCTTTCGTGGTCTGGACGGACAACAAGAACCTCGAGTATTTGAGGTCAGCGTGGCACCTGAATGCCCGCCAGGCGCGCTGGTCTCTGTTTTTTGCTCGTTTTCACTTTACCATCACGTACCGTCCAGGCTTGAAGAAAGGGTTGCCCGACGCCTTATCCAGGCAGTTCGCCCCTGAGGATCCAGAGGAGTCTGAACACACCATCCTCCCCAGCTCGTGCGTCGTGGGGGCGGTTTCCTGGTCCATCAAGGACAAGATCCTAAGGGCACAGGAGACGGAGCCGGATCCTCGCGGGGGGCCAGAGGGGAGGCTCTTCGTTCCTTTGGCGGTCCGAGAAGAGGTGATTCACTGGGCCCATACCTCCAAGCTCGCCTGTCACCCTGGCATCACCCTTCTGGTGAGTTTGTTGCAACGCTCGTTCTGGTGGCCGGGTCTCCAGAAGGACGTCACCAATTATGTTTGGGCTTGTCCCCAGTGTGCAGCCAGCAAGTCCCAGAACTCTCCGCCTGCGGGTCTTCTCCAGCCCCTGCCAGTCCCAGGCAGGCCCTGGTCACACATCGCCCTTGACTTCGTCACGGTCTCCCAGTCTCTAACACCTACGACATGGTCCTGACGATTGTGGATCGGTTTTCTAAGGCCGCCCATTTTGTGCCTCTTCAGGGTCTCCCTTCTGCACATGAA
Source organism: Pholidichthys leucotaenia (assembly GCA_020510985.1). Classification (NCBI taxonomy): domain Eukaryota; kingdom Metazoa; phylum Chordata; class Actinopteri; order Cichliformes; family Pholidichthyidae; genus Pholidichthys; species Pholidichthys leucotaenia. The sequence goes on along the minus strand of CM035839.1, from coordinate 179,374,529 downwards.
ACGGCTGACCTTCTGGTCCAACATGTTGTCAGGCTGCACGGGATCCTGCTGGACGTGGTATCGGACAGGGGTCCTCAGTTTGTCTCCCAGGTTTGGAGGTGCTTCTGCAACGCTTTGGGGGCCACGGTCAGTCTCTCCTCTGGCCACCACCCCCAGTCTAATGAGCAATGCGAGCGCATGAACCAGGAGTTGGAGGACACCCTGCGCTGCGTGACCTCCTCCAGTCCATTGTCCTGGAGCTCCTACCTCACCTGGGTGGAATATGCCCACAACTCCGCTCGTTCTTCTGCTACTGGGGTGTCGCCCTTCGAAGCGTCCTTGGGGTACGATCCCCCCTTGTTTCTCGAGCAGGAGGGTGAGCTGGCTGTCCCCTCTGTCCAGGCGCACATGAGGCGCTGCCGGAGTGTGTGGACCAAAACGAGGAATGCGCTTTTACGCACAGCGGCGCATAACAGTTCCACCGCCAATCGCCACAGGAGGCCAGCTCCTGACTACCATGTGGGTCATCGGGTTTGGCTTTCATCCCAGGATATCAACCTCAAAGCTGAGAAGAGGAAGCTGGCGCCGCGGTTTCTGGGCCCCTTTGTGATCTCTAAAATTGTTAACCTGGTGGCTGTGCGTTTGCCCCCCCCCCCCTTCGTGTGTGTCCCACCTTCCACGTATCTAAGATCAAACCTGTTTTTTCCAATCCACTCTGCCCCCCTCCTAGGTCGCCTCCCGCTCCTAGGATGATCGACGGTGACCCGGCGTGGGGTGTTACTTCCATCCTTGACTCTCGGCACCGGGGTCATGGGCTGCAATATCTGGTGGATTGGGAAGGTTATGGACCAGAGTGGAGATCCTGGGTGCGCTCTTCGTGGGTGTTGGATCGGGACCTCATTGCGGAGTTTCACCGGGCTTACCCAGGTAAGCCAGCGCCAGGAGGCGCTGGTGGGGGGGGGGGGGGTACTGTCACCACTCGCCGCTTACGGGCATCCACCTCAGCTGCGCGCACACCTGCATCTCATTAGTGCGCAGCTACTTATTCCATCTCGCCCTGAGCTTCGGCCTGGAGCCGTCTGTCTCCCTGCGTGCTCAACCTTCAGCGGATGTCCTTTCCTCCAGGCCTGCTGACTCTCTTCTCGACACGTAAGCTGTCAATTATTGTCTTACCTGCTTGTCAGCCTTCCCCTGTGCACATGTGGATCTCCCGGTGTCGGACACTCTCTCCCTCGCCTCACCACTCCTCTGCCACTCTGCCCCTCCTCGGACGCACAGCAGGACGCTGTCTCCCAGGCTTGGGATCTTGCCAACGCCAGTCACCACAGTTACTGCAAGTAAGCACATCACCTTGTCACTCCCTTGTGTGGTTTGCCCAGCTAACCCCTGTTCTCTTCTCGCTCATAGGGTTGCCTGGCTGTACGGCATGCTGCTCGGTCCTGACCTGCACCCTCCACCCACAATACATTCTTATTCCTCACACACGCATCCATACACGGCACATTGGTTAAGAAATAAAGCTTTCAAATCTTCCTGAGCCTGCGTGTGTGTTTCCTGGGCCGAATAATATGTCAATCAGGTCCTGGTGCACGTGAAAGATGTTCCGAAAACAGCAGTAATCATGACTGCATGACGTCATGACTTGTCCTTCGTTTTTGTCTACTTAGACGACATTCTGGTAGCTAGCGCATCCGAGGAGGAGCACATTGCCCATCTCAAGATGGTTTTCCAGAGGTTGGAAGCGCACAGACTTATAGTGAACCCGGCGAAGTGCCAGTTCGGTGTGCCAGTGATTGATTTTTTTGGGTCACCGCATTTTGCCAGAGGGCGCGATTCCGCTACAGGGTAAGGTTTGCGCCGTGTTGGACTTTCCGCATCCACAGACCGTGAGAGCCCTGCAGGAGTTTTTGGGAATGGTCAATTTTTATAACCGTTTCCTTCCCCGGGAAGCCCAGCTGATGCAACCATTGTATGCCGCGCTGAAAAAAAAGAAGCACGTGAAAAACATCGACTGGACTCCCGAGCGAGTCCAGGCTTTCACGGATGCCAAAACAGCACTGGTGGATGCCGCGGCGCTAGCCCATCCGAATCCGTCAGCACGGTTAGCGCTTACTACGGACGCATCTGATGTTGCCATAGGAGCAGTGGTGGAGCAGTACGTCTCCAGTTCGTGGCAGCCACTCGCATTTTTTAGTCGAACTTTACGCGACAACAAACGCAAATACAGCACGTTCAACAGAGAGTTGTTTACTCTACACCTGGCGACATGCCATTTCCAGTTTTAGCTAGAAGGACGCGAGTTCACTGCATTCCTGGACCATAATCCACTGACATACGCATTGTCCAAGGTCTCGGAACCGTGGTCGGCCTGGCAGCAATGGCATTTGACCGTGATCTCGGAGTTTACGACCGACATTCAACACGTTGCTGGTAAGCTCAACGTCGTGGCCAATTGTCTGTCGCGTGCATTCGTCTCCCCGGTCTACATGGGAATGGATTTCCCTGCTATGGCCACAGAGCAATCCAGGGATGCGGACATTTGCGTGCTCCAGTCTGCGCCTACTGGGTTAAGGCTGGAGAGCAGGGTGGTGCAAGAAGGGTGCCCTGCCTTGCTCTGCAACATCTACACCGGCCGCCCACACCTGGTGGTTCTGAGCTCTTGGCACCGCCACATTTTTTAGTCAGTCCACTCCCTTTTGCATCCGGGAGTGTGCGCCTCGGTGAAGCTAGTGGGGGCAAAATTCATCTGGCCATGCTTGCGCAAGGACATGAAAGAGTGGGCTGCAGCTTGCATCGCGTGCCAGCGGGCCAAAGTGCACAACCATACCAGAGTCCCCCTCGAACCCTTCCAAATCCTGGCCAGGAGGTTCGACCACGTCCACATGGATTTGGTGGGACCCTTCCCGCCGTTGCAAGGTTTCACACACCTTTTGACAATCGTGGAGTCCACCACGCGCTGGCCTGAAGTGATTCCGCGGGCTTCTACCACGTCCATGGAAGTGGCTCGCGCTTTTTTGTCGGTTTGGGTTGCACGGTTCGGATTTCTGTCGGACATCACTTCTGACAGGGATCTGCAATTTGTTTCGGAACTCTGGTCTGCGATGGCCCAGAGGCTGGGGGTCAAAATTCACCACGCAACCACGTACAACCCCAAGTTAACGGATTATGCGAGCGTTTTCATAGGTCGCTTAAAGCAGCGCTCAGAGCTTCGCTCACGGACACAAATTGGGTCGACCGCCTGCCCTGGGTTCTTTTAAGGTTGCGCTCCGTGCTAAAGGAGGATTTGGCAGCCTTCCCAGCAGAACTCGTTTTTTCTCAGCCACTGCGGATCCCAGCAGAGTTTTTACCGGAAAACCCCATGCCCGAGACTGATCCGCCTGCATAATTTTTGCACAGCAGGGAGGCTTTTAATGTACTGGGCCCGGCCCACCATTGTTTTCCCTGCACTTTCGTCCCCAAGAGCTTTGTTTTTGTGTTGGACTTGTGGGGGGGGGGGGGGTATGGAGATCGTCTGCATCAACAGGCTAAAGCCCGCTTTTGTGTTGGCAGATGAGCAGGTGGTGTTGTCCCTAGCTCCCTGGCGCAGACGCCCACCGTTGGTGGCTCCGCAAGTTGGTGTTACTTCGGTTGGGTCCTGCGCCTGCAAAGCTGATGTGCCCCCCCTTTTGTATTTTGAACTATCTGAAGCAGATTAAATGAAATTTTGTTGAGAACATTAAAAAGTGAGTTATAATATTTTTTTTTTTTTTGGTTTGTTGGATTTCTGTCATCCTCAGCTTTAGCTTATTTATCAACTCGCATATCTAAATATGGTCACTTCTTTCTCAAAAACAATAACATGGCAACACCCAACAAAGCTCAGTAGAAGGCTTCAAAATAAAACAAGACATGCTGATTATTCCCAGTCGATGGGTTTATCCCATGTAAAAAAATAAACTCCATGTCACCATCATGTCATAAGAAAGTTCTTGTTATTCCATCTAGCATTGCAACAAAAGTGTAACCTCACTGAAAAACACTGAAGGATTTATTTCTACTAGCCACTTGAAAAGTAAGAATATCAGTGAGCCATAAAGCAGTATGTTATATAATAAAATGACTCCTACACTACCATGTTTCGTGATTTGTGGTGATAATATGCAAGTGGTGGACTATTAAGCGTAAGTGGAAATTTGTTTTTGCCTCATTTTCTGAGCTATTTAGAGAATGACTTCATCATAATGACAGTTGAGAGATCTCACTGTGATTCACACATCGTCATGGTGATGGGAGAGGGCAAGTGAGTCACTACCTCATTCTCAACATGGTGAGAAGTTGTCACCATTAAGCTAAAACACTGAATGGGAAAGATTGGATGTGGATTTTTGAATGACCACAGTTTAATTCCTGTTATTACCTTGATTCTCTTTAGTATATAATGTGTCATATGCACATGTGCTGTATGTTATTGGTTTTTTTTTTTGTTTGGTTGGGGGTTTTTTTTGGTGCTACTTTCCAAGCCCACAAACATATTTAAGCAAGGTCTTGATGATTGGACCGAGGGACAACATTAGTGTGATATGTATGTAATGTCAATGAACATGCAAATGAATCTCTAATATATTCAGATTGGCTCTTTGTCTTTGTGTTTTGAGCTCCTATAGGTGATTCTTGCCCCGGGCATAACAATCATTCAACGTGTTAATGGGTCACACACTGAGCTCGTTAGCTATGCACAGGCCTCATTAACATACAAATTCAATTAACTTTCTGTGTTAAGAAAATGAGGAAGAAGTAGCTGAAGAAGAAGGGGAAAAGAAAACAAATCTTTTGTATGATGTCTACTCTTTCCGCATTTTATCTTCCTTTTAGTCACAGTGAGTGAAGACAAACACTGGCGTTGCAGTGACTTTTCTGTTTGGCTCCCATTGATGAATGCTTTATGGTCTTTTGCAAGGTGATACAGTTCACAGTGCAGACAGACATCTTTGCATGGGGGGAATGAGAATGCGTTGCCCTTACCCTTCATGAAGAGGCTGTGCGGTATTTGTCCTCTGCCATTAGCTGTCTGTGTGAGTTGGATGGCAGCTGTTTTAGAGGGCCATTGTGGCAAGATCGCACAGGTCCCTGACGGTGACAGAATTAAGCAGTCCTTGCTATGTTGATTGAAAGCCAATTTTCAAAGTGGCTTATAGTCAGAATGTTCAATAGCATGCAGGCCCTTCATCTTCCATCATGTATTCTATTGGCAATGCTCTTATCAAGGGAATTTGTAATTAGCAGCATGCATTGTGTCAGAGGACAGAGCAATGAATACCAACGGCATTAAAGGGGCTGATGAGATAAGAGGAGGGTGTGCCTGCATGCCATGGCTTTGTGTGTGTGTGTGCCTCTGTATGTGTGCGTGTGTGTGTGTTTGCGTGTGTGTGTGTGCGCGCGTGCGTGCGTGCATGTGCTCCCACTCCTGCACTCACATCTGTATCTCCAGGGACAATGGTTAGGTGCGTTGGTCATGGCAATGCATGACTTCAATTTACATGTTTGCATATTTGACAATTAACCAAATTGATTTCCTGTATGTGTGTTGGCCGTCCACATCAAATGCCTGTTTTCCAAAGGATTTTCAATTCCACGGCCATCCCCATATCAAACAGGTCCAATAATGCCTGTGTCTCATTTGCATACCATTAATTAGACATTCTTATTAAATGGCTAATTAGCATATATAGCGTTCCATGTTTTGTCAGGGTGAAAGCTATAGCAGCAATAACTTTTTCCTTTCATATCACTTGTTTGTGCTGTCTATGCAAATGCAGGTAGTTTGCAATGGTTTTAATTAGTTAGCATGCTTGTGTTTGTGAGGAGAAAGGACACTGGGGGAGATGTTCAACATCCCTCTAATGCCCCTTTTCCACTAGTACCTGTTTGGCCAGGTACAGCACAGTACAGTTCAGTTACCTTCGGTCCGCTTGTGTTTCCATTACACCAGAGTACCGCTTGATGTGGGTAGGATTTGTTACAGGGAGGCGGCGCAACCGTCCCGTTACGTAAAACAAGCAACCCAGGCAAAACACAAGGCGGCAGGATACGCGGTGACTGTGGGCTCTGGCTTTTTTTTTGCTAGAGAAAAGGCAGAAAAAGAGAGCAAAAGGAGAGCAGAAGGCTATAGGCGACGAGACGACACACTCTGGAGAAGTACTGGAGCATTTAGGAAACCATATAGAGCAGTATAAAGCGGAAGACATGAGGATACGAATTACATCACATATGAAGGTAAGCTAATGATTCCAAATGCTACTTTGCTTTAAGTCCGCCGTACTACATTGTAATGTCGGCAAGTTATCACTATTAGGTACTAAAATATGTATTCTGTGTGTGTGTGTGTGTTTCAGATGGCTCTCTTTTTTTATTTAAGTTTTTGTAAAGGGTATACATGTCATTACAGCATTGCATTGTTTACATTTTCATCACATATTCCCCCTTTTTTTGTTTTTTGACAACATTGGAAAAAAATTATTACAACACCCTTTTTTTAAGTGAAAGAAAAAGAGAAATTAAAAGAAGATCAGAAAACAAAGAAAAAAAAAACAAAACAGAAAACAAAAACAAAAACAAAAGAGCAGAAAAATAAAAGAGCATCTGAGTAGCATTGGAGCAAAGAGAAGTGCCATTATTGAAATGGTATTTGTCAAAGATTAGATCTGATGGAAGACACATATGCGTTCCAGGGTTGCCAAAAGTTCAAGAACCCATCCGTGTCTCTATACTTATACTCTCTTATACTCTCTCGGCGCCACACGAGTAGGCTGCCTTTTGCAACAGCAGCTCGTTTCCGAGTCTTTTTCCCTTCCTCTCTCTTTTGATCCGTCTTTTTTTTTTTTCACCCCACTTATATCACGGACACACAGATCGTCCCAAATGTCTCCTGAGCCAGTGGACGGAGCCACTGTTTATAGCAGGATACGATACAGCAGGGAAGAGCTGCTAGCATTCAACCGCCACCCGGTCCCATTGGAAAAACTCGACATACCGAGAGAACTGAGGCGAAAACGCCACGGCTGCCGGGCTGGAGTAAGGCGGAGGACAAAAAATATAAGGTACAGACCCTCCCTTCCATCTGTTGTCATGGGAAATGTACGGTCGATACTGGGAAAGTTAGATGAGCTAGCGGCTATCTCCCGTTATGATAGCACTTACCGGGAGTGCTCTCTCCTTTTGTTTACTGAGACGTGGCTAACTGAACTAGCAGCAGATGCTAACATTGAGCTGGAGGGTTTTCACATGATACGAGCTGACCGAACACCAGACAGTGGCAAAGCAAGGGGCAGTGGAGTGATAATGTATGTTAACAACAACTGGTGCAGACCGGGACATATCACTGTTAAACAACGACACTGCAGCAAAGACATTGAGTTGCTAGCTGTTAGCATGAGGCCTACATATCTCCCGAGAGAACACTCACACGTGATCTGCATTGTTGTTTATGCAAATCCGACGGCGAACGCTGGGACAGCGCGTGACGTCATCCATTCAGTAACCAGCAGGCTGCAGACAGAACACCCAGATGCTCTTCTCCTCATCTCAGGCGATTTCAACCATGTTTCACTATCTCCCATTCTACCCACGTTCACCCAGTATGTCACATGCCACACTAGAGACAATAAAACACTGGATTTATTCTACGCAAACACTAAGGAGGCGTACACCTCATCACAACTCCCCCCACTCGGGAGATCGGATCACAACTTGGTTCATCTCCGGCCGGTGTACAAACCCCTAGTGCACAGACAACCTCCGGCCATGCACACTGTGGAGTTATGGTCTGAGGAGACAATGGACACTCTAAAGGACTGTTTTGAAGCCACCGCCTGGAAGCAGCTCTGCGATCCACATGGTGAGGACATCGATGGCCTCATTCACACCTTCACGGGCTACCTCAGCTTCTGTGTGGACAAATCCGTTCCCACCAAGACCATACGGCGTCACTCAAACAACAAACCCTGGATCAACCCTGAGATAAAAACACTTCTGAGAGAGAAGAAGAGGATCTTCAGGTCGGGGAACAGGGAGATGCTGAAGTCCGTACAGAGGGAGCTGAGGAGAAAGATCAGAGAAGGCAAGGACAGCTTCAGGAAGAAGATGGAGGACAAGCTGCAACAGAGCGACATCAGCGGGGTCTGGAGAAACCTCAAAACCATCTCGGGGCTCCAGAATACCTCCCCCCAGGCCACGGGGGGCAGGGAGTGGGCGAACAACCTGAATCTGTTTTTCAATAGATTTGACCAACCGCCCTCCCCCCTGACTGCACAACAACCACTGCTGCCTCTAAGAAATCAAGTCCTGCTGCCCACTCCCCACTCCACCGACACCCCCCCCACTCCCAACACACAGCCCCCCATCCTGACCCTGACCAAGACCCAGGTGAGGACGGAGCTGAGGAAGATCAAAGTGAGGAAGGCGCCGGGACCGGACGGCATCAGCGCAAAGCTCCTCAAGTCCTGTGCAGACCAGCTGTGTGGGATTGTGACGTATATCTTCAACATGAGCCTGAAACTGGGGAGGGTACCACAGCTGTGGAAAACATCTTGTGTGGTACCTGTACCAAAAACTTCCCACCCCAAAGACCTGAACAGCTACAGACCGGTGGCCTTGACGTCCCACTTGATGAAGACCCTGGAGAGACTGCTCCTTGCTCATCTCCGCCCCCTGGTGGAACCAGCGATGGATCCACTCCAGTTCGCCTACCAGCATGGCATTGGGGTGGAGGATGCGGTGATCTTCCTCCTTCACCGTTCTCTGTCCCACCTGGAGAAGCCCGAGAATATGGTGAGGATCATGTTCTTAGACTTCTCCAGTGCTTTCAACACCATCCAACCGATGATCCTGAAGGACAAGCTGCTGCGCGCAGTGGTGGACCAGCACCTGTCATCATGGATCCTGGACTACCTCACGAACCGGCCTCAGTTTGTGAGAACCCGGGACTGTGTGTCTGACACGATCATCAGTAGCACGGGGGCCCCGCAGGGAACGGTGCTGGCTCCCTTCCTGTTCACTCTTTATACTGCGGACTTCTCACACAACACAACACACTGCCATCTACAGAAGTTCTCTGATGACTCTGCGATCGTTGGCCTCATCTCCAGTGGAGATGAAGCTGAGTACAGAGGGCTTATCCAGGACTTCGTGGACTGGTGCCATCGGAACTGCCTCCAGATCAACGCGAGGAAAACTAAGGAGCTGGTGGTGGACTGCCGCAGGCATGGGCAGCCCCTCACAGCACCAGTAAATATACAGGGAACAGACATCGAGATGGTGACATCCTATAAGTACCTGGGTGTTCATCTGAACAATAAACTAGACTGGTCACACAATACTGACGCACTCTACAAGAAGGGACAGCGCAGGCTGTTCCTGCTGAGGAGACTCAGGTCTTTTGGTGTACAAGGGGCGCTGCTGAAGACATTCTATGACACGGTGGTGGCATCAGCCATCACTTTTGGAGTGGTCTGCTGGGGCAGTGGCATTACTGCAGCCGATAGGAAGAGACTGAACAAACTGATTAAGAAAGCTAGCTCTGTCCTGGGGCAGCGCCTTGATCCGATGGAGGAGATAGGAGAGAGAAGGACGGTGGCTAAACTGTCATCTCTGCTGGAGTCCGAGTTCCACCCTATGCAGGACATACTGGATGCACTGAGGAGCTCATTTAGCAGCAGACTACATCATCCCAGGTGCACAACCGAGAGGTTTCGTAGGTCCTTCCTACCAACGGCTGTCAGACTGTACAACCTAAGCAGGGCTGCTCGCAGAGATAGCAAAAAGACGTAACAAACTAATAGTTTTTTGAATGCAAAAGATGCAATAGACTTCACAATGGTCCCCTCCGGCATACAACTAGGAAAATACCGGTCGCTATGGAGGGTGAGAATATGTATGGGTACATAATCATACCATGTAGGATAACTAAGTAGACGGTTATGCTGTTTCATCCCATCTAGCAACAATGCTCTGCATTGTGTGTGTTTATATATTTACATATTTATTCCATCTAGCTACAATGCTCAGCACTGGGTGTGTTTATATTTATATATCTATATATTTATTCCATCTAGCTACAATGCTCCGCACTGTGTTTTTTATATATCTACATATTATTCCATCTAGCTACATTGCTCCGCACTGTGTGTGTTTATATACTTGCATATTTATTCCACCTAGCTGCAATGCTCCGTACTGTGGGTGTTTATATATTTACATATTTATTCCATCTAGCTACAATGCTCTGCACTGTGTGTTCATATATTCATATATTTATTCCATCCAGCTACAATGCTCTGCACTGTGTGTCTGTGTGTGTGTGTATATATATATTTTATAGTAATATGTACATATGTATATTAGCTGCTCTTGCTTGCTTGTTTTTTTCTTGCCTTCTGATTGTTGCTCTGAGTGTTGCTATCCCTGTGCTGTTGCAATCCTGGAATTTCCCCGTTGTGGGACTAATAAAGGCTTATCTTATGTCCTGTCTCAGTGCAAATGTCAACTTTTCCATCGAATAAATGTCTTGAATCACATTAATCCAATCCTCAGGTATAGGACAGTCTTTCGACATCCATTTTTTTTGTTAGAGCTTTTTTACTTGCCAATATTAAAACAGTGAATAAGTATTTTTCTTCTCGTCTTTCCAGTGATTCCGGTAGTAAACCCAAATACAAAGTTACAAAAGAAAAGGGAACTGTTACTTTGAATATTTTCCCCAATATTGTCTGTACATTGGTCCAATATTGGTGGATAACTGGGCATGACCAAAACACATGAAAATGATTTGCAGTCTCTTCACCACACAGGCGCCAACAATTCAACCCCTTACAAGTAAATTTGTTTTGTGCAGGTGTTCTGAAAAATCTTACCAAATTTTTCCATCCAAATTCTCTCCACTGCAGGGATGAAGTACTTTTCCATTGTTGTTTATTTAGCTTTTCCCATATTTCCAGTTGTAAAGTGAAATTCCCCTCTTTTTCCCATCTCTCTTTTATATATGATGTGTTGTCTCCTTTTAAGTCTTGAAGACCATGGTATATTTTAGAAATGTATCTGATCCCTGGGATCCCTTTATATGCCATTCAGAAAACCTTCAGAACACCTGACTGGGCCCTTTCCAAATCCTCCTTTTTAAGTATTTTGTTTATGTGGTGTCTAATCTGAAAGAACCTGTAAAGGTCTTGATTTACTAGACCTTGTTTTTTCAAATCTTCAAAATTTCTTAAAGTTTGCCCTTTAAAAAAATCGTAATATTTTATCAGTCCGTTCTCTTTCCACTTTTTAAATCTAGTGTCTGTTTTATTAGGAGTAAAGTCCTGATCATAGGAAATCCACTGCAATAATCGATAGGGTTCTTTAGTTTGATTCTTTCTGACTATCTTAAACCAAATTTTTAGCGGAGTCTCTATCCACGGGTTAGTGTTGTTCAAAAGTTTAGGTAAGGCATTGTTCCCTATTATCGCCTGTAGGGGAATGTCACTTGTTATTTGGCATTCCATCTCCTTCCATTGTGCAGTGTAGACTGAGTTACATATCTCTACTAAAGTTTTAATTTGTGCTGCTTTAAAATAGTCCCTGATATTTGGCAGCGCGAGCCCACCTTTGTCTTTGTTTAGCTGTAGGGTTCTATACCTGATTCTTGGTCTCTTGCCCTGCCATATGAATCTTGAGATTCTTCTGTCCAGTTCTTGCCATGTTTTTTTGGGAGGTTCTACCGGTATTGTTTGGAAAAGGTATAGAAGACGTGGAAGTATATTCATTTTGACTGCTTCAATTCTTTGTGCAGTACCCAAGAATGATATCATATTCCATCTTGCTAGATCAGATTTTATTTTTGCCATCAGTGGATCATAGTTTAGTGTTATAATTTTGTTGAGTTGTTTCGGGATATTGACCCCCAGATATTTCATAGATTCCATCTCCCAGTTAGTTTTGAGTTTGCTTAGTAAATATTGATTTGGGTCACAGTTGAATGTTAAAATTTGGGTTTTGTGCATGTTTAATTCGTACCCCGATAACTCTCCATACTCTGAAAAAACTGAGATTAGTTCTGGAAAAGAGGTGTCCGGCTGCCCCAGGTATATTAAGATGTCATCGGCAAAGAGTGCTATTTTATGTTCCTTCTGACCAAGTGTAATACCTTGAATTTTTTGATTCTGTCTTATCCATTGGCTCAGAGGTTCTATGAAGATTGCAAAGAGCAGTGGAGACAAGGGGCAGCCCTGACGACATCCTCTTTCCAGTTCAAAAGATGATGATAATTTACCGTTAATCCTTATTTTAGCTGTTGGGTTTTTTTATATAATGCCTGGATAGTTCCAATGAAGTTATTATGAAAATTGAAACTGGATAAGATTCTATATAGGAAAGACCAGTCAACCGAATCAAATGCTTTTTCAGCATCTAATCCCAATATGGCTGCATTTAAATTATATTTTTTTATATGATGAATTATGTGTAAAGTGCGTCTAATGTTATCTTGTGTCTGTCTTTGTCTTATAAAACCTGTTTGGTCTAAATGAATTAAGTCTGTCAGTATATTTTCTAACCTTTTGGCAAGGATAGTGGTAAAAAGTTTATAGTCCTGATTTAACACACTGATTGGTCTATAGTTGGAACAGTCTAGTTTATCCTTTTCAGGTTTAGGTATGACTGCAATGACCCCTTCTCTCCAGGAGGGGGGGATTTCCCCTGTGTGGAGGACATAGTTAAATGTTTTCAGTTGGAGAGGAGATAGTTGCTGTTTAAAGGTTTTGTACCACTCTGCTGTATAGCCATCTGCTCCTGGGGATTTGTTAGCTTTAAGTTTCATAATTGCTTTTTCTAATTCTTTAGGTTGTATTTCTGACAGTAGTGTTTTATTTTGTGACTCAGTAAGTTGGGGAAGATTTAATGTATTTAGGAAGGATTCGGATGCGTTTTTGTGTTTTTTGAGGGAGTATAAGTTCTTGTAGTAATTCTCGAAGCTTTTAAGAATTTCCTGAATTCTAAATTTTATTTCCTTTGATACTGGGTCTCTGATTTTGTAGACTGCTCTCTCCATTTGTTGTTTCCTCAATTTGTAGGCTCGTAATTTTGCCGATTTGCTACCTGTTTCATAGTATTTTTGTTTCAGAAATGTAAGTTTCTTCTGGATTTCTATTGTGTAGATCTCGTTTATTTGTTTTTTAATTTCCTTAATTTTGAGCAAGTCATTAGAATGAGTGTTGTCTTTGTGCTCTTTTTCTAGTTTCTTAAGTTCAGACTCTAATGCGATTAGTTTTTCTTGTCTCAGTTTCTTTTGGGTTGCCAGTTTTGCGATAATCTTTCCCCTTATTACAGCTTTGCATGCATCCCACAGTATTAAAGGGGATACTTCTCCATCATCATTTTCTTCCAAATATCTGAAAATATCTGATTCCAATTCATCTTTCAAAAATATTGCTTCAAACCATGGGTCTGGGCGTTCAATACAGGCTCCCAGTGATGAGATGTCACCCCAGCTTCACGAATGTGCAGTGGTTACAGAACTTCAGAATGTCTGTAGAAATGTTAAGCTTCCCGTGCAACAAATTGCTCTGATCTGTGTGAAAATAATGGAGAGACTGTTGAGATGTCATGGAATGTACCTTCTCCAGCCAGTGGTGTCGTGACAAAACATGATCAGCTGCCAAAACTTGATCGCCAGGTGCCATATTGTAGTTATGGGGTTATATTCACTGTAAAATATATATTTCAACAGGTAAATAGTACTGACTTAGGTATAATAAGATGTATTTAACAATTATGATGCATTTTAAGCCAAAACAAACTGGATCAAGGATTAAAAGCAATTAAAATAATGCAGTCACAAGGTTACATGGAGAAATACATGGATTTACTGAATATACTGTAGGCCTATATCATATCGAGTATTGCTGACTACATGTAGATACTGTATAAATATATATTCTCTGCATCAACAGTGAACTATACATGTATTCATTAAGTATTGCATGAGGAATTTTGACAATAAACCTTTGTACTTTTTGCAGATATGTCTCTTTTGTTTTATGTGTGAAGGTTACCACAAGTGACATAAATTAAATACTAAAAGATTGGAAAAGCTGTCTAAGAACAATCCAGCAGTTTGAGAAATCACTTTTGGTTTGGTGTAAGTCTGTCAACAGAATTATGAACCATAAAGTAGTTTGTGTTAAAATTTTAAATCCCATTAAAACCCTAATCCAAGGGTGTCGAATCATGTGCCATGGAGGGCCAAGACCCTGCAGGTTCTCTCTTCTACCCAGTCTCTTCAGCAGGTGTTTTCACTGATCAACAGCCAGTGAGAAGAAATTCAGTGGAATCTGCCGTTGAAGACACTGGTTGCAGGTAAAGCCTGCAGGGTCTTGGGCACATGATTTGACACCCCTGCCCTAACCCATTATTAGAAAATACAGATGCTAAAATGGCCCAGAATTCCTCCATATACTGGTGCTATCACTAAAGTGTGCAGTGTCTTCTGCACTGGCACATCTAACAATACAGTCTTCAGTAAATAAAAAAATTGTTTTTGGTTACTTTTTCTTAAAAATGAGCCATTATTTTCAACATCACTGATAAATGGTTTGTACTGTTGACTTTTTTCCCACCGGTGTCTTAACAGACAAAATAGAAAATCATGATGTAAACCCATAAGTCACTAAATTGTTTATTACAACCAGCAGCAAATTCCAGATTATTTACAATGTGCAAAATCAAACTGTAAAAAGAAAAAAAAAAACTTAGAATGGGTCACACACGCCAGCCATGCTGCCTCACTGAGAAGCAACTGGATATGTCACTCAAGCTGGTCCCGGTTCACCAGATCTTCAGCCTGCATCTCTGTTAATGGTGACCAAAGGTCCAGTTTGGGGTGGATCGTTTTCCTCTTGCCGAGACAAGACAGAAATGGGTGGTGGTTAATTAAAGCAAGTTTAAAACATATTTGGGAAATACACTTGTTGCTAAAAGCCAGTGGTGGAACGTGACAATAAAGTACCTTGTTGTATTTAACCACAATTTTCATGTAGCTGTGCTTCAGTAAAGTAGATTTTGCAAGGGCTGGGGTACGTTTAAAATCATTTGTTTTTACTGTGGCCTCAGCCATCAGAATGAGTTATTACCTTCAGCTGAATGGAATCTAGTACTTTAACTGAGGGTGCACATCCCAGAGTATGGAGTCGCTCAGTCAAAATATGTAATTTTTAGCAATAAAAGTTTAGCCACCAAAGTGCAAGATACACTATTATGAATATAACTCACAAAGGATCACACAAGTAATCTGACAAAAAAAAAAAATAAAATAAACAAGCAGTTTATTTTACAGTGGCTAATATAGTAGAATGTGCCATTCATTTTCAATTATTCTGTAATTAATATTCACACAATCAAATAAATCTCAATTCAGTCCATTTCATATTAAGAGGAAATTGTGCTACTTTAATTTTGGCACTTTACCTATACTCTAACTTAAAAAGCAAAGGATTTTTTTTCCAGTTCCGGTTCCGCCAGACCGGCGGCTCCACACGAGTTGGCTGCCCGTTGCAATAGCCTTTTTTTATCTTCCTTCTTCTTTCTACACCTTTCACTCTATATATATATATCACGGACACACAGATCGCCCCAAAGGTCTCCCGAGTCGGCGGACGGAGCCACTGTTTACAGCAGGAGACGTTACAGCAGGAAGAGCTAGTGCTATCTAGCACTCAACCGCCACCCGGGCTAACGGTGAAACTCGACATACCGGGAACTGTAGCAAAAACGACGCGGGTGCCGGGCAGGAGTTTAGGTGGTGTGCAAGAAATGTAAGACCGAATAATAAAGAGCGATGGCAAGAACCAAGCAGACCGCCCGTAAAATCTACTGGAGGAAAAAGCCCCCCAGGAAGCAGCTAGCCACCAAGGCTGCTTGGAAAAGCGCTCCGGCCACCGGCGGAGTGAAGAAGCCTCACTGTTACAGGCCCGTGGCTCTGAGAGAGATCCGTCGCTACCAGAAATCCACAGAGCTGCTCATCCGTAAGCTGCCCATCCAGCGCCTGGTGAGGGAGATCGCTCAGGACTTCAAGACCGACCTGCGCTTCCTGAGCTTCGCCGTCATGGCTCGGCAGGAGGCCAGCAAGGCCGACCTGGTGGGTCTCTTCTTCGCTAAGAGGGTCACCATCATGCCCAAAGACTTCCAGCTGGCCCGCCGCATCCGCGAAGAGATAGCTTAGACTTTTTGCTGCACATTCACCAACCATAATGCTCCGCACTGTGTGTCTATATATATATATATATATATATATATATATATATATATATATATATAGTAATATGTACATATGTTTACTAGCTGTTCTTGTTTTTTCTTGCCTTCTGATTGTTGCTCTGAGTGTTGCTATCCCTGTGCTGTTGCAATCCTGGAATTTCCCCATTGTGGGACTAATAAAGGCATATCTTATCTTATCTTATCTTATCTTATTTAAGTACTTTGTCCACCACTACTAAAAAAATAACGGGATGTCCAACTTACCAGTCATAACAGCTAAATGTTGTCAGTATCACAGCAGATGCTGGTCGGACTCTAGAACGAAAATACACACAACTTAAGTGCATACACAGCACGAAAGTGCAACATGTAAAAAACCACTTTTTCCCCAGGATTACAACTAGCTTATTTCATCAAATATTGTCGACACAAGCGCAAAATACAAGGAGAGCACGGAGTTAGCATTGGCGGCTAACTAGCTAGCTCATTATTTGCACACAAGAGACAACGCTGTTGTCTTTTCAAAGTGAACTTTCCACTGCTGGGATAAATAACGTAAAAGATGCATAATATCACATCGTAACACATCACTCACCATCCTATATATCCTAATATCACGGCTTTCACCTCTGCTGGACCGTGGTGCTGATTTCTGTGGGTCTGATTTCTGTGAAGCCATTCTGTCGTTGTTGTTTATAATGACGCTTGCTTGCTGGCTCATGGTCGAATCTTTGCAAATGGCGGCTCGAGATTGTGTAATTCATTCAGTCTCAAACGTCGCTCTCATGACATTACGCCAGGACCAATCAGTGGCCTGCAGTGTTTTTACATCACATTTTCATGTCAGTACGGCACGGTTCGAACCACTCTCCAGCAGGTCCAAAAAATCGGGACGTGACCATTACAATCCTTAATGGAAAAACCTACAAAGCGTATGGTATCGAGCCGAACTGGGCGAAACTGGTACTAGTGGAAAAGGGCCGTAACAGGAGCTGTTAAGAAGAGATGTCTTGTAGGCATTGTAATAAATGGAAAGAGGGAGAAAGGAAAACACTAATGATTTTTTTTTTATCACCACTGAAAAAAAGGACTAAGGATTTTTTTTTTCTTTTTGTTTGTAGTTGACATTTTCCTTGAAGACCGATAATGAAGCTCCTCAGAGAGGTGCGCAGCCAAACTTATCCATAGAGTTCTCCTATTATGAGCACTGTTCTTCGTATCATGCAGAAATATACAGCAAGATATACTCACCAGAACCCACAGTAATGACTTTTTAGTGTACAAAAGTTTAGAGATTAACTTTGGAATTGAGTCAACATTTGGAGGGCAAACAATGACACTTTCACATCAGAATGCCTATAGGTAACTTTTAACCTCACAACTTTGTGAAATATTTGGCTGTGTAAGGTTTATGATGAACCCACAATCCATTAAAGCTGGGAATTAACGTAGCTGTCTACCATATAGTTTCAGTAATATTATTGTAAAAACACCTCTAAAGGTTAGCTTTTTGTAGGTTCTTCTGACAGACCTACATTCCTTAACAATGACATTTTGTGTCATGTTTGTTTAGTATCTCACAATAACCTGAAAGCCAGAAGAATTATGTCTTTTTTTTTTTCCAGAAATTTCTTGTCAAAGGCTCTATAAACCTTTGATTGTACATCAAGAAAAAAGCACCACTTTTAGTTCTACAGTGACACTTGAAAGTTTGTGAACCCTTTAGAGTTTTATACATTTCTACAATTCTACTTTAAGGACTTGTGTAAAAGTCTGATGATGTCTTACAGTGGTGTGAAGAAGTGTTTGCCCCCTCCTGATTTCTCATTTTTTTGTATGTTTGTCACATTTAAATGTTTAAGATCATTAAACAAATTTAATATTAGACAAAGATAAGACAAGTAAACACAAAATGCAGTTTTTAAATGAAGGTGTTTATTATTAAGGGTAAAAAAAAAATCCAAACCTACATGGTCCTGTGTGAAAAAGTGATTGCCCCCTAAACCTAATAGCTGATTGGGCCACCCTTAGCAGCAACATCTGCAATCAAGCATTTCTGATAACTGGCAATGAATCTATTACAGCGCTGTGGAGGAATTTTGGCCCACTCATCTTTGCAGAATTGTTGTAATTTGGCCACATTGGAGTGTTTTCAAGCATTAACGGCCTTTTTTAAGGTCATGCCACAGCATTTTAATCAGATTCAGGTCAGGACTTTGACTAGGCCACTCCAAAGTCTTCATTTTGTTTTTCTTAAGCCATTCTCTGTGTTAGGCCCTACTCTTTTTAGTTTATATATGCTTCCGTTAGGCAATATCATTAGAAAGCACTGTATACATTTTCATTGTTACGCAGACAACACACAGTTATACCTGTCAATTAAGCCAGATGATAGTAATCAATTAGCCAAGTTAGAAGCCTGTCTTATGGAAATCAAAGCTTGGATGACTTGTAATTTTCTGCTATTAAACTCAGGTAAGACTGAAGTCATTCTTGTTGGTCCAAAAAACCTTAGAAATACCTTTCCAAATCAAACTCTTAATTTTGGATGCCGCTACTCTTACTCTGAGTAGTTCTGTGAGGAACCTTGGAGTTAGTTTTGATCAAGATCTGTTCTTTAATTCACATATTAAATTTGTTTCTAAGACTGTCTTCTATCATCTGCGCAAGATTGCCAAGATTAGGAGCATCTTGTCTCTGAATGATGCTGAGAAACTGATCCATGCTTTTGTTAGCTCTAGATTAGATTATTGTAATTGGTTATTATCAGGTTGTCCTAAAATATCTTTAAAAAGTCTTCAGTTGATCCAAAATGCTGCTGCAAGAGTTTTAACTGGTTCTAGAAAGAGAGATCATATCTCTCCGGTTCTGGCCTCCCTTCATTGGCTTCCCATAGAGTTTAGAATTAAGTTTAAAATCCTTCTCCTTGCTTAGGATTACTGTAGGTGATGGTGATGTGGCAGGAGAGCGCGTGCAGTCCTGGCGACACACCCGCATGATGGCAACAACCTCAACAAAGGAGAAAAAACACACTGGTTAATAACTTCTTTCACCAGTGTGTACATGACCTGCTGTCTTATAGCAGTATACCCAGACGAGCCAGCGTTGAATCATTGAAGGTTGCTTCCTTAAGTACGCTGGCTGATGAGAGGGCGCAGGTGTGTCCTCTCCCTCCGGTGTACTGATGAGCTGAAAAGAGATGAACGGGAAGGAGGGGGTGCACTCTCGACACCCATGACAATAAACCACAGTTAATTTATGTTTTGAACAGGGAAGGCAATCACTTTTTCACACAGGGCCATGTAGTTTTTGATTTATTTTTTTTTTACCCTTAATAACAAGCACCTTCATTTTAAAACTGCATTTTGTGTTAATTTGTGTTATTTTTGTCTAATATTTAAATTTGTTTGATGATCTGAAACATTTAAGTGTGACAAACATACAAAAAAATGAGAAATCAGGAAGGGGGCAAACACTTTTTCACACCACTGTAGGTCTTATATATGCAGAAATGTAGAAAATTCCAAAGGGTTCATAAACATTCAAGCAACCACTGTAATTTCTTTATACAGTGTGTTTTTGTTAGTTACATCTTTTCTGTTGTGACTCCATCTGCTAATCAAAAATTACACTGTAAAATATACAGTATGTGTAGCTCTCTTCACGACAACAGACACAGGTTGGTTCCTTTAAACGGGCGTTTATTGGGACTTATGCACCCCCCTCTTGGTCACGCCGTGAGAACTGTATAGGCAAACATAACGCATAACCATATATACAGTACAGAGCGAAGTAATATAAATAAGTCACCATCTCCAGAACCATCTATTGCTAAACCTTCAGAAAACAGTCTCAATGTGCTTTTCAATCAAAAAATGTAACCTGCAACGTTTTAAAGTTAATATACATGATCATGACATCAGTTTAGCTACAGAATTCAAATACCTTGGCATTGTACTAGATCCTCAACTCAAATTTAATCTTCATATAAAGAAAATTTCAAAAACAGTAAAAAAAAATCTGAACTGCTTTAAATTAATTAGATATTACATACCTTACGAAGCAGCTGTACTGTATATGCATTCTATGGTTTTTTTTCTCATATATCATACTGTTTGACAGTCTGGGCTCAAGCAGCCCCTCCCACAATAAGACATATAGGTTCATTATATAATCAAACCCTAAAAATCTTGGACAAAAAGCCCATTAGGTGGCATCACTGTAATGTTTTAAAAAAATACAACCTATTGAGTTTTGAGAGTTTCATTGACCTCTGTTTTCTGAAATTAACGTTCAAATGTCTCCATAAATCAGCACCCGAGCCACTTGCTGGTTTCATCCAAAGACAGGACAGCAGCAGAGCCACCAGGAGTTCTGTTAACAATAACTGTAAAATATTCCACCGCAGAACCACATTTGGACAAACAGCATTCTCTATAAAGGGCAGCCACATCTGGAACACAATGCCAAATGAAATTAAAATAATAACGGACTTTAAAACATTCACTAAAAAGGTTAAAAACTGGCTGAAAAATAAACAAGAATGTACTCATGTATGAATTGATTGTCTACAAGGTGAGAGTGAATGAAGGGAAGGAATGAATGTGTTTGTTTATAGTGAGTGACGAAGGGAGAGAGGCCTGAAATAGGCAAATGTGAGTCAGGTTGTTATATTTGTGTATTTATAATATTTATAATATTTATAATTGTGTATTTATAGTATTTATAATATTTATAATATTTATAATTGTGTATTTATAATCTTTTTGCATTGATGTATGTGGTTATTGTGTATTTTCTTTATTTCTTTTCTTTACTTTACTTGATTCTCTTTTCTAAAGCCCATCCAGGGACAAGAGTTGCAAATTAGCTAATAGCTATACACTCCATGTGCAACACATCAGATTGATTGTCATTGATTAATTGTCTATGTTTATTGCACTGTCCCTGTCAAATAAACTAATCTATCTATCTATCTAAGTTACGAAACAAATACCTCGTTGGCCGCTTGTCATGAAAAGAGTTCTGAAGGTAAAACAAACTGCTTGGCTTCAATCTTCAATCAAACTTAAGTGCCAGATAGCTGAATAACGTGGCACAGCGTTCTTCTCATTTCCGCTATGTGCTACAATGAAAACAATCCCAGCGGCACTCCAGACGGAAAACATCAGTTCCGGTCAGGAAACAATAAATTTCAACAAAATATACAGCTGCAACAACCAACATGTAACGTACAGAAAATATATAATTTTATAACAACACTTACACTCCCACCAAATCACTCACTGATTTAAATGCGGGATTTCCTTTAAACACAGATTATAAATGGAATCAATGACTTGGGTTGTTTTAACTCTGAAAGAATGTGACCCACTTTTGTTTAATTTCTACTTAATTTGCCTCAAGCAAGGTAACCACCTTGTGAATGGGCCTTTGAAGGTAAACCAGTCTAGGTTATACCTCTTCCTTGGTGGTATACACGCTCATGATGATGCTTGACAAGAAGTGTTGAAACATGGGATTTCTTTGGAAGGATCGCAGGATGTTTTACATCATGGTGCAAGGCTGACTGGGACAATCGTCCTCCTACCCTTAGGACATTGTTCTTGTCCAAGAAGGCGTTCAACTTATATAACTTGCTGTACTTGTTCAAAGTGTCTCCCTTCTGAGCTTTGATTTTTTGTATGTCCACAGCAAAGGCATCTTCTTGCACTAGCCTGATGATAAAGCTTTCTGCTTCCTTTCTTTCTTCAAGACTGGTTGCTTCATTTGTTCTTGGCTGAAATCCTTTGATTTCTTTGGCAAATCTCTTGAGCCTAGCAATGGCTCTAACTGCCCTGGACCAGTCAGAGAATTTGGCAAGGCGTTTCGCCACTGACTCGATTCCTTTCATCATGACTGTATGGACATGGGCTTTGCGAAGTTCAGGGTCTGTTCTTTCAACATCTCCCACCATTTCCTCTTCACGTGGAAGATTCTGGTGCCAAAGAAAATCAGGTCCTGTCAGCCAATTAGACTCTTTTAACTGAGCTACACTCAGTCCTCTTGAAGTGCAGTCAGCTGGGTTGTTTTCAGTGCTGACATGTCGCCATTGTGCGGGATCTGTGCTAGATCTTATGCATTGGATCTGGTTGGCTACGAATGTGTGGAATCTCTTTGCATCATTGTAGTTAGCTTCGGGATTTGCACAGCCGACAATACTCCAGCCAAGATCAGTTCGCTGTGCATATGGATGATTGTCTTTCCCAAACAGAATTTCTCTTGGAAGAAGGGCTTGTTGGCAGTTGTAGCCAATTAGTAGTCCTACTTCACAATCTAGTGGTGGAATCTTGTCTGCCAGTTGTTCAAGATGAGGCCACTTTAGTGCTGTTTCAGAGGTTGGAATGTGTGACCTATCTGCTGGGATGAACTCTCGTGTGAAAAGTGCTGGCAATGGAATTCTTCTCTCTAAGTTGTATCCTCTCACTTGCAAGTTTGTCAGTTTCTGAGAGGTTATGACTACTGATTTTGTAGTCATTGTGGATAGCCGCAAGCTGACATTCTCCTTGCTTGTATCGAGGTCTTGGGCTATTTCGTCTAGGATGAAAGTTGTATCGCTTTGAGTGTCTAAGAGTGCATACACAAGAACTTCGTGGTCTGGGTGCTTTGTAGACGAGATCCAGACTGGTACAATTGAGGATGTTTGTGTGTTTGGGCCCTCTTGTATGACTCTGTTGGTAGTTGCTGTCACAGCTACTTCTTTGATCTCTGCTTTGTCCTTTGAGTTATCTTCTCCTTTTGGAGCAGTCAGCCTTTGACGGTCTTTAAACTTCTCCTCATGCAAACATGTCGGATGTCTTCTTTGGCACCTCTGGCATGTACTTCTGTTGTCACACTCCTTTGAGTGATGTCCTACATTCAGACATCCAAAACAAAGCTTCTCTGCTTGCACAAACTTGACACGATCTTGAACTGTCTTTTCACTGAACTTTCTGCACTTAGCAAGGTCATGTCCTGCTCTTTTGCAGAAAACACATGATGGAATGCTGCTCTGGTTTGTATCTGTGGCCAGTGTCTTTGCTTGAATAGTTTGGCTTCGGGTGTGTTTTGTTTTCTCACTTTCCACACTTTTGAGCGCTTGAATTGAGGATATGGGATCACAAGCAAGGTCTGCTTCCTTAGACAGGAAGTCTACCAACTCTTTAAATGGTGGATAATCAGCGTTTGCTTCTCTGACTTCCATCACTTTACGGTTCCATCTGGATACCAGCCAATCTGGTAACTTCAGCAGAATTTTTTGGCTTTCATTACAGTCATTAAGAATTTCTAATGTCTTCATGTGGGGCATTGCAGCCTCACAGCTCTTAAGGAAGTCTGCAAATTCCCTTAATTCACAACCATCTTTTGTGCTTATTTTTGGCCATCCATGTAGTTTGTCCCTGAAGGATTTCCCAATTATAAATGGGTCTCCAAAACGTTTTTCCAAAAGCTGCCAGGCCGAGTCATATGCAGCTTCAGTGCCCAATAAGAAGAATCCTTCAACAGCCTTTTTTGCAGCACCACCTAAATACTTCCTTAGGTAATACAGTTTTTCATTCTTTGGGATGTTTTTCCTGTCAATCAATGTTTCAAAGGAGAGTCGCCAGTCCTTGGATCTCAAGGGGTCTCCAGTGAATAATGCAGGCTCTGGTGTTGGAAGACGACTTGCATTTATAGCTTCTGTTAGCATGCAGACCAAATCTGAGGTGTTCTGTACTGTAGGAATGGGTGGAGCTTGAGCTGTGACTGGCAGGGACTGAGGAATGAAGGAGGGACTTGAGGCATTGAGGGCTTGTGTGGTGACTGGCAGGGACTGAGGGATGAAGGAGGGACTTAAAGCATTGAGGGCTTGTGTGGTGACTGGCAGAGACTGAGGGATGAAGGAGGGACTTGAGGCATTGAGGGCTTGTGTTTCTCCAAATTCAACATCATACAGCAATTCAGCTGTTTTAAAATTTTCTTCAACTTGATCATAGACCATTACTCGTGCTCTTGCAGCATTTAACTTCTTCACTTCTTCCAAGCGTTTAAGCCTTCTACGTTTGTCTTGCATTTCTTGTTGTCTGGCAAAGGTTTCAGATTCAAATTGTGCAAGCCGTTGTTTATCTTCAGCCTCTAGTCTTTGGAGTTCAGCCTCTTCTCTTTCTTGTTCATCCAATACTGCTAAAACTTCCTGGGATGCGGCAGCCTCCGCTGCAGCCTCACATCTTTTGGCTGAGTTAGTACTAGAACAAATAGAACATTTTGATTGATGAGATGGTGACCTTGATAAGGAGCAAGTTGAGTTTAGAACTGATCCAACATCGGGCCAAGGTTCATCCTCTTCTTCTGTTTTAGGCTTCTTAAGCTGCCCTTTTTCCTTTTGAATGATTAACTCTGGGAGTGAAACGCAGGTGTCTACTCTGCGTCGCAGATCTGGCTCAGGAGTTTGTATTTTGCGTAATGTTCCATATATGGCTTTTACATCGGAGCAAGTGCTGCTTATATTTTCAATCAGCTCACTCAATTCATCCTCTGAGGCTTCATTGGTCAGTATTTCCTTGCCTATTCTAGCATGGTACCTCCATTTCTCATAAATGATTCTGTACCGTCGTTGGATACTTTTCATCTTGTCTTCTTGAAGTTCTCTCCCCTTCTCTGTGAGGGTTCGAATTCTTTCGCCTCTTCGCAGCCCTTCTGCTTCTGCAGATTTGGTAACTTCAGGTTGGGCAGATGAGTCAGCCATCTTGTGGCAGGTCTCAGTGTTTGTGTCAGACATTTTGAGATAACTTGAACAACAGTGAAACAACTGGATGATGACTAGTTTGTAATTATACTGACTTCAATACTGCATTAAGATAACTATAAACATTTAAACTTAGCCACTTTTCAGCTAACTTCAATTTCAAAGCAAGAATAAAAACAGTGAAATTACCTTAACACAATATGTAAATATGAACTTTAACAGATGAGATAATATGTTTAGAAATGCATTAAATTGCTTATTTTACAAAATAGGAAAAACAGAGTTGGGTTAAGTGCCCTTTAACTTCACTGAAAATGCCCTTTAAGCTTGTTGAAATTTTATAGACACAAAGCTTGCATAAATCTTAGTTTCAGATTAAAATGTCCTTATTTTTTAACGTTCATCAAAGATTGTTAATTTACATATAAATTTAACATCGACTTTAACCTTGTAACATGAAGCAACTGTGAAAATCAGGACATCTGATAATCTCCAACCACAACAACTAAATTGCACACAAGTTGATAGATCTGAGTCCTTATTGCAATGTCCAAGTTAAACCACTTCTCACACCACCTTAACTTGAAACTTGAGGTGGAGCGCTTTCTGGCTTTAACTTGTAAAATTGCGCTTTAACACAGTCTAACGGCCGTTACTTGCGGTTGCTATGACGACAGTGCGGTATGGACTTGCTTAACTGACGACCTGGATCTTCCTCTCCTCGCTACCCGCCGTGATCTCGGAGTCCTTGTTACCCGTGTTGAGCAGGCGAGTTCTCACTGTAGCTCTCTTCACAACAACAGACACAGGTTGGTTCCTTTAAACGGGCGTTTATTGGGACTTATGCACCCCCCTCTTGGTCACGCCGTGAGAACTGTATAGGCAAACATAACGCATAACCATATATACAGTACAGAGCGAAATAATATAAAGAAGTTACGAAACAAATACCTCGTTGGCCGCTTGTCATGAAAAGAGTTCTGAAGGTAAAACAAACTGCTTGGCTTCAATCTTCAATCAAACTTAAGTGCCAGATAGCTGAATAACGTGGCACAGCGTTCTTCTCATTTCTGCTATGTGCTACAATGAAAACAATCCCAGCGGCACTCCAGACGGAAAACATCAGTTCCGGTCAGGAAACAATAAATTTCAACAAAATATACAGTTGCAACAACCAAAATGTAACGTACAGAAAATATATAATTTTATAACAACACTTACAGTATGTATACTGTACGTATATAAGGTCACAGTCACTGCACTTTTTTCCATATCTTGGCAGTTCCGCAGGTCTTAATAAAATGTCTCTGACATTTTGGTCAAATTGCCTTAGTGTTTAATTATTGAACACCATTTTGACTCATCTTTTGCAGCCTTCATAAGAAATGGCTCAGTTCACTCTCACATTCAAAATATTAAGTGTGAAAGCTCTCCTGAACCATGGTCCGGACCAAATAACTGAAATTTAGTTCATTAAAAAGAGGTGGTCTCAGTCCGGCTCAAACTGACGACACTTGGTCCGGTTCATTTAGAGTGTGAAAGCAGTTTTCAGAAAGGTTTAGACTTTCAGACCAAATACAGGAAGTTAAGGCAACCAATAAAAGGGAAAATGAGCCATGGTATCACTTGGAAAGAGAAAGAGACCCAGATTTTAATTGGTTTGCTAGTAGCATAAATAATAAATTAAAATACAATCATAAATGCAGAAACTTAACAGATATTTTCAGAGGGGATGTGATGGAGAGGATGTGAAAGATTGGAGGAGCAGTGCCTGCTGAAAATCATCACGGCGGATGAGAAGGATGAACGTCCATTTTAATGAAGACCTGGATAATATTATAGACTCATGAAATTAGTCCACTGACTATATGTTGAAGTCTGAACCAGTTTACATTTAAAGTTACTGATGTGTCCTGAGCTACCAAGAACATCTGCGAGGGTGATTAGCATGCTTGCTAGCTGCAGCGTCTGTGCTGCTAACTACATAAACGTTGTCATGACAACAGGATGTCAGTGTGTTATGTGAAGTCGTTTGGTGCGCTTGGATAAAGAGCAGTGTGAATCCCAACCTAACTGGACCAAATGTATATAATGTCACAAAATAAAATTTTAGTCCGGACCTTAGTGCAGACTTTCAGGTGTGAAAATGCCCCCAAATCCCTATTGTCCAATCAAATTGCTTGATTAGAACTAACTAATAATGTGTTATCATTGTGATTATACGGAAAAAAGTCAATAAAAACATTTAAAGATCAAGTGAGGTCTTTCTAAATATTTGTGAAAACTGTAAAAGCAATGTTTCTTTTAGCATGGCTCCTACATGACCTTCCAAAAGTTCAGGGTTGAAGTCCTGGTAACCACATCTTCAGCTGTGTCATATTTTTATTATCAAATGTGTATGGAGGAAGTAAATGCTCGCAAGCTGCTTTAACCATGACAATCACAGCTATATTCCTTTTTCTGCCAGCTATGCAGCCAGAAAGCCAACATCAGGAGAGAGAGGGATAGGAATGGGAAAAAAAAAAAAGTCCAGTATAAATAAATACACAGGGAGAAAGAGGTGGGAGGGATGGGAACGGAAAGAAGCATGAGGTAAGCCCTATGGGAGAGGTCTGTGCTGACTTGTTAAACCCACTCCAAACTCCTCCTCACTTCATTTCTCAGTCGGGTCTTCTTTCCAGCATGAGACGACGGGAGGAAAGGGAGAAAAGATGAATTAACAAGCGTGAAGGGGGAAGGAGTGAGATCAATGATGACATCAGGAAGCAAAAAAGGTCAAAGGTTAAGCAGATGATAGTTTGTTTGCACAAGAGGACAAGAGTCCATGCATTTGGAATTTATTTTAGGTGAGGACCTGTGAGCCGAGGCATTCCACTTGATTTGTTTTGACCCGTGCTCTGGGGTCATGTGTGGATATCCTCATAGGCTGGGCCCTCGGGTACTTCCCCAGGGGAAGGAGGCGATTTTAGATGAACTTTAGCCCCCCTCCACCCTCCTGTTACCCCTTTTGCTTCAAGCTAAGCTGATACACCCTTGGGTCAGCTTGCATCTCATGGCCTGTGTTTTTTTTTGTTTTTTTTAGGATGGAGTCGGTCCGTCTGTAAACTACTTCTGACCCCATGTGTCTGCAGGGTTCTCCCCATGCAAACTTACACACACTCACAATATATAAAAAGGCTTCTTTAGAGGGGCTCACACTGCATACACCATGGTGCTATGACTTTCCTCTTGGTGAAAGGAACTGTTGATTGAGACTCATAGATTCCCTTCATTTCATACAACGTGGGAAGAATAATATAGCAAAACTGAAAAGCGAGCAGAGAATAGCAGTTCACCCCATATAAACGTCTGATGTGCTGAAAAACTGCTATTGATTCTGCTCTGCCACATGTCGCAGTCTTGTGAGGCTTTATTATGAGTCTAGAAAAAAGAAAAAAACAAAGGAAAACAAATTTTTTATGTTTACGAGCAAAAAAAACATTGTGTAATTAAAGTAATTTCTGTTGATTTAGTGGTGCAATGAGCATCATTATAAAAAAAAATCTATGATAAGACTCACAAGAGCCTGACAGCCCTGTACTTTGTAATATTTCATGTAATTCACAGAATGTATAAAATGATGTTTATCACCACATTGAGAATAACATATTTAATAGTTTGTGGTGTTTAGGCTTGGACTCATCACCGTGTTTAATAGCCTCCTTAGAGGAAGGCACACCCCTCCATCCCTAATGTAATAGAAAGCTCTTAGCAGCTCCTTCACATGTATCCGGAGTGTGCTTTTCCCTTTTTCCTTTGTATGTAATTAATTTCCATATTTAATTAGCCTGGCTCATTAAACACCATGCACAAAGGAATGTATACAGGAATAATTGCACGAAATGTTATTGACACAAATTATCCATAATGTTCTTCTGTGAGTTGTAATAGAACATGTAGGCCCTGTTGACTAGAACACTAACAAACATGGCACTTGATTTGTTTGTCTTATCAGTGTGTGTGAATGTGCATGTAGATGTGTGAGTCAGTGTGCCATTGGGTGCTTGGATAGGTGTGTCACTTGTGCCTATGTTTTATGAATGACATGACATGGCTCCTCAATCACCACTGACTGTGGAAACTTCACACTGGACCTCAAACAACTTGGATTCTGTGCCTCCCCACTTCTCCAGACTCTGGGAGCTTGATTTCCAAATGAAATGCAAAATTTACTTTCATGTGAAAAGAGGTCATCTGCTGGTATTGGTCCACTGTGTTTTATCAAGTCCAAAGTCAGCGCAGTCCTCTACCAGGAAAATTTAGAGCACTTCATGCTTCCCTCTGCTGACAAGCTTTATGGAGATGCTGGTTTCATTTTCCAGCAGGACTTGGCCCCTGCCTACACTGCCAAAAGTACCAGTGCCTGGTTTAATGACCATTGTATCACTGTGCTTGATTGGCCAGCAAACTCTCCCGACCTAAACTCCATATAGAATCTATGGAGTATTGTCAAGAGGAAGATGAGAGACACCAGACCAGCAACGCAGACAAGGTGAAGGCTGGCATCAAAGCAACCTTGACCCTCATAGCACCTCAGCAGTACTACAGGCTTATTGCCTCAGTGCTATGCCGCATTGATCCAGTAATTCATTCAAAAGGAGCCCTGACTAAGTATTGGTCGATTTCATAGGATTTCTTCATGTGAAATCATCACTTCCTGTTTTGCTCACTGTTGGTCTGGTTTGCTACTTTCACCCTCCTCCTCCTTTTGAGGATTACTGCCTTCAATTGCATTGTAATCACTTTTTTCATGTACCATTACCTCTCACTGCTGTTTAACAAGCCTCTTGCACTTGTGTGTGCACTCAGTGTCACCAAATCACCCTCTTTAGCCTTCTGTTCACCTTTCATCTCTGTTTGTGTTAGCTTCGGGTTAGTAAGTAAGTAAGTAAGTAAGTAAGCTTTATTTATATAGCACTTTTCACAGACATATAAAGTCACAAAGTGCTTTACAGTGCAACAACAATCAAAACAATTAAAATACAACTAAAACACAAATTAAAATGCAATAAAATACAATTGAAATACAATAATACAGTTAAGATACAGTTAAAATACGAATTAAAGTAGAACTAAGAAACAAAAAATACACTCTATGCAGTCAGGTGGTAACAGCCTTCAGTCAATCTTAGAATTAAAATGCCTGTTTAAACAGGAATGTTAGCCACTAGCTATGGCTACTAGCTCTCCTTCCCCTTCTCCTCTGGTGTGCTCTTTGTGTCAGAGATTTAACTACACTTCTGCCTCTTAGTGATAATGGTAAATGTAATAAATGTTGTCTTTTTGAGGTGCTCGAGGCGAGGTCCTGAGATTTGGATTCCCAGCTTCGCTGCATTGAAACACTGTCAGTGGCAGTTAATAATGATGGATTCCCGTTAGTCGCAGTGGAGCATTGTAGCATTGGGCCTCCTAGCTGTCCCCCGACAACCACCTTTCCTGAGCAGCCAGGAGAGAATGGGTGGGTGACGGTAAGAAGGAAGCATAGTCACAAGCCCCTGGTTCACCACCAACCTGTTCACGTTTCTAATCAATTTTCCCGCTTCAGTGACACACCCACTGAGGAAAAAAACTCTTATCATTGATGACTCTTTAGTCAGAAACTTGAACCTAGAAACTCCATTGGCCATAGTCAAATGTATTCCCGGGGCTAGAGCAGCTGACATTGAGTCAAATTTGAAAATGCTACCTAAAAGTAACTGTAAATACTTTACAATTGTTTTCAGACTCTGGCATCAACGACATCCAACTCCGGTAGTTGGAAGTCACGAAACTTAGCATGGAATCAGTGTGTATCTTTGCCAAAACAATGTCAGCCTCTGTAGTATTCTCTGGGCCCCTCCCCGACCTGACCAGTTATGACATGTTTAGACATGTGTCATCCTTCAACTGCTAGTTGTCTGTGTGGTGTCCTGCAAACAATGTGGGCTACATAGACAATTGGAACTGATTTGGGGGAAAACCTGGTCTTGTTAGGCGAGACGGCATCCATCCCACTTTGGATGGTATGTCTCATTTACGTATCTAACAATCTGGCATCATTTTTATCCAAAGTTCAAAAGCTTTGACTACTACTCAGAGTTGGCACCAGGAAGCAGAGTTGCAGTCTTACATTCTCCCTGCAGCTTCTCTCCATCCGCCACCCCTCAATTTAGCCTTTGTCCTCCCATCAGAGAATCACTGTCTGCTCCCTCTTAAGTAAATAAAAAAAATATTGTATAAGCATCCTAAAGTGATTAAACAAAAAGTTGATAAAACTCAAATTAAATATGAAGCCTCCAAATCTAATGATTTGACTGCTGTTCCTCCTCTTAATTTAAAAATTAAATGTGGTTTGTTAAATATTAGGTCTCTAACTCCGAAGTCTCTGCTAGTCCATGATCTGTTAATTGATCATCAGATTGATTTGCTATCCCTTACAGAGAGTTGGTTAGGGTAAGAGGATTATGTTGGTTTAAATGAATCAATTCCGTCTGGTTATTTAAACTGTCAAAATCTGAGAAGTTCTGGTCATGGAGGAGAAGTAGCAACAATTTACCATTCCGAATTACTAATTCATATAAAGTAAAAACATGTTATAATTCCTTTGAGGGCCTGGTCCTCAGTATTGAGCATGTTAGCAATTTTAGGTTAAACCCAATTTTATTTGCCATAGTTTATTGTCCACCCACAGCTTACTCAGAGTTTTTATTTGAATTTGCAGAGTTCTTAGCTGATTAAGTGCTTAAATCAGATAGAATAATTATAGTAGGGGACATCAATATACATGTAGATGTAGATAGTGATTGCCTTAATATGGTATTTATTTCAATATTAGACTTGATAGGGTTTCCACAGAAAGTAGGAAATTCTACCCCTTATCTCCACCACATGTTGGACCTTGTTCTACCACATGGCATAGAAATAGAAAATCTGGTAGTATCTCCTCATAACCCTGTACTGTCAGACCATTATCTGTTAACTTCTGATTTTACTATTTCTGACTATTTGACTCCTAAAGAAAAATATCACTACAGTAGATTTCGCTCAGATGATGCTGTTACCAAATTTAAGCAAATTGTTTCCTCAATGCCATGTGTTAACACAGTAGAGATAAGTTATGGAGATTTTGCTTCTTTTGCATTTGATAGCATGGTAGATAGTGTTACAGCTTCTCTGCATCAGACTCTACACATGGTCCCTTTTAAAAAGAAAAAGTCTAATCAGAGATTTCTGACACAGAAACTCATAGCTTAAAACAGAAGACTTGTCAATTAGAAAGAAAATGGCGCTCCACTAAATTAGAAGAAATCTATCTAGCTTGGAGAAATCAACTTCTATTTTATAAAAAAATAATTTATTTAAAGAAGTCTTCCAATTAACTTCTTCTCTGATATCGACAGCACCGCTATTACACATATGAACAGTATAATTATTGTGTTAGGACAGATGGTAAACTGTCAGTTATCCACTTTAATTGAAAGCCTCTATGCAAACTTCAAACACATCAAGGAATACTTACAATTTTTACAGCCATTTAGCATCATTGCAATATCTGAAACATGGATATCAACAGAAAAAGGAACATATTTTGAAATGTAGAGATATGAATTTAGATATATAAACAGACAAAATGCGTAAAGGAGGTGGAGGAGTGGCACTATATGCGGATAAGGCTTTGAAAGTTAAGGTGTTGGATCATAAGGCAACAGTGGTTGATAATGTGCTGGAATGCATAATAGTGGAAATTTACAAAGAAAAAACAAACAAAATATATAATCATTAGTTGTGTATATAGAGCACCGGGGTCCAGTGTTGAGATTTTTAAACACTGCATGGAAAATACTTTTTCTAAAACAAGCCACAAAATTATTTTTCATTTGTGGGGATTTCAATATTGACTTCCTAAATCCAAACAAACCTAAAACAACAGATAACACTCTTTATAATTATTAACACTCTTTATAGTATGAGCCTTTACCCCAAAATTACCAGACCTACGAGAATCACATCTCACTCTGCCATACTCATAGACAATATTTTTTTTACCAGCAACATAGAAATTAATACAGTAGGTGGACTATTAAACAATATCAGTGGTCACTTGCCAGTATTTACAGTGTATAATGGGAATTATAGAAGTAATAAACCAGACAAGAAAAAAAAGTAGAGACGAGTGAAAACTGAGGAAGCCATGAACGCTTTTAAAAATGACTGAATGGTTGTCTGTCTCTCTGTGTTGGCCCTGAGATGGACTGGCGATCTGTCCAGGGTGTACCCTGCCTCTCGCCCAAAGATGCTGGGATAGGCTCCAGCACCCCCACGACCCGAAAAGGATTAAGCGGAAGAAGATGGATGGATGGATGGATGGAACAGAACTGGGATGAGATCTGTCAAAAACAGGCCACTGATGGAGCATATGAAAAATTCCCAAGAACATTCACAGTGGTTTATAATAGAAATTGTCCAATATTACAATATAATACAAAAACTAGAAGTAGAGAAAGTCCATGGACAACAAAGGGAATTCAGAATGCCTGTAAAAAGAAAGGGAATGCCTGTAAAAAGAAAGGAAATTCAGAATACTACAATGCCTGTAAAAAGAAAAAAAAACATGCTACAGTATATAGATACTTTATAAGACAGAGAATTAAGAAGCAGAATATAAATATCAAAATATATAAAAATAAATTAACCAATAGTACAAAGAATAGCAAGAAAGATTATTAAAATAAGTTATTAGATAACAAAAGCAATATTAAAGGAATATGGGGCATCTTGAATAGTATTATGAGGAATGGAACTGGACAAAGCAGGCTACCAGAGTATTATAAATATATATATATATATATATATATATATATATATATATATATATATATATATATATATATATATATATATATATATATATATATATATATATATATATATACAGTATATATATATATACACTACCGTTCAAAAGTTTGGGGTCACCCAGACAATTATTTTGTGTTTTCCATGAAAAGTCACACTTATTTACCACCATGAGTTGTAAAATGAATAGAAAATATAGTCAAGACATTGACAAAGTTAGAAATAATGATTTGTATTTGAAATAATAATTTTTTCCTTCAAACTTTGCTTTTGTCAAAGAATCCTCCATTTGCAGCAATTATAGCATTGCAGACCTAACATGATTGCACAAGGGTTTTCTAATCATCCATTAGCCTTCTGACACAATGAGCAAACACATTGTACCATTAGAACACTGGAGTGATAGTTGCTGGAAATGGGCCTCTATACACCTATGTAGATATTGCACCAAAAACCAGACATTTGCAGCTAGAATAGTCATTTACCACATTAGCAATGTATAGAGTGTATTTCTGATTAGTTTAAAGTTATCTTCATTGAAAAAAACAGTGCTTTTCTTTCAAAAATAAGGAAATTTCTAAGTGACCCCCCAAACTTTTGAACGGTAGTGTGTATATATACGTACATATATATATATATATATATATATATATATATATATATATATATATATATATATACACTACCACAACTTCTCCTTCCCCAATTCTATTTCGCTGAGCACCAAGCTAGAAGGCGGGAAGTACCATTTTTATATGGTCTTTGGCATGACCCAGCCGGGACTTGAACCCCCAACCTCCCAGTTGTGGAGCGAATCCTCTATCGACTAGGCCACCACTCTGGTGAATTGAACAACTGTTAAAATGTTTAAAGTGAATCTACATTTTTTCAAACCCTAACCCTAACAATTATCCTAATGCCTGTCACAAAGCAAAAAATTTAAACTCTTAATAGATTTTGAAATTGTGCAAGGTTCCACTCAAAAAACAAAACAAAACAGAAACTGATTTAACAGAGGTGACAGCACACAACAGACTAGCAAATTCCATTCACGAAAGCTATGTTCCGATCCACAGTGTACTTCAACTGTACTCCCTACTCCCTGCTCCCTTCTCAGGGAATATCAGTGAAATTAACTGCCCTTCACAAAATTTCTCCATTTGAAACACCTTGTAACTGTCAGCTTCCTTCTCCGTGTGTTACAACAGTAACCATGGAGACGTACTGATACTATGGTGGAAAATGCATATTTCTTAAATAAAATATTAATACAAATATATTTTTATTACTATCAGTTGATATAAACAATAACCAACATCAATTTAGCTTGTTAATAACGTTAGCAACAATAGTTTGTTTTACTTGTATTTGAGGCGCAATGGCTTATGGCTAATCTTCCTGTCAACTTCCGGTGAAATGATGTCCGGTTGTTCACTTCTTCTCTGCTCGGTTCTAAGTTCCGTTTGAACTGAAGACCGTTCACACCCTTCGGTTTGGAATC
Source organism: Pholidichthys leucotaenia (assembly GCA_020510985.1). NCBI lineage: Eukaryota > Metazoa > Chordata > Actinopteri > Cichliformes > Pholidichthyidae > Pholidichthys > Pholidichthys leucotaenia. The sequence goes on along the minus strand of CM035839.1, from coordinate 179,339,169 downwards.
TCACTTAATATGGCAAAATACCCTGTACAATCCACTTCTGAGTACACTATTGGGCAATCGGAACACAGCTAATCAGATTCCTGATCACTGTTGTCAGGTTTTGCACAAAAACCATCCAACTCTCTTTTAGAGAAAAAAAGGGAAAAAAAAATGACTTCCATGCACTTTCAGTCTCTCTCTTTAATGTCTCTCTCATTCATCAGTACAGCCTGTTCTATCTCTCTTTTTTTTGGTCAGCTTTTGTCCATTTTGGTACTTAAAAAAAGCAACACATGACTGCTCATTTTTACAAGCATCATTCTTAAAACACCAAGCCTAAAGTCACTGAAAATGAGTTAAATTGGCAACTCTGGTCTGTGAAGTCTCATAAAGTCAACACACATGATAGGCAATGCTTCTGTCTCTTTCTGATTAATTATTGTTACATTCATGTGACAATCCATATATCCATATATGCTTGTCTGCCCTAGAGGATCCTTCCCACACAACAGATACATGTTTGTAAATATTCAAATTTTTGGATATTTATAATTTAAGATCAAAATATACCCTCAACTTCTGAGCAGATTAGATCACTCATTACACTGGTAATCGGGAATTTCCTGGGATTGTTTTGTGGCTGGCTTAACCATAACCAAGTACTTTCAATGCCTCATGCTAAGAAAGTGTTTATGTTATACCTAAACATAATGTCTGAGTGAAAGTGAAACTTAATACGGAGCTCTTTTGTGGAAAAAAAAAGGAAAGATTGTGGTGCAAACTGACATGCCCTACATGTGAAATGGCTGTTTTAGCAAACCACCACCCCTCTGGCTCCCTTAAAAGAATGTTGGAGCTTTGTGAAACCCTTTGACATTGCGGTTCCCAGCTTTGCATAGGATTGTTAGAGTCCAAAAGTGTCAGGGGTCTAAAGCAGAAGGGCACCCTCTGAACTGGTCCTGTGGCTCTGGCAAAACAGCAACATGCAGCGTTTGTTGCTGTTTACATTTGAAAAGAAGTATGGAACCCGTTAACATTTTTCCCATTAAACATATTTCTGATGGAGCCATTGACCTGAGATTTCCACCAGATACCAGTAACAACCCAAGTTATCCATACATACAAAGAAATCAAGGCAACTGTGTTCACAAAACAAGCTATATTTAAAGGCCAAATGTAACGTAATTTTTTTTTTTCCAAATGCCAACGAATTTTGATAAAATACACATAGCTTAAACCAAATATTCATACCGGAGACCATATCACCCACCCGTATTTACATAATTGCACAAAATACACCAGGCGAAGGCCCCGCCTTGCTCGCTGGCTTGTGACAGCCAATCCAGACCGTGGCCATGATTTTGACGTCACAAATTTCACCCTGGCTGCCCTGCCTATCCACATTCACACTTATCAACATTGGACAATCATAACGGAAAGTGACAGCGATTGTGAACAAATTAGTTTAGTTTTGTCCTCTGGTGAATCGGACTTGGAATTCAGGGAAGACGACACCCTAGATACTGATGACAGTGGTTCAGACAGTGACAGAGGCATAGAACCTTACAGGTTCGAGCCGTCCGAGACGGAATCAGATGCTTTGTCTGATGACAACAGTTCCGACGAAGACCAGAGAGCAGAACCAGTGGAAAATGTCATTGAATTGGACATTAATCGCCTCCAGAATTGGGAAACCGAAGGGGGTCTGTCGAGGGTGCCCCATAAATATCGATTTTTCGGAAGCCATTATTATGACGATACAGTGGGGCGCTAGCTTACAGTAGAACCCTTTCTTTCCTCATTCAGTTGTAGCAACAAAATCAAGGATGAAATGGAAGTAATTGTGGAAAATGAGTTGTATAAAAATCCCCAGGATCGTGTGTATAGGGCCATAACCAGGAATGTTCCTTTCTCACTGTAGACGAATTAGAAATCTAGCTTGTTGTTTTGTACGCCAGCTTCAAGGTTTGATAACTAGAAATAATTGGAAAAAAACTATGTCTCTAGCACATGGCACTTCATGGGGAGGACTTGAAAGTTCTATTAATAAACAAAGACAACATGAATAATGCAATGGATCTTTTCACTTTATTTTACATGAGTTCTGCAAGGCATTTATGAGGTGGACATGGTGTAAATAATATGGACAGGATGTGAACACATTATTGAATATTATATGTATTATATTGTTACAAAATTTATAAAAGCTCACAATTGCAATATCAACAAACCTGTGCTTACAATATCAACAAACAAACATATTTATGTATACATGCATTCAGAAAATATTTGCAAATTCTTGTACTTGAATTTTTCAATAGGTGCACCTGTGAGTGTTGCCAAGCAATGCCAACAGTGGAGGAGAGCCGCTGCTGTCAAGAAATTGACCAAATCAGAATGAGAATGGAGGCGGATACCTGTCAAGTGATACGTTTTCGCCGTATTTTAATATGGGGAAAATGCAATTTTAGCAAATACGGGCGCATTGCCATTTCTGTACGCCCAAAAGAAAAATATATGGGAAAAAAAATTAGTGAGTGTGTTGAGGAACACGTCCTGTGTGTGACCCCCACAGCTAGGGGGCTGGCAGAGCGCTCAGCGTGAGCTATTCTCACTACAGTGAGAAGTCATTAGGCTGATGGCCTCACACTTTCAACTGTCCTGCGGCTCCGGAACAGAGAGGAATCGCCTTCCAAATCCAGAATTCTGCTTTTTTTATTTTGAGCAAGATGCTGAGTTGTGTTGTTATTGTCAAATATCCATGAATCCTTAAAATATTTGACAATAACAACACGAATTACATTTAAAACATTTCCCAGAAAAGTGTCCCTTATTACCCATCCATCCCTTATAGCCCCGTTTTACGGTGCCATCCAGCAATACGATAGATGATTTATTTCTAAGGATTAAATTGTTGGTCGTTGTTACGTTGGTAACAAGGGGTAACTAAGAACAAAAATAGTGATTGCCTTCCGCAAACAAAGGAAAAAAACTGTCTGTGTATTAAAAATATGCGGTGCCTCTTCCAGTCTCCATATAAACAATCAATCGGGATACCCCAAGCATCAAACTAAGGTACAATCTGTTTCGTCACTTCCGCCTTCTTCCCCAGGCGATTCCGGGGGCCGTGAGTAGTAACGTCAGGCCAAGCGCAGCAGTTTTAAATTAACGAATGTTCCGGCGTTACTGAAGCATATGCACCAAGACCCGAACGGATCGGTTCCCTTTTATATCTAGTTTCAAGACATTTTAAGGACCTTGTTACGTGACATTTGGCCTTTAATAAAGTGGAATGGCACAGGGAATAAGTATTGAACACACTTGGTGAAATTTATTTAGCATTTAGTAGAAAAGCCTTTGTTGGTAATAACAGCTTCTAGTTGCCTCCTGTATGGAGAAACTAGGTGCAGGCATTGCTCAGGAGTGATTCTAGCTCATTCTTCCACACAAACTCACATCAAATCTTAAAGGTTCCGTAGGTGTCTTCTATGAACTCTGATCTTTAGTTCGTTCCATAGATTGTCAGTTGGATTCAGGTCAGGTGACTGACTGGGCCATTCTAACAGCTTTATTTTCCTTCTCTGGAGTCAGTTGAGAGTGTCCTTGGCTGTGTGTTTGGGATCATTGTCTTGCTGAAATTTCCACCCTCTTTTCATCTTCAGCCTCTTGGCAGATGGCAACAGGTTCTTATCAAGGACGTCTCTGTACATTTGTCCATTCATCTTTCCTTGAATTATATGAAGTCTTCCTGTACCATGTGCTGAAAAACACCCCCACACCATGATGCTGATGGCTGATGTACAGTGCAATTTCTCCTCCAAACATGCTGTGTGTTGTGTCATGCAAAAAGTTCAATTTTGGTCTCATCTGAACAGACTATTTTCTCCCAGTATTTTTACTGGCTTGCCCAAATGTTGTGCAGCAAACATTAAACAAGCTTCATGTATTTTCTTTAGCAATGGAGTCTTGCGAGGTGAGAGAGCCCATGTTGGTTGATTGCATTACTTATTGTTTTCTTTGAAACAGCAGTACCTGCTAAATCCAGGTCTTTCTGAAGCTCTCCACAAGTGGTCTTTGGCTCTTGGATAACTCTTCTGATAATTCTTTTGACTCCTCTGTCAGAAATCTTACAAGGATCTCCTGGTTATAGCCAGTTTATGGTAAAATTATGTTCTTTCCACTTCTGAATGATGGCTACAACAGTGCTCACTGGAACATTCAGCAGTTTAGAAATGCGCCTGTACCTAATGCCATCATTTTGTTCTGCAACAATAAGGTCGCGAAGGTCTACAGAGAGCTCTTTGCTTCTACCCATCATGAGTTCTTTGTGGTGTGACAATCTGATATTCACAGAGCTGTTTGAAGACTATCAGTCAGGACTGAACCAGCTAAAATTAATTTGCACTGATTGGGGATGGGATGGTTTCCTAAATTCTGGTGGATTCCAGCTGGTTTCTTGGCTTTCTATGTCTTTTTGCACCTCTTTTTCTTCATGTGCTCAATACTTGCTATTCCCTGTCATTCCACTTTATTACATATAACTTGCTTTGTGAACACAGTTGCTTGATTTTTTGCTTTCTTGATTTCTTTGTATGTATGAGTTACTTGGGTTGTTACTGATATCTGGTGAAAATCTCATGTCAATGGCTCCATCAGAAACATGTTTAATGAGAAAAATGTTGACGGGCAGCGCGGTGGCAGAGTGGTTAGCACTGCAGCAGCACAGCAATTCACCCTTGGCCAGGGGATCCTGGGTTCGATCCCAGCCCCTGACCAACAGTGATCTGTGTGGAGTTTGCATGTTCTTCCCGTGTCTGCGTGGGTTTACTCCAGGATTTCTCCAGTTTCCTCCCACATGCCAAAAACATGCATGTTAGGTTAATTGGCAACAAACTGGGGATTCTAAATTGTCCTTAGGTATGACTGTGAGAGTGAATGGTTGTCTGTCTCTCTGTGTTGGCCCTGCAATGGACTGGCGATCTGTCCAGGGTGTACCCTGCCTCTCGCCCAAAGATGCTGGGATAGGCTCCATCCCCCCCGCGACCCGAAAAGGTTTAAGCAGAAGAAGATGGATGGATGGATGAAGAAAAATGTTGACGTGTTCAAAACTTATTTTCCCCGCTGTACAGATTACATACCCAGATAGGAGCACTTTGTGCTAAAATGTAAAAAGACTTACAGCTGTAGATGATAACAGTTGGCTACATCTCGTTTCAGCTAATTGGAGTCACTTACACTTAAATTCAAATATTAGATCACCTGAATATATTACCCATATAATTCAGGTGATCAATCAATAAAAATGCAGTTGCCACCAAACTTGCTCACCAAGTTAGCTAACTTTAGCATTTCTACCTCCTTTGTATAGATAGTTAACTCTGGCTCCAAAAACAATAAAATGCTAACATAAAAAATATGAAGTTCAGAAGCCAGTTGGTGACAGTGGCTGTGTCCATCTTTTATAAACAGTCTATGTCTCTGTATCACCTGACAGGTATTGTGATAGATACTACAGCTGGTGGACAATGTGTACAAAGGTGTGACGCAGGCACCAGCTTATATACTGCTCTCATATACCATGCTCTGTGATCAGTATCAAGTCAAAGGAAAAATGTGCCAGTTTAATTTGGGAGTGGACTGTCTCTTTATAATTGTATAATTTTTGAAAAATCTTCATGCTTTGTCCTCCTTTGATATATAACTGGAGTGGATTTAGATTAATGGGTTTATGGGTGTTTTATTGTTGGTACAAACATTAATGTAAATATGAATGTGAGTAGGAATGAAGATTTCCTTTCATTAAACTCGTAGCTCGTTGGGGCACCAGTCCAGATGATGGACAATTTTATTAACAATTCTTTATTTGTACCAGTGATGAATCAGTCTAAAAAAAAAAACAAACAAACCCTTGTGAGTTCTTGTCTGCTGATAGTCAAGAAGATGGGCATGGAATCAAACAATAACTCCCATATGTCTTTCAATAGTTTAATAAGAAATTTCAGAATAGGTTAACACATTTGGATAACTTTAAAACAGAGAATTCAACATGTATTATGGGCATCATAGACTGTTATTGAATTACTGGGCATCACATGTGAATCAAACATTTGTGGAACCAAAGAACCTTAGTTTAACTTGGCGAAATACTGGAAATTGGAAAACCATAAAATAGCATTGGTCAAGAAAAGTGGATGCAATTTTATGAAGAAAATGATGAGTAAACTATAAAAATGGAAAATTGGTGTTACTCTGAAAAAGAATGTAAATTAGTGAAAGGACAAAATACATTTTGAAATTCTGATAGGAACTGCATGGTAGTAAGTTTAAAGAAATTACATCAGGAATATTCTGAAGAATTAAGCTTAAATTAAACAACAGACCATCAGCCAAGCAGAATCATTGCGTCCCAGTGGGTAGCAGGCGGTCCATTGGATTCTGTTTCAGCTGGACTGGCGTGGATTCTGTTGGAAGACTGGCAGACAGGCTCTTTACCACAGTTATGACCTACTCCTGAGATCACAAAGGGGCTGGTTCTTCAGCAGGCTGGCTGCGGTCTTCTCTTATGAACTGAAGAAGGAGTTTGTTTATTGTACAAAGTTCTATCAGAAAATCAAATTGAGACCAAAACAAGCTACCGATCCATTTCTTCTGATGTATTGTTGTTGGAATTAATTGGTTTAAGCTTAAAAGAGAATCAAACAAAATCTTCTTATGAGGTAATTTAAAGAAAAAGATTAAAATAAGAAAAAGTGAACTTTAAAGAAAAGAAAAAAAATAACAGAGCATGACAGGCTCTGGGTCTTACTTAGAAAATAGAAAAAATGGGAGAGCAGAGAAGTCTGCTCCTTACAGCTTGACCTCTGCCCCAAAAACTAAAGTCCAGCTATGGTCTCCCAAAGAGCAGAGAGAGAGGAGGGGGACAGACATTTGCTTTGAGAAGTGAGACCCGCCATAAGACACATATTAAATTAAATTAAAATAAATTACCCTTATTGTCATTCAACCGTACAACCAATCATGTACAGCAGAACGAGATTGTGCTTTACCTATCTACAGTGTAAATCACACACACCCCAAGTGCAGAATTAGAGGGCTGCTGCCATGCAAGGCGCCGCCACAGAGTTCCCTCCTCCATTCCATTTATTGCTGAGCACCAAGCTGGATGGCAGGAAGTTCCACTTTTATATGGTCTTCGGCATGACCCGGCTGGGATTTGAACCCCTGCCTCCCGGGTGTGGGGCGGATGTTCTACCAACTGAGCCACCACTCCGGTGGTGTTACTGAATAAAGTATAAATTCCTTAAACTTTAGTGACTAAGATATTCTACTCAATAATAAGGGAACATAAAATGTCTCTACATTGTAACTGTAATTAATTTGTGATAGTAACAAGCAACACATATCAAATCATATCAATAAAAGCATTTGAAACCACAGTTGTCCATTCCAGAGTTCAACCATGTATTCAGTAGCAGATGCTGTCTTGAGAGAAAGAATGTGAATGAATTTATTGTTCACAACTGCAGAGATTCCATTTCAGAGAAAGAGAGAGAGAAAAAATATTAAATATTCCTGCATCATCCACCAGATGGCCCTGTAAAACTGTCTGGTTGGTTAATGAGGAATCTTGACTCCCAAGTCTGGATTATATCAACCATAAATCTGTCATTTGAAACATTCCTTTGCCAAAGAGCAGAAAAGGAAGAATGACTAAGTCCTGGAGAAGGGATTAATTTCCACTTTATGGCCAATGGATAGTGTTACAGCTCTGGTCCTTAGGTGAGAGAAGCAGTTCATGACCAGACTTTTAATTTGAAACAATTTTTTATCATAAACTCCCTCGTTAGGGCAGAAATAAGGCTCCAAACGCCGGCCATGAGTTTGCAGATTTTAATAGTGAATAAAGCACAGGAGAAAAACAAGATTAGACCAAAAACTAGCAAAATGAGAGATACAGGTGAAGCTAAAATAGCGAAGGCTAAGGCAAGGAGAAACGCTCAGAGCGTGACAGAGCCCCCCCCACACACACACACACACATACACCTCAAGGGGTGGATCCTAGACACCCCGGGGTAACACCAAAAGAAACAGAACCCCCGCAGACAGAAATCCCACCCCAACAAGAAAACAACCCCACCCCGGGTGGGAGGAGGGGGACCAAGGCACGGAGGGACCAAACCAAGCCAAAAGAATAAAAAAAAACCAACAAAAAACCCTCAGGGTAGCCTCCCAGCAAGGCCCATAGAAAAGGGAAACAAAATCCCGCTCAGGACCCATACAGAACTGGGCACCTTGGCCCCCCTAGACCAAAGAACAACACAGTTCTGGTGGTCGGCCAAAGTCCTAGGCCTGACAGATGGCAAGGTGGTAAGAGTCAGGTGGTCTGCCGGAGAATGTGAACCACCAACCCAATGGCAACGCTTGTCAGGCGGTCAGACAGAGTTCTTAAGCCACTGCCACGGAGATGGTGGTCAAGGGGGCAGCTGCCCAACTGGGATGACGAGACGACAAGGCACCATGTCAACAACTGGTAGAGGAAGGGGAACCATGATGGCGTCAGGCAGAGGAGGGGAAACCATGACGACATCTGGCAGAGGAGGGGGAACCATGACGGCCCCAGGCAGAGGACAGGGAACCACGACGGCATCAGGCAGAGGATGGGGGACCATAACAGTATCTGGCAAGGGAAAGGGGACCACAATGCCCACGGACTAGCCAGCAGCACCCTCGAAGGTCCCAGATTGGGACAGGGTTGCACCCTCGGTGGCTCTGGACTGGAGCAGAATTGCACCTGCAGTGGCTCCGAACTGGAGTGCAGTTGCACCCGCGGTGGCACCGGACTGGAGTGGAGCCACACTCTCGGTGGCTCCGGGCTGGAGCGGCGCTGCACCCCTGGTGGACCCAGACTGGGCCAAGGCTGCACCCTCGGAGGAATGGAATGGAACACCCACAACGACCTCCACTGGAAGGGGAGCAGCACCCTCGAGGACCTCAGCTTGAGGAGGAGCAGAGCTAATGGAGGTGCCAGGCTGGGATGGAGCGCTCACGACAACCTCAGCGGGAGAAGCTGGACCCACGATGATCTTGGGAGGAGGAGGTGGATGACCAACCGTGGTCCCAGATGAGGACTTGGGCAAAGGAGAGAAAACACATGCTGGGTTATTATCACCAGCAGCAGTGGAGCCCAATGGAGAGAGACCAGAAGCAGTTGCCTGCTGCAACTGGCTCTCCCCACCACAAGCATGACAAGAAATCTCTAGCTCTGCTCAAATGACAACAGAATAAAGCACTTGCCTTGTCTTGGGCTCCACCACTGTCCATGACTCCGGCGATCCAGGCGGGGGCAACTCCAGTCCATTCCTCTGGGTGCTCTGTCTCGGCGTGGTCACCTTGGGGGGAATACATAAAGAAGATTGCGGAGAAGAAGGACTGACAGCAGCTGAGCCTGGCGAGGAGATCTCAGGAGCAGAGGGCTTTTGCACCTGACTCCCCCCACCCCGAGTCAGGCAAGATTTTCCTGAATCTGCAAAAGGAGGAACAGAACAGGGTACTTACCTGAACTCAAGCTCCACCGCCATCCAGGACTCTGGCAAACCCGCTCCGGTGACCTCAGCCGCTAGTGTGATGGTGGTTGCAGTTCCTGGACTTAGAAGCAAAACACCCGGTGAAGATGGCTTGTCGGGTGTGGTGGCTGGAGGTCGTCTCAGCATTGGCACCAACTCCTGCACAGCTGAAGCCAGGGGATGCTCAGTCATCGGTGCAGGCTTCAGATTGCTGGCAGCATTCTCCCCTCGTCCAACCTGTGGCTGCAGAGCTGGGACCAGGTCATCTAGGGCCACAGGCTCCTCCCTTGTCTAGTGGCACGATCCCAGGGCCGGAGGGCATTCAAGGAAGATTGGAGGAGACATGAGGGTAGCACGTTCAGTTCAATTCAATTCAACTTTATTTATGTAGCACCATTTCACAACAATAGTCATCTCATAGCACTTTCAAATGTAGGGGAAACCCCACAATTGCAGAAAGACCCCAACAATCAGGCAATCCCCTGTGAGCAAGTGCTTGGCGACGGTGGAGAGGAAAAACTCCCTTTTAACAGGAAGAAACCTCTAGCAGAGGTTGTGTGAGACACAACCTCTCAATTGTCTCGTGTGAGACAATTGTCTGCAGCAGGTGGTGAAAACTCAGTGGACTGCAGGGACTGGTTTTCATCACCGGGAACCAGGCAAGAATATTAATTTTTAAGTAATGGAGAACAAGAGTTCACTTGCCGGTATTCCCAGGGCACGATGGTCCTTGCTGCAGCAGGCCCAGGGACATCCCTTTCAGTGGCTATGGGGATTGTTGGCTTCTCAGAGGAATATGGAGGTTCCGCGCCTACAGGCATGATGACAGGTGGAGACTCGGGCTTCTGGCGAAGTGGGCAAGGTGTCGGAGTCACAGGGCGCTTGGTCGTCGGCACCAACTTCGGCATGGATAGACTATGAAGAGACCCGAGAAGAGGGGAAAGAGAACGCTTCACCAACGGTACTGGATCCCGCGATGCCGAAACCAGGGGGCGCTCATTCATCAACACTGGCTTTGGGACACAGCTGGCGCTCCTGTCCCTTGCTGGGCGTGGTGGTGGCGCCGAACCAAGGGCCCCAGAATCCACTGACCCTTCTGTCGTCTGGCGGTTCCCTTCCAGAACCAGTGGACATTTTGGAGAGACAGGAGAAGGAGGTGAAGAAGTAGCAACAGCAACTGATGGTGAGGACCCAGGGGACTGTGATGCCTGAGTCTCACCACCAGGAATTAGGCAAGTGGTTTCAGTTGAGAGAGAGAGTGAGAGAGAGAGAGAGAGAGAGAGAGAGAGAGAGAGAGAGAGAGAGTGAATGAAAACATGCCTGAATTCCTGGGGGGTGATGGAGTCAGCTGCTGTTCCGGGGTAAAGCTCCATCTCTCCGGGAGCCTTGAGGGCCATCTGGTGGGAGGATGATGGCATGAGCTTGAGGCGAGAGTGGCGAGCCCTCCGCTCCCGGGAATGTTTCTTCTTTAGTCCGGGTTGCACTGAGGGAGGGTCTTTCACCAGCTACCGGAGTCGTCGTCGAGACTCGACCACCATGGTGAGGTGAGGAGTTAGACCCGGGCAGCTCCAAAGATTGGGGCATATCTCAATTAACCTGACTGCGTTGTCCACAAATCCTAAAACGATCTCGGGAGTGTGGGTGGCTTGAGCCATAGAGGCAAAATCCGCAACCAGTTCCGCCACCGCACACTCCTCTTCACTCAATCCCATGACCCTAAAATCCATGGTGGCAATTTCATTCTAATCACCGGACGACAAAAAATAGAAAGCAAAAACAAAAGGCAACTCACAGCTGCTGGAGCCCACACTGGCAGCATCATAAACTCCCTCATTAGGGCAGAAATAAGGCTCCAAATGCCGGCAGTGAGTTTGCAGAGTTTAATAGTGAATAAAGCACAGGAGAACAAACAAGATTAGACCAAAAACTGGCAAAATGAGAGATACAGGTGAAGCTAAAATAGCGAAGGCTAAGGTGACGAGAAATTCTGGTTTCACCTGGGAACACTAGCTGTGGAGCGCACGCTAGGAGAAAAAACAGGAAAAGTTCCAAGAACACTTGAGTAGAAGATAGTTGATAGTAGGGTGCTGTGCCCAACAATGGTGCAAAGCCCCTTAAATAAGGCTACAACCAACTAAAATAAGTGGCAACAGGGGTGGTAAACCTGAGCAGGCAGGAGAAAACAAAGAAACAATCTAGACCAGTTGGGAATGATGAGAGAGAAGAGAGCAATCAGAGCTGGTAGCTGACAGGACCACGCCCACGCAGAGCAAAACCCCAGAAAGCCACTGAGAGCTGTCAACCCCGAGACAGAGAGAACACAAGAGAATACCAATATAATAAGATTGCAGGGAATAAAGACCAATAACCTCAAAAAATGTAACAAACAATCCACAATGAACATAAACGGGAAAATAAATCATACTGAGAAACAATATAGAATAAATGAAAACTCAGTACAAACATGAGGAAAAAAAAGGCAAACAACCTGAGCCCTGTGGAATCCCCCGCGCTCAGACATTTTTCTTCTGCAAAGAATGATTTTATAGATTAGAACCCAAGCTCAACACTACACCACCATAAATTAATGAGGGATTGTCACCAGGCACACCGTAGCCCACTCAAATATATGTTTACAGCTTTTTCGTGAGACATTTTCTGAGAGGAACTATAGGTGACTTTTAATCATGTACCATGGTGTGACATGCATGAATAACTCTGACATTTACAATTAGCTGTTGTCAGCAGCCAAAGGGAGTTGTGCAATTTGCAAGGTGCACATTACTGTTGCAAATGGAAGTGACAACAATTTGATATGTTATTTGAAAGTGGTGTGATAGCGAATTGTATTTGACCCTGTTTAAGTGGGCTCACTCTTGATAAGCGAAGACCCTTTATTCAAAAGAGATAATTGGTTTTGCAAAATGTTGTTCTCTGAGGCCCTGAAATGTTTTTTGAGACAAAGTAGCGGGCACTGATTAACCTTGTCATAGTTGTTGACATCTCACGACCACGCAGCTCTTACATTCAACACGCTTTCCTGCATCGAATGGCATTCTTTTTTCCCCTGCTGCGTGCCAAGGATAAGTGTTAAATTAGTATTTTTCTTTATCATTGTCCTTCTCTTGACAGATGCATTCACAGGGGAGACAGTATTCTTTCAAGAATCCCTTAGGGTTATTTTTCTGAATCCAAACTTCTGAGGCACTGATAGTTTATGACTCAGGAGGTTGAGTGAGAAGCGGGGAGTGCAGTTGGGGAAGGCACGGAGGAGGGTGGTCACCCATTCTGGTCTCTTTGGTCTCCTTCATGCGGTTTCTGCTCATTTAGCTCATAGACAAGTGTATTGTACACTAAGCTTCTCTGATGTGGTGGCGTGATGATGAGTAAGCACACATATGATGAAGTGGGTATGTGTGTGGTATCCACAGCTCTGCTTGACACATGGTCATGAGGAAATTGAGAGGCAGTGTTCACAAGGGAGTTTGGAATATATATTACACAGCATTTCACAGGCCAAACTTTTCCCCTCATCTAATTAAAGGACAGTTGTGGGTTCTGCTGGTTGCGTAACCTCCAAAGACTTCCTGAAGAGAGCATCATATGTTTAACATGACACATCTGGGTGAGATTTTGGAGGATGAACTCATTTTAACTTCCAAAGGGTTTCCATTCTTTTTAGTTGCACTGATAAAATCACTATTACAGCAAAGCCCACTTCATCACTGGCTGAATGTGTCTAGGATTATGCTGCTTATTTTTTTTTCACACTATACAATAGTTGAACATGTGTCAAAGCCGGGGATCCACTGATTGTGAAGTTTTGGGAAGATACAATAAGTTGGCTGATATCTGATACCGATTATTTCTTTTGTCTTTGTTGTCCTCTATTCCATTTTAAGGTGAAACAGAAATATCCATCCATCCATCCATCCATCCATCCATCCATCCATCCATCGTCTACTGCTTATCCAGGGGTCAGGGTCATGAAGGCAGCAATCTAAGCACAGAAGTACAGACTTTCCTCTCCCCAGCCACCTCTTCCAGATCTTCAGAGAGGATAACAAGGCATTCCTAGGCCAGCTGGGAGCCGCTTGCATCCATGATCTCATTCTTTCAGTCATTACCTAAAGTTCAACACCAAAGGTGGAGATAGAATGTCATCTGACTGGTAAATCAACAGCTTTGATTGAGAGCTCAGCTCCTTCTCCACTTAAAGGTGCAATGTAAAGGATTCTGACCTCCTGGCGAGTAGGTGTCCCACGCACTGTTGACTCACTATAATCTTGTACCGGTTGCCAGGTAGAGATAAACAGCACTTCCTGGAGGCTAACCTCAATATCCTGCCAGACTGCTAACATCTCAGATTTTTGGTTATTATGAGCCAGACAGCGTGTCAAGCGAGGACTCTTGTGGTATAGAATCGTTTATTTAACATACAGTTAGGCCCAAAAATATTTGGAAAGTGACACAAGTTTTGTTATTTTAGCTGTTTACGAAAACATATTCAGGATACAATTATATAATCAATATGGGGTTAAAGTGCAGACTCTCAGCTGTAATTTGAGAGTATTCACATCCAAATTGGAGCAAGGGTTTAGGAATTACAGCTCTTTAATACGTAGCCGCCTCTTTTTCAAGGGACCAAAAGTAATTGGACAATTGACTCAGAAGGCTGCAAAAAAAAATAACAAGGCTGCATGGGCTCTTCCCTCGTTAACCTGTCATCAAATAAGCAGTTAAAAGGTCTGGAGTTGATTCCAGGTGTGGCGTTTGCATTTGGAAGCTGTTGCTGTGAAGACACAACATGCGGTCAAAGGAGCTCTCAATGGAGGTGAAACAGACCATCCTGAGGCTGAAAAAAAGAAGAAATCCATCAGAGAGATAGCAAAAATGTTAGGAGTGGCCAAATCAACAGTTTGGTACATTCTGAGAAAAAAAGAGTGCACTGGTGAGCTTGGGAACTCAAAAAGACCTGGACGTCCACGGAAGACAACAGTGTCTGATCACAGAATCCTTTCCATGGTGAAGAACAACCCTTCACAACATCCACTCAAGTGAAGAACACTCTCCAGGAAGTAGGTGTATCAGTATCTAAGTCTACCATAAAGAGAAGACTTCATGAGAGTAAATACAAAGGATTCACCACAAGGTGCAAACCATGAATCAGCCTCAAAAACAGAAAGGCCAGAATTGACTTTGCCAAAAAACACCTGAAGAAGCCAGCCCAGTTCTGGAACAGCATTCTTTGGACAGATGAGACTAAGCTCAACCTGTACCAGAATGATGAGAAGAAGAAAGTTTGGAGAAGAATTGGAACAGCTCATGATCCAAAGCACTACATCTTCTGTAAAACATGGTGGAGGCAGTGTGATGGCATGGGCATGCATGGCTTCCAATGGCACTGGGTCACTTGTGTTTATTGATGATGTGACAAAAGACAGAAGCAGCCAGATGAATTCTGAAGTGTATAGGGATATACTTTCTGCTCAGATTCAGCCAAATGCAGCAAAGTTGATTGGACGGCGCTTCACCAATGATCCAAAACATACTGCAAAAGCAACCCAGGAGTTTTTTAAAGCAACGAAGTGGAATATTCTGCAATGGCCGAGTCAATTATCAGATCTCAACCCAATCGAGCATGCATTTCACTTGCTCAAGACAAAACCTAAGGCAGAAAGACCCACAAACAAGCAACAACTGAAGACAGCTGCAGTAAAGGCCTGGCAAAGCATCACAAAGGAGGAAACCCAGCGTTTGGTGATGTCCATGGGTTCCAGACTTCAGGCAGTCATTGCCTGCAAAGGATTCTCAACAAAATATTGAAAAGTAACATTTTACTTAGGGTTATGTTTATTTGTCCAATTACTTTTGAGCCCCTGAAATG
Source organism: Pholidichthys leucotaenia (assembly GCA_020510985.1). Lineage (NCBI taxonomy): Eukaryota > Metazoa > Chordata > Actinopteri > Cichliformes > Pholidichthyidae > Pholidichthys > Pholidichthys leucotaenia. The sequence continues at coordinate 179,323,740 of CM035839.1, read as the reverse complement.
AGGAGCATTTGTATAAAAATAGCTACAATTCCTACATGTTTAATCATAGATTTTTGTTCAACCCCTTGAATTAAACCTTAAAGTCTGCACTTCAATTCCATTGTAGTTGTTTCATTTCAAATCCAATGTGGTGGCATACAGAGCCCAAATCATGAAGATTGTGTCACTGTCCAAATATTTCTGGGCCTAACTGTAATCCTCTCTTATGTGCATCTCTGGTAAACTTTTTTTTAAATAACTATATGGTATAGTGTTATTGACAGTAATGCTAATGTAGCACAGTTGTGATCAAACCCATAGTTCTCTTGTTGTGACAACGTAATTATGACATTTTAGGTCAGATTGTAAGGACTTTGACTGCTGTTAGTTGTTCTGTGGTTTCTGTAAATATGCTGACTCACACTTTTATGGTCTGTTTAAGTTCATCCGTTTTAGCTACACATGCTTAAAAAAAAAACAAGAAACAGTTGTTGCTATTAAGCTCCAGCAGTTATTTATGTCAGTTCCAGTTAATTTTAGGTTGTAAATGTGTTTTGTTTTTAGTTTTAAAATTTATAAATAAATGTTGTGAAATGTTGGATGCCTGAATTCATTTGTGCTCTTTCAGTTACTTGTAGAAGATGACATCTATTGTTTATTCAGTGTGACAGATTCACAAATGGTTTAGGTCACCTCTACAAAATTAAAATATTTTCAACCTTTTTATAACATAGCGATAAACAAGAACCTAAAATACATTGTACATATTAGATATCTACATAACATTGTAATCAACGATCCTTAGTGAAGTTGGAAATAATTTATAGTGGAATAATCTTTTTTCAAATAATGTGTAAAAACAGAACTGCATCTACAATAATTAGCACATCACCATTCAGATCTATATCAAATAGCTCAGACATATTCATCCAAATTTCAAACAAAAAAAAATCTTAAAATGGCTAAATTTATATGGGATTATTGTAAAATATGAAAGTTTTACTCTTTAGATTTGAGTTATTTCTAAAAATAAATTCACCACAATATTCAACTTTTGGAGGTGGATGAGTAGAATGTAACAGAAAATCAACCTCAATTCAAGTGAGTCAACATATAACAAACAGGAATTTATTTTGGGGGAAATATTTATTAAAAAAATAAACAGTCCAGATGCAGGGTCCACAGGGTAGATCTGGGAGAGCAATAGAGACATTAATTAAATCAGGATTAGAACACACTGGAAAGCTTTTGTTGTCCCTATAGTCATTATTGACCTTTGTTACTATAGTCAAGTACAATTTGTTGATGTAAAAAATGACAGTCTCTAAGAAAGTGTCATTAAAGACTAACAACATTAAAAACAAGGTAGTATGTGAACTACTAGTAAGTTTTAGGACTACAGCAGTGCTGCAATGAGTTTGCTTGGTGTACATAATGTGAATGACAATACACTGTAGGTGAAGGAAAGAGCAAGTACAGAAATGGAATTACTCTATATGTGTGTGTTGTGGGAGGAGGGAGGAGACCCGTTAGAGGACACGTTAGAGAGACTACAGTATGTCTCCCAGCTTATCTGAGAACGTCTTGGTGTCGTCTCTAAAGACCTGGAGGAGGTGGCTGGGGAGAGGGAAGTCTGGCCTTCTCTGATCAGACTGCTGCCTGACATGGTACAGACCCAGAAAGCAGACACAACTCAGGAAACTCAGTTAACCTTTTATTAATAACAGTGTGAGTGTGTGGATGCGTGTGTGGAAGTCTGTAGTGAGTGTAGTGTGTTGTAGAATCAGCCTGGGGTGAGCAGAGCACCGTGCAACCTGGCAACCCTAGGGACAGAGCAGAGAGAACGTTAGAGGTTATCTTGATAGGGGGAATGCCAGATAGAACTATCTTTACTTTCTGCAGAGTTGGAGAAGTGCATAGGTTGGCACCACGGCCCAGGCCAGGAGGACAATGCCAGTCACCCATTGGAGATGTAGCAGGCAGGTGAACGAGGCAGGGGAGTCCACCGCCCGGAGGACACCGCCTGTGCACAGGGGTAAAGGTTGGGTGAGAGGAAAAGTTCAGGCTTACTTGACTGCCGTATGGTTTGGAGACCCTTGGAGAGTAGAAGCGCTGGAGGAAGATGAGGCTGGAAGCTCAGCGTGGAGATTGGCGAGTTCAGTTTCCGTAGGATGGAAGCAGATGACTCCGCGCTGATCCCTGGGTCTCACAGAATGTATAGGCAGAGTCAAATGGTAGACAGGTGTGTGCGCAGGTTCGCCTAATTGGCGGCCATGACAGTACTCCCCCCCAACGACACGCCTCTTGGCGGTTGATCCGTCCTACCTGAGTGCGCCTGGTGGAAGTCCCAGATGAGTTGCTTGTCCAGCACGAAGGAAGGGTGCGCCCAGGACCTCCACTCCGGCCCATAGCCCTCCCAAACCACCAGGTACTGTAGACCGCGACCCCGGCGATGGACGTCCAAAATGGCATTGACCTTCCAAGCCGGGTCGCCGTCGATCATCATCGGTGGTGGTGGGTCCCTGGTAGGAGGACACAAAGGGCTGAAGCAGACAGGCTTGACCTGGGAGACGTGAAAAGAAGGACAGATTGGGGGGGGGGGGGCAGGAGAGCTAGCCGCACACACACTGGGTTAATTACTTGTGTGATGGGAAAGGGTACGATGAACCTCTGAGACAACTTCCTCCTCTCACCCTTCAAGTCAGTGTGTTTAGTAGATAGCCATACCTGTTGGCCTACCTGGTAGGCGGGAGCTGGAGCCCTGTGATGGTTGGCCACTGCCGTGTTGCGCTCAGCTGTGCGTTACAGAGCCTCCCGGGTAGTCTTCCAGATCCGATGACACCGCTGCAGGTGGGCACGAACAGAAGGAACTGCAATGTCCCCCTCCTCCTCCAGGAACAGCAGGGGGTTGTATCCCAACGAGGCCTGGAAAGGAGACATGCCTGTGGATGAAGAGATGGTGGTGGTGTGCGCATACTCAGTCCAGGGAAGGTGGGAGCTCCAAGATGAGGGATTCCTGGTGGCAACACACCGCAGCGTGGCCTCCAACTCCTGGTTTGCACGTTCACACTGCCCATTGGTCTGAGGATGATAGCCCGAAGATAGGCTCGCCGTGGCCCCCAAGGCACTGCAAAACGTCCTCCAGACTTGGGACACAAACTGGGGATCCCAGTCCGAGACGATGCCAAGAGGATGCCATGAAGACGAACCACATGCTGGACTAGGAGGTCTGACGTCTCCTTGGCCGTGGGCAGCCCCTGCAGGGGGACGAAATGAGCAGCCTTGGAGAATTTGTCGACCAGAGTTAGAATTACCGTGTTATGGTTGGATGATGGGAGACCAGTGATGAAATCCAGAGCCACGTGGGACCATGGCCTGCCGGGGATGGGGAGGGGATGGAGTAATCCAGCTGGAGGGGCAGAAGACATCTTCCCGGTGGCACACTGAGGACAGGCCCGGATGTACTCCCTGATGTCCCTCTGCAGCGAAGGCCACCAAAATGTCCTCTGGATCAGCTCCACTGTGCTTTCCTGCCCTGGGTAACATGAGAACTTGGATGAATGACCCCAATGAATAACCTCTCCCCGGACGGCTGATGGGACAAACAATCTACCCGCTGGCCCCCCGCCCGGGTCGGGCTCGTCCTTCAAAGACTTCAATACCTTGTCCTTAATACCCCAGGAGGTGGCACCCACGACACACGAAGGAGGTAGAATAGGGTGTTCAGGCTTCTCCGTCGTCTCCGAGGTAAACTGGCAGGACAAGGCATCCGGCTTCGTGTTCTTTGACCCGGGACAATAGGTGATAGTGAAATCAAACCTCCTAAAAAACAAGGACCAGCGGGCCTAGCGGGAGTTCAGACGCTTGGCCGTCCGAAGGTACTCCAAGTTCTTGTGGTCCGTCCATACGATGAACAGCTGAGAGGCCCCCTCCAGCCAATGACGCCACTCCTCCAAGGCGAGTTTGACGGCCAACAGTTCCCTGTCACCGATGTCATAATTGCGTTCAGCTGGAGATAGGCGCCGGGAGAAGAATGCACAGGGCCGAATTTTGCCATCTGCCGGAGACCTCTGGGACAGGACTGCTCCCACCCCCAAGTCCGAAGCATTCACCTCCACCAAGCACTGGAGAGAGGGGTCTACCTGCGTCAGGATGGGAGAAGAAGAAAACCTGGACTTCAGTTCAGCAAAGGCCACCGCCGCCTCCTCGGACCACCGGAAGGGAACCTTGGGAGAGGTCAGGCTGGTCAGGGGGAGAGCAATCCGACTGTAATTCTGGATGAAGCGACGGTAAAAGTTGGCAAAGCCCAGAAACTGTTGGAGGTGCTTTCTGGAAGATGGGGTAGGCCACTCAACCACCGCTTTGATCTTACTTGGGTCGGTGAGGATCTCATTATGAGAGATAATGAAGCCCAGGAATGAAGTCCGGTTGACATGAAACTCACACTTCTCCACCTTCACAAAGAGTTTGTTCTCCAACAACCGCTGCAGTACCCGCCTCACATGCACACGATGCTCCTCCAGGGACTGCGAAAAGATCAAGATGTTGTCCAGATAAACAAACACAAACGTGCCCAAGAAGTCCCTCAATACATCATTAATCAGCCTCTGGAAGACGGCAGGGGCGTTGGTGAACCCGAATGGCATCACGAGATACTCAAAGTGTCCACTCGGAGTCCGGAACGCCATCTTCCATTCATCGCCCTCCCGGATCCGCACCAGATGATAAGCATTGCGTAGGTCCAATTTGGAAAACCAGGAGGCACCTTGGAGGGAATCAAAGGCTGAATTAATGAGAGGTAAAGTGTACTTATCTTTGACAGTTATGTTGTTTAACTCCCTGAAGTCTATACAGGGTCTCAGTGAGCCATCCTTCTTGCCAACGAAGAAAAAGCCCACCCCCACCGCTGACAACGAAGGCCGGATTATGCCCGAGCTTAACAACTCCTTGATGTAAGTCTCCATCGCTTCTCGCTCCGGGGCAGACAGGTTGTAAAGCCTACTGGATGGTAAAGGAGCTCCAGCGGGGAGATTAATGGCACAATCATAAGGGCGGTGGGGGGGGGAGGGAAAGGGCTTGCGACTTACTGAAGGTGGCCCCCAAGTCGTGGTATTCGGGAGAGACCCTATCCAAATCAGGAGGGGCAGGGATCGGGGCACTCAGCGGCACAGAAGGCGAGCATGCAGCGGACTGAAGGCAGGCACTCAGACAGAATGAACTCCAGGCAAGGACACTCCTGGACCACCAGTCTATGGAGGGGTTGTGCAGGCGAAGCCAGGGATAGCCGAGGATAACTGGGGATGAAGAGGTCGACAGAACATATAACCTCAGCTCCTCCCGATGATTGCCCAATGCGATAATAGACACTGGAGCGGGAAACTGTAGCAAAAGGGGCTTTAGAGAGGGTGATCATTCTCAAGGGGGTTTCCAACAACTGAACCGGGAGCCCCAACAGGGTTGCCAGTTCCCCAGAGATGAAGCTCTGCTTGGCCCCGGAGTCAATGAGTGCCTGTGTAGTGAATTCCTTATGTTTGATACAAAAACGAATGGGAAAACAGAAAGCTAGAGAGGGGTTTTAACTGAGGCGCGTCCGTGAGTCTCCCTACTGTGACCCACGGACTCCCCCTTTTGACCGTACGGGGCATACCTCAAGCTCGTGCTCCTCGCTCCCACAGTAAACACATAAGCCTAGTTCCCGCCATTGCTGTCTTTCAGCAGCTGACAGCTTCGTTCAACCTGTCACCATAGGCTCTGGCTCATCAGAGGAATCTACTGCAGGTAACACCAATAGGGGGCGCTGTAGGGAACTGCGAGACTGACTACTCAAGCGACCGGAAGTCCTACGCTCAGCTGCCCGCTCCCTCAGTCTGTTGTCAAGGCTGATGGCAAGCAAAATTAGCTCTGTCAAGCTGGAGGGTTTTTCTAAAGGAGCTAACTCGTCCCGCAGGCTAGGACAGAGGCTTCTAATGAAGATGCTACACAATGAGACGTCCTCCCACCCCACCTCTGTGGCTACGACCTGGAAGTCTACAGCGTAATTGGCAAGAGCCCTCGCCCCCTGTTTTAAATTCAACAACCAGGAGGTAAGCACACTATCACTGTCGGAATGGTCAAACACCTCCTTGAACTCCTTAACAAACTGTGTGTAAGAGAGCGAAGCGTAGTCAGCCCTAGCCATAACGGCGTAGGCCCAAGCCAAAGCTCGCCCCTCCAACAAATTCACCACATAGCCTATACGACAATGGTCAGAAGGAAAATCCCCCGGCACCCGCTGAAATACGATATCGCACTGCAGCAAAAAAACCAAAGCTTCACCTAGTTTACCGCCGAAACGGGTGGGAGTTGGTATGGGAGTAAGGCGGAGCGGGGAGCCTGCTGTAACCTGGCTACTGACAGTGCTAACAGGTGCAGGGGAGCTAGCGGGAGCTGAAGGGAAGGCCTGTGGATTAGCTAGGTGGTCCAATCGGTCAGTAACTCGAGCTAGCTGTGTGAGTATAATTTGCTGCTGGTAGGCTAACTGGTCCACCTGAGTTTCTAAGTTGTTTACCTTGCGCGCAAGCGCGCTGTCTGCTGGGTCACTCTGGCGGCGTTGTACTGACATGGTACAGACCCAGAAAGCAGACACAACTCAGGAAACTCAGTTAACCTTTTATTAATAACAGTGTGAGTGTGTGGATGCGTGTATGGAAGTCTGTAGTGAGTGTAGTGCATTGTAGAATCAGCTTGGGGTGAGCAGAGCACCGTGCAACCTGGCAACCCTAGGGACAGAGCAGAGAGAACGTTAGAGGTTATCTTGACAGGGGGAATGCCAGATAGAACTGTCCTTACTTTCTGCAGAGCTGGAGAAGTGCATAGGTTGGCACCACGGCCCAGGCCAGGAGGACAATGCCAGTCGCCTGTAGGAGATGGAGCAGGCAGGTGAACGGGGCAGGGGAGTCCACCGCCAGGAAGACACCGCCTGTGCACCGGGGTAAAGGTTGGGTGAGAGGAAAAGTTCAGGCTTACTTGACTGCCGTATGGTTTGGAAACCCCTGGCGAGTAGAAGTGCTGGAGGAAGATGAGGCTGGAAGCTCAGTGTGGAGATTGGCGAGTTCAGTTTCCGTAGGATGGAAGCAGACGACTCCGCGCTGATCCCTGGGTCTCACAGAATATATAGGCAGAGCCAAATGGTAGACAGGTGTGGGCACAGGTTCGCCTAATTGTCGGTCATGACACTGCCTCAACAACCTGGACCCCCAGAAAAGCCATAGAAGATGGATGGATGGCTGTGTTGTGTATACATTTCTGCTGCAAGACTGGACCTAATTAAAGAAGAGGAACAACATTTTCTTCTAATTCCACATTCTCGGAACACCAAGTGTACAGGCAGGTTGTGGTTTTAATAAAAATGAAAAGTCCAAGACATTTTAGCTGCCAAATTTTGACTATTGTTTTGAGAAGTTTTTCAAAAAAGAAAGAAGCAAATATCTGTTGCATCTACTTTTGGCAAAATAATCCAAAAACATGATTTGTTTGACCAGGTTATTCACTAAATATTAAAAAACAAAAAAAACAAAAACACTCATTAACCTTTCAAAAACAGTTAAAAAAAAATCTCCCAAACAAACACATTTAAAAATTTAAAATAAAGGATTTGGCTTTATACATTACTGTGTGTAAAATGTTTTGATAAGACTAAACTTACATTGGTGTGCTGCCAACTGCCTTCCTCACTGGTCGAGCCTTCTGGTGGTTGCTGTTCTGAGCTGCTAATGGAGTCCAGCCCTCATACACAGGTGAGGTGGAGGAGAAGCTTCAGCTGACATCACCAGAATGTGGTTTTTAAATGTTGATCTATGAGAACACAGTCATATTAATAGTCCTTTTTGTGACTTTTTACATGTATGTACATCATACTCACCTAAAGGTCAGATATTGATGCTCTGTCCTTAACCGCCACTGGTCCATCACATCAGTGAGGGCTTCAGAAGCTGTTTGGTGAGCTCTTCTCTGCTGTATCATGATGACATTGTCCAAACACCCATCTTTCCTTATTCACCTCATGATGGAGGAAGTCCTTACAGAGGGTGAAAAAATGTTGTGGTTTATTACTTGGATAGTCAAAAATCTGACATAAATTTCAATATATACATAAATACAGCTACTTCAGGAACTCAAGAAATCCTGTGGCTAATGTTGTGCAGCAACATTAGTTAGTAAGAAATAGGACCTGTTTATTCTATTATCAGATTTTAAAATTTTTTAAACTATTTTTAACCTCAATTTCCACCATGGTGATAAATAAAGCTTTACATTATTATCTTAATCTGTAACAACAAAAAACAACTGTACCTTTTTCACTGTTCACCAAATTATAAGACTGAGCAGCTGCACATCAAAGCTGAAAATTTTAAAAAAAAATATTTATGTACAGTGGGGCAAAAAAGTATTTAGTCAGCCACCAATTGTGCAAGTTCTCCCACTTAAAAGATGAGAGAGGTCTCCAGTTTTCATCATAGGTATACCTCAACTATGGGAGACAAAATGAGAAAAAAAAAATCCAGAAAATCACACTGAAGGATTTTTAATGAATTAATTGGTAAATTCCTCAGTAAAATAAGTATTTGGTCACCTACAAACAAGCAAGATTTCTGGCTCTCACAGACCTGTAACTTCTTCTTTAAGAGACTCCTCTGTCCTCCACTCGTTACCTGTATTAATGGCACCTGGTTGAACTCATTATCAGTATTAAAGACACCTGTCCACAACCTCAAACAGTCAGACTCCAAACTCCACTATGGCCAAGACCAAAGAGCTGTCAAAGGACACCAGAAACAAAATTGTAGACCTGCACCAGGCTGGGAAGACTGAATCTGCAATAGGTAAGCAGCTTGGTGTGAAGAAATCAACTGTGGGAGCAATTATTAGAAAATGGAAGACGTACAAGACCACTGATAATCTCCCCCGATCTGGGGCTCCATGCAAGATCTCACCCCGTGGGGTCAAAATTATCACGAGAACGGTGAGCAAAAATCCCAGAACCACATGGGGGGACCTAGTGAATGAACTGCAGAGAGCTGAGACCAAAGTAACAAAGGCTACATCAGAAATACACTACACCGCCAGGGACTCAAATCCTGCAGTGCCAGACGTGTCCCCCTGCTTAAGCCAGTACATGTCCAGGCCCATCTGAAGTTTGCTAGAGAGCATTTGGATGATCCAGAACAGGATTGGGAGAATGTCATATGGTCAGATGAAACCAAAATGGAACTTTTTGGTAAAAACTCATCTTGTCATGTTTGGAGGAGAAAGAACACCATACCTACTGTGAAGCATGGGTGTGGAAACATCATACTGGGGCTGTTTTTCTGCAAAGAGACCAGGACGACTGATCCGTGTAAAGGAAAGAATGAATGGGGCCATGTATCGTGAGATTTTGAGTGAAAACCTCCTTCCACCAGCAAGGGCATTGAAGATGAAACGTGGCTGGGTCTTTCAGCATGACAATGATCCCAAACACACTGCCCAGGCAACGAAGGAGTGGCTTCGTAAGAAGCATTTCAAGGTCCTGGAGTGGCCTAGCCAGTCTCCAGATCTCAACCCCATAGAAAATCTTTGGAGGGAGTTGAAAGTCTGTGTTGCCCAGCGACAGCCCCAAAACATCACTGCTCTAGAGGAGATCTGCATGGAGGAATGGGCCAAAATACCAGCAACAGTGTGTGAAAACCTTGTGAAAACTTACAGAAAACGTTTGACCTCTGTCATTGCCAACAAAGGGTATATAACAAAGTATTGAGATGAACTTTTGTTATTGACCAAATACTTATTTTACCAAGGAATTTACCAATTAATTCATTAAAAAATTTGTCAATGTGATTTTCTGGATTTTTTTTTCTTATTTTGTCTCTCATAGTTGAGGTATACCTATGATGAAAATTGGAGACCTCTCTCATCTTTTAAGTGTGAGAACTTTTTTACCCCACTGTAATTATAATGTGAACATGTCAGAAATAAAATTTAGTTGGTTACATAGACTTCAGACTGATGCCCCCCTCCCCCCCCACACACACCCCTAACCACTAGATTAGCGGCAGAAGATGAATGAGCTAGTTAACATCATAACTAGCACTGGTTAGTTTACCTGTCAGAAGAAAAAAGGTCACCTCTGTGTGACTTTTCAGCCCTTTGAGACTCTTCAGCAGACATCATCATCATCATCATCATCATAGCAGTCTGTCATGGGCGACAATGACTGTTTCATTTAGGTCTGATCAGTTTCCCCCACACAGCTCTGTCCTTAGCCTTCCACTGCCAGGAACTCCTGTCTATATCCAACTTCTTCAAGTTTCTTTTTACAGTGTCTTTAAATCTGAGCCTTGGTCTACCCTGATTGTGTTTGCCCTCGCATAACTGTGAGTAGAGTAAGTGCCGAGGGAGACGCTGGTGGTCCATCCTCTCAACATGTCCGAGCCATCTCAGGTTCATCTGTATTAGCATGTCCTCCATTGATGGTAGACCAGCTCGTTTCAACACTTCTATGTTGGTTATCTTGTCTTTCCATGAGCTGTTCATTATGGTTTGACAGTGTCTCATCATGTACGCGTGGAGTTTCTTCACCTGCAATCTGTAGACAGTCCAAGTTTCAGCACCATACAATAGAGTAGCCAGTACTGTCGCTCTGTACACTTTGCATTTCACATGGATAGACCCATGTCGATTGTTCCACAGTCTCTCCCTCAAGGTTCCAAACGCAGCGCTTGCTCTTCCCTTTCTGAGAGATAGTTCATCCTCCAGCCTAGCATTTTCAGAAACAGTACTCCCTAGATACTTGAAAGTCTTGCACTTGATTAGTGGTTTTGTACCAATGCTGATCTCTTCTGTTAGTGATGTTGATAACTGGAACTTTGGTGGTTGATAAAGGCACTCTGTCTTCTTGATGTTGATTTTGAGGCTGAATTGGCTAGCTGCTCTTGCAAATTTCTCCACTAAAGATTGCATATCTTCCACATTGTGTGCAACTAGAGCACTGTCGTTGGCAAAGAGCATTTCTCTTACTACCTTTATTGATGTCTTACTCTTGGCTTTAAAATGTGCCACATTGAACAAGTCTGCTACTTTCCTTGTTTGAATGTATATTCCTTCTGAAGTGTCTTTGAAGGCCACCTCAAGCATGGCTGCCAGATATAGCGAGAAGAGTGTAGGTGCCAGCACACACCCTTGTTTCACCCCGTTGCTTACTGAAAAGTCTTTAGATACTGAACCACTTATTGCCATGTTTGCTTGCATACCTGTAAGGAGTGCCTCGATCAGGCTGACAAACTTCTCTGTACAGCCATATTTCTTGAGTACCTGCCAAAGTCCTTGTCGCGAAACAGTATCGAAGGCTTTACTGAAGTCTATGAAGACTACATAAAGTGGCATGTTCTGTTCGATACACTTGTCTTGAACCTGTTTCAAGCAGAAAATCATGTCCATTGTGCTTCTTCCACTTCTAAAGCCACACTGGGTTTCCAGTAGTACGTTCTGCGAGATGTGTTCATTGAGTCTGTTCAGTAGTACACGTGAGAGAATCTTACCAACAGTGGCTAGCAGTGATATACCTCAGTAATTTCCACAATCTTTCCTGTCACCTTTCTTGAACAAAGGCACAATACTTGCATCCTTCCAGTCTTGAGGTACTTTCTGGGCATCCCATATCTCTTGGATGAGCTTGTGCAGGCAGTTGGTCAGCTGAACACCAGCAAATTTCTACACTTCTGCTGGAATTTCATCCCTTCCTGGAGCTTTACCATCCTGTGTTGTCCTGATAGCTGCCATTAGTTCATCAATATTTGGTGGTTCTTCCAGACTTGATACAGCTGGTCACTGCACTAGAGCTTCTTTAGCCTCTTCAGTGAGATCTCCAGGTTTGTTTAGTAGTTGGTCAAAGTGGTCTGCAAATCTGTCCAGGATCTTCTCTTTATCCTGCAAAACCATTTCACCAGCCATATCGTTTAATTGGATCAATCCTCTTGGTTTAGGGCTGTAGATTTCTCTCAAACCTGTGAAGAATGTTTTCATGTCCTTCCTGTCTGCTGCATTTTGCAGTTCCTCCGCTTTTTCATCCCACCAGTTGGACTTCATATCTCTGGTGTACTTCTGTAGCTCACTCTGAGCCTTTGAGTATTTCTTCTTCTTCGGCCTTGTGTTACACTGTAGGTTTTCCTGCCTAGCTGTATTCCTCGCTTCTGGTAGTTTCTTCATCTTATCCTACATTTTATTACATGTATAGTTTATTTCTCTTATCTTATCATGTTTAATGTTGCAGCATTGTACCCAGACAAATTCCTAGTTTGTGTACTACATGAACAATGGCAATAAACCTGATTCTGATTCTGATTCTGATTCTGATTCATGTGTTCATCATGCTCATCAAACCAATCTTGTTGTTTCCTCTCAGGGTGGCCTAATACATCACTCGCAGTCTGATACACTGTATCCTTCAGTGTTGTCCATTTCTCTTCTATGTCATTCTCTGAGTTGTTGCTGTCCCAGTCTTTCAGGTTTTCATCCATTTCCTGTGTAAGTTCTTCCTGCTTCTTTTGGCCTTTCAATGCACTAGTGTTTAGCTTCCGTGGTGGCTTTGCACCCGTCCTGCAGTGCTGTTTTCATCTCCAAATCCTTAATCTAGATCTCAGCATAACATGATCAGCACCGCAGTCCGCGCCTCTCATTGCTCTGGTGTCCAATACATCCCTTATGTCTCTCTGCCTGACTATGATGTAGTCTAATAAGTGCCAGTGCTTGGATCTTGGGTGCATCCATGTCTTCTTGTGTGTGTCCTTGTGCTTAAATAGAGTGTTGGTTATCACAAGGTTGTACTCTGAACATAGTGCAAGTAGAAGTTCTCCATTAGCATTGCACTTGCCTACTCCATGACTGCCTAGCACTCCTTTCCATTTCTCAGTGTCCGAACCAACTCTGTCATCAGTCGGTACACTCCTGATAGTCTCACGTAAATCACTGTAGAACTCTTCCTTCACCTCCTCTGTGTTGGTCATTGTTGGGGCATATACACTGATGAGTGTGGCATACATCTTTCGCTGTAGTGGGAGTCTCATAGTCATTATCCTTTCGCTGATTGGCACCGGTTCCTCATCAAGCATAGCTGCTATCACCTTTCTAACTGCAAAGTCCACTCCTGCTTCTCTCCTTTCTTGAGTTGATCTCCCACTCCAAAAGAAGATGTACCCATGGTCTTCCAAGCTTTCATATCCAGGCAATCTTGTTTCACTAAGTGCAGCTATGTCTATATTGTACCTGTTTATTTCCAGGGCCACAAGCGCGGTCTGTCTTTCTGGGCGCTGTGATGTTGTTCTGTCTAACAGAGTGCATACATTCCATTCTGCTACACACAAGGCTGCCATTTTCCTCTTCTTTTGTCTTCCTGCTCCTAGCTTACTTTTCGCTGTCTGTCAGAGTGTGAACAGATCAGTGCAGACCTTGTAAGCCCAGGCGACGTCTGAGCCAGTATGAGTTGCTTTCTGATTGAAAGCAGTTTCATGAAATGGTCAAATTATTTGAGTACTGCTAGCTTTTGCTGGACTAGCAGCACATTCTTGGCAGATAAAGGTATTATCAGTGGCAAGGACAAGGCAAGACAAACTGACTCCAGTATCTGTTGCAGTGACTGACCAGATGATAGGTTTGTTTATCTCTGCTCTTTGTGTAGTGCATGTCACAATGCACCGACTGACACAGTCCACCACAGACCTTGCGACAGATTTCTTTATCTGTCAGGATGTCCAGTCTCAACCGGAGTGGTGGCTCAGTTGGTAGAGCATCCGCCCCACAACCGGGAGGCAGGGGTTCAAATCCCGGCCGGGTCATACCAAAGACCATATAAAAATGGTGCTTTCTGCCTTCTAGCGTGGTGCTCCGCATAATGGAATGGAGAAAGTAAAGTTACACACAGAGCTACCAGAGGACTGACCCCCCGCTGTAGCTTTCACTACTTACAGTAGCTGTGTGGCCTAGGGTCTGAGAAATGGAGATAGGCGCCGTCCATATACACCATCTTGGTGTGAAGGGAATTAACTAACTAACTATGTCCAGTCTCACCCCGTGTAACTGGGAGTGGTCCACCACAGACCTGTGGCAGATATTGTTTTTAGTTCTGCCAGGATGCCCTCTTTCACCCTCCACACCCTTGGAAGGGCGGGGATGCCGGTTGAGTCGCCGACGGCCCGACCCATGAGACAGGTAGTACCGGTTTTCATGGTTATCCATGGCAAGTAACATCAAGCTAGCGATGCTATTGGCTGTGACAGTCTCACTGGACTTCCGTGTTTGTCTTACTCCAGCTGCTGGATGTAAATATTTATATTATAGTCGGTCCACCAAAAATTACAAAATATTTTTTTTTCATCAATATACTAATTTTTAGAACATTAAGACTTACATTGTGCACGTTTCTAAATGCTTTGTTGATGTATTATTTTAAAAAAAAATCTTTGTTTTCATGAAAATCTTCTATATTTCACCTTTAAGCAGATTGGTGCAACATCTACATCAGTGCAGTTGCTGCTATGATTTGTCTGGAAATGTCCCACGGTGTCACTAAATGTCACTCAATGTCACTAAACAATTTTTTAATATTAGACAGAGATAACCCAAGTAAATACAAAATGGCATTTTTTAATTATGATTTCATTTATCAAGGGAAAAAAGGTATCCAAACCTTCCTGACCATGTGTGAAAAAGTAATTCCCCCCTCCCTGTTACATCATGATGTAACTGTGATTAACCACATTTTTTAGAAAGCTGAGTTCTTTTTCAATAGCCTCACCCAGGCCTAATTATACCAGACCTGTTGAATCAAAAAAATCACTTAAATATAGCCTGTCTGACAAAGTGAAGTAGGCTAGAAGATCTCAAAAAGCAACGCATCATACCTTGATCTAAAGAAATTCAAGAACAGATGATAAACAAAAACCCAGAATAACAGCTAAAGAACTGCAGGCCTCAGTTACACTGGTCCATCGGTCAACAATAAGAAAGAGACTGGACAAAAATTGCATCCATGGGAGAGTTCCAAGGCAAAAACCACTGCTGACCAAAAACATCTTGATGATCCCCAAGACCTTTGGGAAAATATTCTGTGGACGGACAATACAAAAGTTGAAATCTTGGAAGGCGTGTGTCCCATTACATCGGGCATAAAAAAATAGCACAGCGTTTCATAAAAAGAACATCATAGCAACAGTCAAACTTGGTGGTGGTGTCATGAGGGACATGTTTTGTAAACATTTATTTGAACTGTTCTTGTGTAATTTGTTGATGCAAATAACTGAATAAATTAAAATTTTACCATTAAGCCAAAAGTGCAATGGGAGTTGAATAATTTTAATAAAAAATAGAAGAAATTAAGAAGGGGGCAAATATGTTTTCCACGGCACTGTATGTTATAAAAACATACATAGAAAAAAATCCAATTTAAAAAATGAATTTTAAAAAAATGAACCACTGACCATTGCCATTGGTCAATCTTATATTATTTGCTGATAGGCCGATATCAGTCAACACAATGATCATCTGTCGATACCGATGTTAAGCCTATATATTGGTGCATCCATAGACAAAATCTATACTAGTACCTATTTTTTGTGGTTCTGCCCCTAACATTAACCTCTCTCTGAAACAGTCTTGCATTTAGAGACACCCAACAATATGTGTACACAGAGCTGCAGTAACATTGTCCTTAAGATTCACTTTATTGTCATTTCTGTGAGTGTGTACTGTATGCTGTGCAAAAAGAAACAAGATGCTAGATCTTGCTAATGTTAGCTGTCATTTACAGATTGCATCATTTTCGATTACACCGCCTTCTTTGCATGATGCTTCATCAGTTGGTTCATAATTTTTTTTTTGTGGGAATGTGGCAAAAAATCTTTATAGAGTTCTTCTCCAGATAGTTCTCTTAAACCAGAGACACAACAAGCCAACACCTCTGATAAAACCCAATGAATGACATAATGCTGCATCCCCTTTTTTCAGGTTGGCCAGCTTAAAAATAGGTCCACCTGCACAACCCAGGAAAGCTACAGTGGATATAAAAAGTCTACACACTCCTGTTCAAATGCCATGTTTTTGTGATGCAAAAAAATGAGACCAAGATAAATAATTTTGAAACTCTTTCCACCATTCATGTGACCTGTACAACCCAATTGAAAAACAAACTGAAATATTTTAAGGGGGAAAATAAATAATAATAAACTTACAATAACCTGGTTGCATAAATATGCACACCCTTAAATACTTTGTTGCAACACCTTTGTCTTTTATTACAGCAATCAGTCTTTTTGGGTCGGAGTCTATCAGTGTGGCACATCTTCACGTGGTAATATTTGCCCACTCTTCTTTGCAAAAATCTTCCAAGTCTGTCAAATTGCAAGGGCATCTCCTGTGCACAGCCCTGTTCAGATCACCCCACAGATGTTCGATCAGATTCAGGTCTGGACTCTGGCTGGGCCATTCCAAAACCTTAATCTTCTTCTGGTGAAGACATTCTTTTGTTGATTTGGATGTGTGCTTTGGGTCATTTGTTATGCTGAGAGATGAAGTTCCTCTTCACCTTCAGCTTTCTAGCAGAAGCTTGAAGGTTTTATGACAACACTGACTGGTATATGGAACTGTTCATCATTCCCTCCACCTTGACTAAGGTCCCAGTTCCAGCTGAAGAAAAACTAGCCCCAAAGCATGATGCTGCCACCACCATGCTTCACTGTAGGTATGGTGTTCTTTTGGTGATGAGCAGGGTTGTGTTTGTGCCAAATATACCTTTTGGAATTATGGCCAAAAAGTTCAACCTTGGTTTCATCGGACCATAATTTTCCCACGTGTTTGTGAAATTTTCTGTGTTGCAAAATGTAACCAGGCTTGGATGTTTTTCTTCGTAAGATAAGGCTTCCGTCTTGCCACCCTACCCTATAGTCCAGACATATGAAGAAGATGGGAGATTGTTGTCATATGTACTAAACAACCAGTAGTTGCCAATAATTCCTGCAGCTACCTGAATGTTGCTGTTGACCTCTTGGCAGCCTCCCTGACCAATTTTCTTCTTGTCTTTTCAATTTTGGAGGGATGTCCAGTTCTTGGTAATGTCACTGTTGGGCCAAAATTTCTCCACTTGATGATGACTGTCTTCACTGTATCAGATAAGATAAGATAAGATAAGATAAGCCTTTATTAGTCCCACAATGGGGAAATTCCAGGATTGCAACAACACAGGGATAGCAACACTCAGAGCAACAATCAGAAGGCAAGAAAAAACAAGGGCAGCTAGTATACATATATACGTATTACTATAATACATACTATATATATATATATATATATATATATATATATATATATATATATATATATATATATATATATATATATAGACACACAGTGCGGAGCATTGTGGTTGGTGGATGTGCAGCAGAAAGTCTAAGCTCTCTCTCCACGGATGTGGCGGGCCCAAAATGGGGAAATTCCAGGATTGCAGCATCAAAGGGATAGCAGCACTCAGAGCAATAGTAAATAAGGTAAGATAAGAACTGGTTAGCCAAAGCAGTAAATAAATATACATATGTACACAGTTATATACACAGTGCAGGAATATTGCATTGCAGCTAGATGGTATCAACAGCATTACAGTTTTTTAAGTTACCCGGCAGAATATAAATATGTACCCAGACAGTATATTTCGCATTGAATCAACAGTGTTGTTGCCACCCTCAATAATAATTGTCATTGTCTTAGTTGTGTGTCGGAGGGGACAATCTCTACTGTGCAAAGTTGTTACGTTTAGTACATTTAATATGACCTCTATGGGCAGCCCTGGTTAGGTTATAAAGTCTGACCGCTGTAGGTAGGAAGGACCTGCGGAACCTCTCCGTCGTGCACCTAAGATGGCACAGCCTACCGCTAAATGAGCTCCTCAGTGCATTCAGTGTGTCCTGCACCGAGTGGGACTCAGACTCCAGCAGAGATGACAGCTTAGCCACCATCCTCCTCTCTCCTATCTCCTCCACTGGGTCGAGGCATCACCCCAGAACAGAGCAAGGTTTTTTGATCATCCTGTTCAGTCTCTTCCTGTCGGCTGCCATGATGCCGCTGCTCCAGCAGACCACTCCACATGTGATGGCTGATGCCACCACCGAATCGTAGAAGGTCTTCAGGAGTGCCCCTTGCATTCCAAAAGACCAGAGTCTCCTCAGGAGATACAGCCTATGCTGCCCCTTCTTGTACAGTGCAATGGTGTTGTGTGACCAGTCCAATTTATTGTTCAGGTGAACACCCAGGTACTTGTAAGATGTCACCATCTCACTGTCTGTTCCCTGGATGTTTAACGGTGCTGTGGGGGTTGTCCTCACCTGAGGCAGTCCACCACCAGTTCCGTGGTTTTCCTCATGTTGATCTGGAGACAGTTCCATAGGTACCAGTCCACGAAGTCCTGGATAAGTCCTCTGTCCTCTGCATAATCCCCATCAGAGATGAAGCCGGTGATCGCAGAGTCGTCAGAGAACTTCTGTAGATGGCAGTGTGATGTGTTGTGTGAAGAGTCAACAGTGTAGAGGGTGAACAGGAAGGGAGCCAGAACTGTTCCCTGGGGGGCTCCCGTACTGCAGATGATGCTGTCAGACACACCATCCATTTGTATATTAAATTAAATCACCTTTATTGTCATTCAACCGTACAACCAATCATGTACAGCAGAACGAGATTGTGTTTTACTTATCTACAGTGCAAATCACACACACCCCAAGTGTAGAATCAGAGGGCCGCTGCCATGCAAGGCGCCGCCACAGAGATCCCTCCTCCATTCCAATATTGCTGAGCACCAAGCTGGATGGCAGGAAGTTCCATTTTTATATGGTCTTCGGCATGACCCAGCCGGGATTTGAACCCCTGCCTCCCGGATGTGGGGCGGATGCTCTACCAACTGAGCCACCACTCCAGTATATATGTATTCCATGGTGTATTTAATGCCTTGGAAATTCTTTTGTACCCTTCTCCTGACTGATACCTTTGAACAATGAGATCCCTCTTTGGAAGCTCTCTGCGGATGGCTTGTGTTGTTAGATGTGACTACAAAAATGTCAGGAAAAGCCTACTAGAACAGCTGAACTTTATTTGGAGTTAATCAGAGGCACTTTAAATGGTGGCAGGTGTGTGCTGACTCCCATTTAACATGAGTTTGAATGTGACTGGTTAATTCTGAACACAGCCACATCCCCAGTTATAACCAGTGTTGGGAGCAATGCATTACTGTAACGCCGCTACTTTTGCAGTAATGTGCTGTGCAAAGAAATTACTGTTTAAAAATTCAGTAATGTGTTACAATTACTGAAATTTGATCAGATGTGTTACTCGCATTACTCATTTTATTAATATGGATAGATATTTTTAACGCAAATAAATACAAACTGACCCTTCCTAGCTAAAGAGTCATCAGTCAAAGAGCCTGTTCACGACTGCAGCCACAAATGGAGCTTGCTCCTGCTAGGAAAATATGAAGCTACTTTGTTTTTGTGGAAATAGACATTATTTTTTTCTTTGTCACAGTTAAAGATAAAAGCATATTGGTGGGTTGCAAGCTAAATGCGCTTGAGACCGGCTGCAATCTTCAGAAGCACCTAAGAACAGCAGCAAGGCCCTGCAAAGCTAGTGCTATGCTATGCTAAGCTAACACAGTATTAGTGGATTTACGATATATGAACAGCGGCTGGATTTCGAGCACAGGTATGGATCTGGACTTTTTGTGACCCAGCAAGAATTAAACCGACTTATTGCCAGATACATCATTACAGAATGAAGATCTGAAAGCAGTCATTTTCCATCAGACATCTGAGACTGTTATTTACTTGCTACCTGGATAAAGATTATTCAAAAATGGATTTGATCTCCAAAAGGACTGGATCATGTCTCTTTCACAGCAGACATTTGGACTGTGGATAATGGACATTTTCTTTGGATCACTACACATCGGATTAAATCCATAATATTAAAGGTAAGAAACAGACAGCTTTATGCAGTGTTGCCAAATCACTGTTTGCCCTCTCTCTCACTCCACAAATCCTTCTTCTCATTCCAAAATGAGGAATTTTGGCAATTTTTTGTTGATTTTCTTCAGATTTTTTCCACATTAGGGGCTCTCAAGGCAGAATAAAGCAGACTGAACATGTTGTCATGAACCCTCCCTCCCCCGTGCTCTTTTCTAACGCGCACGGCGAGGGGAGAAAGGATGAGGATTTAAGCGCAGGTTAACACCACACACATTAATTAATATGGTTAACAGACAAACAGTCACTGTTTCTACAATTCACATGGGCTTGGGAGTCCTCCAAGATGCTCAACAGTCTGGGTGAGAGGACCGGGGAAAGACCACACACAGAGTATACTCACGAGACTGGAGCTGTCCGAGTAAGTCCGAAACGCACACGGTGAATACAGTTTTTAGTCGACGTGACACCATCCGAATACCGTCGATGGAGTACAGTGACCCAGCAATGCATGATTGGAAACAGGCTCCTTAAAAACATGCATTGCTGGTTTCCCAAATTAGTTACACCTGGGCGAGGAGCGGGAAAATGGTATACGGGAGTGGGAACAGCTGGTAGCAATAGAGAGGGGGCGTGGTCCCACCGGCAGACAGTTAGACAGCGCTCACTCCAGCGTGAGAGCAAGAGGCTGCCTCCCCACTGCCGGCCAGAAGTCAGTGGCTATGCAAAGCACACAGAAATACATACTAACATACATATAATGTGGCACGTACTCATAGAGCGGCCAGGACCGAGCCGGGGGAAGCCAAGCCAGCTCGGTTCCTGACACATGTTCTGAAAGCTCTGTCTGAAACAGTCTGTTTTCAGCCTGACATTAATAAGCCCCTAATGTAATCCATTAATTAAATTATCTTGCTATGTGTGCAAGATGATTTAAGTGTGCATTTAAAAGTAGCGTGAACTAGTTACTTTAATCATGCAGTAACTGGTAAGTCAGTTACTTTTCAAAGGCTAACTAGTAAACTAAAGCTAAAAGTAAGCTAGAAGTAACCAATAACTGTAACTAGTTACTGTTTTTTTAGTAACTTGCCCAACACTGGTATTTAACCGGGTGTGCATATTTATGCAACCAGGTTTTTGTAAGTTTTTTTTTTTTTTTTTTAATTTGTCCCCTTAAAAGATTTCAGTTTGTTTTTCAATTGAGTTGTACAGGTTATAGGTCACATTAATGGTGGAAAAAGTTTTGAAATGATTTATCTGGATCTCATTTTTTTACATCACAAAAACCCGGCATTTAAACAGGGGTATGTAGACTTTTTACATCCACTGTACAGCCAACAGCAAAACGTGTACGTCACACTGATGGCCTGAACTTTCCAGATGTCTGCTTTAAAAAACTTCCAGTGCTTGTGGTGGGAAAACAGATCCTGACGTCATCCAGACCCAAGAGCAGAAATAAGCCTTCATATTTGGTTCCTTCACATTTTTTCTGGATACACTGAGCTCACTGTTTTAAGCTTTAGACACATTTAATAACAGTATGTATTAGAGATACATATACGTATATATATATATATATATATATATATATATATATATATATATATATACAGCTGTGTTCAAAATAATAGCAGTGTGTTGAAAAATGTGAATAAACGTCAAAATTCTTCAAATAAATTGTATTTTAATGAACACAAATGCATTGGGGATACTGCACATTCTATTTCAAAGCAAGAAAATTGGAAAAAGTAATTGAATTTGATAATATTTTACAGAAAGTCAAGAAATATAATGTTCAAAAAAATAGCAGTGTTGACATCTGTCTTTAGTGTGTTTGGGGTCATTGTCTTGTTGAAACACCCATTTCAAAGGCATTTCCTCTTCAGCATACAGCAACATGACTTCTTCCAGTATTCTGATGTACTCAAACTGATCCATGATCCCTGGTATGCGATAAATAGGACCAACACCATAGTACGAGAAACATCCCCATATCATGATGCTTGCACCACCATGCTTCACCGTCTTCACTGTGTACTGTGGCTTGAATTCAGTGTTTGCAGGACGTCTGACAAACTGTCTGTGACCCTTAGACCCAAAAAGAACAATCTTACTCTCATCAGTCCACAAAATATTACGCCATTTCTTTTTAGGCCAGTCAATGCAAATTGTAACCGCTTCAGCACGTCTTTTTTTTAACAATGGGACTTTGCGGGGGCTTCTTGCTGGTAGCTTGGCTTCACATAGACGTCATCTGATTGTTACAGTACTCACAGGCAACCTTAGATCTTCTTTGATCCTCCTGGAGCTGATCATTGGCTGAGCCTTTGCCAGTTTGGTTATTTTCCGATCCATTCGAATAGTCGTTTTTCTTTTTCTTCCTTGCCTTTCTGGTTTTGGCTGCCATTTTAAAGCATTTGATATCATTTTAGCTGAACAGCCTATCATTTTCTGCACTTCTTTATAGGTTTTCCCCTCTTATTAATTTCTTAATCAACGAACGCTCTTCTTCTGAACAGTGTCTTGAACGACCCATTTTACTGTTTTTCAAGGACAAATGCACAGCCAGCATATGCAGCGTCAGTTGCCTTGATCCTTAAATAGGGGCCACCTGTTTAACACCTATTTTTTTTCACAGAATCAATGACCTCACTAAGTGAACTCAGCACTGCTATTTTTTTGAACACGCCCCTTTCAGTTAATGATTCAGTTTCACAGAATCAGCAGCATGCACGTCATGCCTGTTGGGTCTGTTGGTTTTCTATACCTTTACAAAACCTTCTAGAAACTTACTTGCAGTGTAGAAGTTGAAATTCTAACAAAAACAGTGATTTATCTTGCTAGTGATGTGGGACTGCTATTATTTTGAACACAACTATATATACTATATACAGTATATATATATACAGTCTATATATATATATATATATATATATATACGTATATATATATACTACCGTTCAAAAGTTTGGGTTCACTTAGAAATTTCCTTATTTTTGAAAGAAAAGCACTGTTTTTTTCAATGAAGATAACTTTAAACTAATCAGAAATACACTCTAATATCTAATATACATTGCTAATGGGGTAAATGACTATTCTAGCTGCAAATGTCTGGTTTTTGGTGCAATATCTACATAGGTGTATAGAGGCCCATTTCCAGCAACTATCACTCCAGTGTTCTAATGGTACAATGTGTTTGCTCATTGCGTCAGAAGGCTAATGGATGATTAGAAAACCCTTGTGCAATCATGTTTGCACAGCTGAAAACAGTTTAGCTGGTTAGAGAAGCTATGAAACTGACCTTCCTTTGAGCAGGTTGAGTATCTGGAAAAAATATTATTTCAAATACAAATCATTATTTCTAACCTTGTCAATGTCTTGACTATATTTTCTATTCATTTTACAACTCATGGTGGTAAATAAGTGTGACTTTTCATGGAACACACAAAATAATTGTCTGGGTGACCCCAAACTTTTGAACGGTAGTGTATATATAAATAAAATTAAAAAATAAGGTCCCGATCATCTTCCAAAAACTCATATTTTCGTGCACATTTACCCTCTCCAAATTGCGATCAAATCAAACTAATAATAATAATAATAATAATAATAATAATAAAACAATAATAAAACCCCCTCATGGATCGTCACCTTATCGTGGTGGGGGGGTTTGCGTGCCTCAGTGATCCCAGGAGCTATGTTGTCCGGGGCAATTTGCCTCTGATAGGGTCTCCCAAGACAAACTGGTCCTGGGTGAAGGGCCAGACTAAGAACGATCCAACAGACTCTTATGAATTGTATATCAAGGATTCAGTAGGATTCAGTGTACCCCGCCCGGTATGGGGTTACCGGGGCCCCACCCTGGAGCCAGGCCTGGGGGAGGGGCTCGAAGGCTAGCGTCTGGTGGCCGGGTTTCCACCCATGGGACCCGGCCGGGCTCAGCCCGAAGGAGTTACATGGGTCCGCCCTCCAGTGGGATCACCAACTGCAGGAGGGATCATGGGGGTCCGGTGCTATGTGGATCAGGTGGCGGTCAAAGGCAGAGACCTTGGCGGACTGATCTCAAGCTTTCTAAACTGGCTTTTGGTACGTGGAATGTCACCTCTCTGGTGGGGAAGGAGCCTGAGCTGGTGTACGAGGTTGAGAGATACCGGCTAGATATAGTCGGCCTCACTTCAACACACAGCTCCGGTTCCAGAACCAGTCTCCTGGAGAGGGGCTGGAGCTTGGCCTTTTCTGGAGTTGCCCCGGGCGAGAGGCGACGAGCAGGGGTGGGTATTCTTGTATCGCCCCACCTTGCTGCCTCTATATTGGAGTTTTCCCCGGTGGACGAAAGGGTTGCTTCCCTGCGCCTTCGGGTTGGGAAACGGGTCCTGACCATCATTTGTGCCTATGCACCAAATGATGTTTCAGAGTACCCACCCTTTTTGGAGTCTGTGACTGGGGTGCTGGAGGGTGCTCCTCTTGGAGACTCCATTGTCCTACTGGGGGACTTCAATGCGCATGTGGGCAACGACAGTGAAACCTGGAGGGGGGTGATTGGGAGGAACGGCCTGCCTGATCTGAACCCGAGTGGTGTTCAGTTATTGGACTTCTGTGCTAACCACAGTCTGTCCATAACGAACACCATGTTCAAGCATAAGGGTGTCCACATGTGCACCTGGCACCAGGACACCCTAGGTCGCAGGTCGATGATCGATTTTGTTATTGTATCATCAGACCTGCGACCGTATGTCTTGGACACCCGAGTAAAGAGAGGTGCAGAGCTGTCAACTGATCACCACCTGGTGGTGAGTTGGATCCGATGGCAGGGGAGGAAGCCATTCAGACCTGGTAGACCCAAACGTATAGTAAGGGTGTGCTGGGAGCGTCTGGCTGAGGCCCCTGTCCGGGAGGTCTTCAACTCCCACCTCCGGAAGAACTTCAACCACATTCCGAGGGAGTCTGGAGACATGGAGTCTGAATGGGCCATGTTCTCCACCTCTGTTGTTGAAGCAGCGGCCCAGAGCTTCGGCCGCAAGGTGGTCGGTGCATCTCGTGGTGGCAACCCCCGAACCAAGTGGTGGACACCAGTGGTGAGGGGGGCCATTAAGCTGAAGAAGGAGTCCTATCAAGCTTGGTTGGCTTGTGGGACTCCCGAAGCAGCTGAGGTGTACCGGCAGGCCAAGCGGAGTGCAGGTCGGGTGGTTACTGAAGCAAAAACCCGGGTATGGGAGGAGTTCGGTGAAGCCATGGAACAAGACTTTCGGTCGGCCTCAAAGAGATTCTGGCAAACTGTCCGGCGGCTCAGGAGGGGAAAGCAGCTCCCCGTCCACACTGTGTATGGTGCGGATGGGACACTGTTGACTTCGACTGGGGACATCGTCGGGCGGTGGAAGGAATACTTCGAGGATCTCCTCAATCCCACTGATACGCCTTCCACAGTGGAAGCAGGGTTTGGGGACGAGGGGGATGACTCGCCTATCACAGGGGCTGAGGTCACCAAGGTGGTTAAAAATCTCCTTGGTGGCCGGGCCCCGGGGGTGGATGAGATTCGCCCTGAGTACCTCAAGGCCCTAGATGTTGTTGGGTTGTCATGGTTGACACGCCTCTGCAACATTGCGTGGAGGTCGGGGGCAGTGCCTTTGGCATGGAAAACTGGGGTGGTGGTTCCTCTCTTTAAAAAAGGGGACCGGAGGGTGTGCTCCAACTTTAGAGGGATCACACTCCTCAGCCTCCCTGGGAAGGTCTATGCCAAGGTACTGGAGAGGAGAGTCCGGCCGTTGGTCGAACCTCGGATTCAGGAGGAGCAATGTGGTTTTGGTCCTGGCCGTGGCACATCGGACCAGCTCTTTACCCTCTCGAGAATTCTCGAGGGTTCGTGGGAGTTTGCCCAACCAGTTTACATGTGTTTTGTGGACTTGGAGAAGGCATTTGACCGCGTCCCTCGTGGATTTTTGTGGGGGGTGCTTCGGGAGTATGGGGTATCGGGCTTGTTGTTACGAGCTATTCGGTCTCTGTACGACCGTTGTGAGAGTTTGGTTCGTATTGCCAACACTCGGTCGGAGTCATTCCCAGTGAGAGTTGGACTCCGCCAGGGCTGCCCTTTGTCACCGATCCTGTTCATAATTTTTATGGACAGGATTTCTAGGCGCAGCCAGGGAATGGAGGGTGTCATGCTTGGTGACCACAGGATCTCATCTCTGTTGTTTGCAGATGATGTTGTTCTGTTGGCTTCATCCAGCAATGACCTACAGCTCTTGCTGGGACGGTTTGCCGCTGAGTGTGAAGCGGCTGGGATGAGAATCAGCACCTACAAGTCCGAGTCCATGGTCCTCAGCCGGAAAAAGGTGGATTGTCCTCTCCGGGTTGGGGACAGGCTCCTGCCCCAAGTGGAGGAGTTTAAGTATCTTGGGGTCTTGTTCACGAGTGAGGGGAGAATGGAGCGAGAGATCGACAGACGGATTGGAGCAGCATCTGCAGTGATGCGGACGTTGTACCGGTCTGTTGTGGTGAAGAGGGAGCTTAGTTCTAAGGCAAAGCTGTCGATTTACCAGTCAATCTACGTTCCTACTCTCACCTATGGTCACGAGCTTTGGGTAATGACCGAAAGAACGAGATCGCGGATACAAGCGGCTGAAATGAGCTTTCTCCGTAGGATTGCTGGACTCACCCTCAGAGATAGGGTGAGGAGCTCAGTCATCCGGGAGAGGCTCAGAGTAGAACCGCTGCTCCTCCACATTGAAAGGAGTCAGTTGAGGTGGTATGGGCATCTGATTAGGATGCCTCCTGGACGCCTCCCACTTGAGGTGTTTCAGGCACGTCCCACTGGGAGGAGACCCCGGGGCAGACCCAGGACTCGGTGGAGAGACTATGTCTCCCAGCTGGTCTGGGAACGCCTTGGTATCCCCTCTGAAGAGCTGGAGCAGGTGGCTGGGGAGAGGGAAGTCTGGGCTTCTCTGCTTGAACTGCTGCCTCCGCGACCCAGACCTCCGGAAAAGCGGTAGAAGATGGATGGATGGATGGATAATAAAACAAGCGGTTTCAATAGGATCTCCCACCTCGGTGCACACCTCGCCGTGCTTGGACCCAAAAGAAGCAATAGGACCTCTTTAAATTTTCATTGTGAGACCCACTTTGACTTTAAAAAATAAGAACTGCCAAAATCCAAGATAGAAAGTTCAATATATTCACTGTCTCTGAGGTTTAGAAAGAATTTGCAACATTTTCCATTGTACAACAACTGTACATAGCATTATCAGTTAACCTTGATGTGTTAAATCAACCCACTCTGTGTATAACAAAGATTTAGTGATGTAAGCTTTTCTCACATCCTTGCAGATCCTGGTGACCTCACTACACCATCATCAAGGTTGTGTCTCAGCTAATGTGTCATATCAAAGCAATAAGCATGTGACTACTGAGCTATTTACACTGTAAAGCCGAGTAGTTCACAGAACTCAAAACTTATGTGGAAACCAATTACCTAATAAATTTTAAGTAAATGAAATGATTTTTTGAGTAATCTTAAATTTCAAAATTGTCATGAATCCGAGCTCAATTATTCTCTCTAAGCACAGACTCTATTTATTTCTGAGTTTTGCATGTCTATTATTACTATGTTGTCAGTTTTCTGTATATAGTTTGGTTTAATTACACTTATGTGCCCTCCTCTCTCAGACACCCCCACTCGCTGCTCACAGTCTGTTCCCAGCTGCGAGCAATGGGTAATTAGGTCACATGCCTGCTTAGCCCACACCTGCTGCTCATTTGTTTGTCCAGGTATTTAAGGGTTGCAAATTCACTGTTTCACTGCTGCAGCATTGCATTGCATTGTTACGGATAGTCTGGACTTGTTTGGACTTCATCCCCTTCGTGCCTCTCCTCATCTCCTCCAGAGCTATTTCAGCAGTGAATCTTCTGTAAGTTATCTTAGTTTGTATGTTTGTGTTGTCTGCACTGTTTTGGTATTTTTGTTAATAAATGTCACACTGCAGTTCAGTGCTTGGGCTTGTCTTTCTGCCCCGGCAGAAAGACAAGCCGGGGCAGAAAACCAAAATTTTCAGCATTTTGGTTTTGAGTAAACTTTACTTAAAATTTATTAGGTAATCAGTTTCCACATAAGTTTTGAGTTCTGTGAACTAATTTGGTTTTACAGTGAAAGAAAGAGAAATCACATTCTCAGTAAGAGGAAAAATACTCCAGTGTTTTTTTTTTTTTTTTTCTTACTTTGGTTGTCTATCTGTCATCTAATCACATTATTATATTATTATTAAGAGGAGTCATATGTACCATTGTGGGACACATATGTGGGTTTCATATGCACAAATGTATATCACCTTATGCTTCATATGTATATCACTGTATGCTTACTGTATGCTTCACGTCTCAGATGAACAAAGGACTGAGCCTCCTCGGAGATAACAGGAGGATGTGAAATGTGGTCTTTGGTATGCAAAGAGATGGCCGTGGGGGATTTCCTGGCTGCCAGTGACTTTGGGTGGAGGTGATAAGATCTGGAAGGGATGCATTGTTACTTGGGATTAAATGCAATGTGACTGGAGCTTTGAAGCTCCTGGGGTATAAAAAGGGATGAAGGTCTGGGTTTCTTCCTCTTTCTGTATTGCTGATGTTGGAGAATGTGAATAAACCTGACTCGTGAGATAAACTCTGCCTCGTCCTTTCACATTCCCACACTGGTGACCCTAAGACGATGAGTGAAAGAAATTCCCCCGAACCAGCCAGGTCAGGAGCTCCCAGCCAGGCATATGCCGCTACCGTCCAGCTACCGGACTTTTGGCGAGACAACCAGTGCTCCTGGTTCGTCTTGGTCGAAGCACAGTTCGCCCTCCGGGGGATAACGGTAGATAAGACGAAATTCTACCATGTAATTGCCAAGCTCGACAACCGCACGGCTCAGCATGTGCAGAGCCTTTTGGAGAAGTCACCGGCCGACGACAAATACGGCGTGTTGAAGGCTGCGCTCATCCAGCGCTTTACTCTCTCAGTCCAGGAGAGAGCGGAGAGACTCCTGGCTCTGAACAACTTGGGAGATGGCACGCCGGTTGACATGATGGAGGACATGCTGAGGTTGAGGGGCTCAGATGGCGATGACTTCCTCTTCACCCAAATTTTCCTGACAACCCTACCGTCGGCCACGAGAGCGACCCTGGCCAGTTCGCCGTTGTTGGCCCAGCAGGACTTCCGCGCGCTGGCCCAGGAGGCGCACCGGATTCTCAACGCCAGCAAACAGCGCGCGGCTACCGCAGCAGCGACAGAGTGCGGCGCGACAGCCGGAGACGGCGAGGGGCCAGAGACAGCGGTAGCAGACCCACCGACGACGGCGGCGGCGGGGGCCAAGGATTGCGGAGGAGACACCCTCTGTTTCTACCATCGCCTCTTTGCAGAGAAGGCACGCAAATGTATACCACTGTGCCATTTCAAGCGCACGGGAAATGCCAAGACCGGGGGTCGGTAGCAGCTGTGGCCCTCGGGGAGGAGAACAAGCTGCTCTACTTGAAGGATGCATGCTCGAGGAGGCATTTCCTCGTGGACACAGGCTCCCAGTTGACTTTCATCACACCTTCCTACGCTGACCGGCTGGCGCCTTCCAGTGGTCCCGGGGTGACAGCAGCGAACTGCTCGGCGATTAAGACCTTTGGTGAGAGGACTCTGCTTCTGTCCCTACACGGCCGTACATTTGAGTGGACTTTTGTCATAGCTGCAGTGAATTTCAATATGTTAGGGGCTGATTTTCTGTGCTCACATGGTTTGTTGGTTGATCTTGCTAACAGGCACCTGGTTAATGCACTCTCTTTTTATTCTATTCCCTGTACAGCTCGAGTGGCCCCGCCAACAGCACAAGCCAACGTCACAGCTGCAAGTGGTAAGTTCCACACACTGCTCACTCAGTTCCCAGCACTCACGGTCCCAACATTTTCGGCAGCCGTGGCTAAACAGGGGGTGGAACATTTTATTACTACCACCGGACCGCCCGTTTTTGCAAAAGCCCGGCGCTTGGATTCAGCTAAACTGACCATAGCGCGCGAGGAGTTCGCCAACCTGGAAAAGTTGGGCATCATCAGGTGTTCGAAAAGCCCATGGGCTTCACCGCTTCACATGGTCCCGAAAGCTGATGGCTCGTGGCGACCTTGCAGAGATTTCCGCAGGTTGAACAACGCTACAGCGCACGACCGCTACCCAATCCCACATAGCCAAGATTTTTCAGTTCATTTGGCGGGGGCGCGCGTTTTTTCTAAGATAGACTTGGTACGCGGCTACCACCAGGTCCTAGTACGCGCTGAGGACATACCCAAAACAGCGGTAATAACTCCGTTCGGTCTATTCGAGTTTTTGCGCATGCCGTTTGGGCTTAAAGGCGCTGCGCAGACGTTCCAACGCATGATGGACGCGGTGTTGCACGATCTCCCCTTCGTGTTCGTCTACCTGGACGATATTTTGGTAGCCAGCGCGTCCGAAGACGAACAGGAAAACCACCTCACGGCAGTTTTCCGGAGGTTGGCAGAGCACGGGTTAATAATCAACCCAGCGAAGTGTCAGTTCGGGGTGACGCAGATTGATTTTTTGGGGCATCGCGTCTCTCCAGAAGGAGTGGTTCCTCTGCCTGACAAAGTGCGCGCGGTAACAAATTTTCCCCAGCCACAAACGGTCAAAGCGTTACAGGAGTTTTTGGGAATGGTGAATTTTTATAACCGTTTCCTCCCCCGCGCAGCGCAGCTCATGCAACCATTATATGCCGCACTAAAAAAACAAAAACCCACAAATAAATTCGAATGGTCTCCGGAGCGAGAGCGAGCATTCTCGGAAGTCAAAACAGCCCTGGCAAACGCTGCGTTGTTAGCACATCCAGACCCAACAGCCCGCATAGCGCTCACTACTGACGCGTCAGATGTGGCCATAGGGGCGGTCGTGGAGCAGCATGTAGCCGGGGCTTGGCA
Source organism: Pholidichthys leucotaenia (assembly GCA_020510985.1). Lineage (NCBI taxonomy): Eukaryota > Metazoa > Chordata > Actinopteri > Cichliformes > Pholidichthyidae > Pholidichthys > Pholidichthys leucotaenia. The sequence continues at coordinate 179,292,815 of CM035839.1, read as the reverse complement.
ACCACTCGCCTTTTTCAGCAGGACCTTGCGTGATAGTGAACGAAAATACAGTGCATTCGACAGGGAGTTGTTAGCTCTCCACTTGGCCATTCGCCACTTCCAGTTCTGGCTGGAGAGACGCCGTTTCACTGCATTCGTTGATCACAAGCAGCTGACTTTCGCGATGGCCAGGGTTTCAGAACCGTGGTCAGGCCGGCAGCAGAGACAGCTGGCCGCGATCTCAGAGTTTACTACCGATATCCAGCATGTGGCGGGTAAACTTAATGTAGTGGCAGGCTGCCTCTCGCGCGCCGTGGCGGCTCCAGTCCGCGCGGGGGTAGATTATGCAGCCATGGCCGCGGATCAGGTTAGCGACGCGGACGTGCGCATGCTCCAGTCTGGACCAACAGGGTTAAGGCTGGAGAACAGGGTGCTGCAAGACGGTATGCCCCCCCTAATCTGCGACGTCTCCACTGGGCGACCGCATCCGGTGGTACCCGCTGCGTGGCGCCGCCGCATTTTTGACTCAATTCACTCTCTGGCACACCCAGGAATGCGCGCGTCGGTCAAAATGGTGGGAGAGAAATTTGTATGTCCGAGCCTGCGCAAGCAAGTTAGGGAGTGGGCAGCAGCCTGCATGGCTTGTCAACGAGCCAAGGTACACAGACACACGAGAGCTCCTTTGGAGCTGTTTCACATCCCGGCTAAGAGGTTCGATCATGTTCACGTGGACCTCGTAGGCCCCCTTCCGCCGTCACAGGGGTGCACACACCTTCTGACAATGGTAGACCGCACCACGCGCTGGCCGGAAGTGGTCCCACTGGCGTCAACCACAGCCGAGGAGGTGGCGCGCGCGTTTTTAACAACATGGGTAGCGCGTTTTGGAGTCCCGTCGGACGTTACGTCCGACAGAGGACCTCAATTTGTTTCAGAACTTTGGTCTGGGGGTAACGATCCACCGCACAACCGCGTACAATCCGCAGACTAACGGGTTATGCGAACGTTTTCACAGGTCATTGAAAGCGGCTCTCAGAGCATCGCTTACGGATGCAAATTGGGTGGACAGGCTACCATGGGTTTTATTGGGTTTGCATTCTGCACCTAAAGAGGATTTAGAAGCCTCCCCGGCGGAGCTAGTTCTTGCGCAGCCACTTCGGCTGCCCGGGGAGTTTCTCCCAGATAATCCTGCGCCAGAATGTTCCCCGGCTCAGCGGTTGCAGCGTGGCACGGAATCGGGCGCGCTGCCTGGCCCCGTTCACCACAGTTTTCCGCGCGTTTTTATACCTAAGGCTTTAAAAAACGCGGAGTTTGTTTTTGTCAGACACGATGCCCATCGCCCGCCACTACGACCACCTTATGATTGTCATGGCGGCCTCTGGGCCGTCATTAGCATCATTAACTCCAGCTGCGCACAGATCCACAGGGGTTAATCAGCAGCTGTTAAAAGCCAGCGTTGCTGACAGCCCGGCACGGAGTCGTCTGTCCTCCTCGTCAGAGAAAGAATCAGAACTCCGTTCTCTGGCCTCGTCAAGGTATTCTCTTGTCTCGTCAGAGTCTGTCTCGTCAAGAATTGTTTTGTCAAAAACTGCCTCGTCAGAAACTGTCTCGTCAAGAATTGTCTTGTCAAGAACTGCCTCGTCAGAAACTGTCTCGTCAGAACCTGTCTTGTCAGAAGCTGTCTTGTCGGAAGCTGTCTTGTCGGAAGCTGTCTCGTCTGAAGCTGTCTCGTCAGAAGCTGTCTCGTCAGGAACTGTCTCGTCAGGGACTGCCTCGTCAGAATCTTCTCTGGCCTCGTCTAGAACGTCTCTCGCCTCGTCAAGGACTTCAGTTCTAAGTCAAGCACGTAAGAGAGCTGTTTGCTACTCTACTCCTAACCTCTACCCCTGTGCACAGGTGGACTCCCTTGGAGGCGGACCTGCGTCCCCAGCTGACGAGGTTACGCCAACTCGCTCACGTAGCGGCTCGCTACCACCACGACTACCGGTACGTCTGGCTCCACAAATTCCTGAATTATTACTGTATCAGTTACAGGAGTACTGGCCACCGTTACCGGTGGAGTTTGGGTCATCGTCATCTGTTGTGTCCTCGTCACCATGCTCTGTGGAATCACTCACCTCGTCATTGTCTGGATTGTCATGGTCACCACGCTCTGTGGAATCACCCGCCTTGTCATCGTCTGGATTATCATCGTCACCACGTTCTGTGGAATCACTCGTCTTGTCTTCAGCTGGTTTGTCATCGCCCCGGTCTGTGGTGTCACAGCCGGAGTCACTGGAAAACCTGTCCACGCCTCAGTCACAGGTGGAAGCTCCAGCTCGTTACCGGACGCCTTCACCTCCACGTTGCACGGCCGCTGGTTCTCAGCAGGACGTAACCTGCACTTCTCCCAAGTAAGCCTCACTACTGATAGCTTGTCATTAGCGTGGGACAAAAGTAATGGTCTGTGCTTATATGTTCCAGGGTTGCCAGGTCTCCGTCCAGAGTGCTCAGTTCCAGTGACCAGGATACTATCCACGCGCTCACACTTGCACTACACACCCTTTCACTCTAATAAAGATTATTGTTTACTAATTTGCCCGTATCAGTGTCTGTCTCCTGGGTCCCGAAACATGTCACTACGACTCCGTCACGTTGACCCAGCGGACAGCTCACTGTCGCGCTTAATTAACACTCTTAGCGCCAGGGTTGATTTGCTTGCCCACCAGCAGACAGTAATCTTGAATCAGTTAACTCAAATTAATGGTCGGCTGGATCATTTGGAGGGACACCAAACGTTTCCCCCAACCGCAAATACCTCAACCCCTGCAGGCTTAGCGTCAGGACTAGCTAACACCTCCTCGTCCTCTCGCCTCACTCCTATTCCAACACCTGCCCGGTTCAGCGGAAAACTCGGTGAAGCTCGAGGATTCATTTTACAGTGTGAATCAGTTTTTCTGCGTGTGCCGGGGGATTTTTCTCTCGACTCTAGCCGGATAGGCTATGTCATAAATTTGCTGGCAGGTAGAGCCTTGGACTGGGCATATTCGATCATGGCTAGACCTAGCTATTCTCTGCTTACCTACCAGGAGTTTGTGTCAGAATTTCTGTCTGTATTTGATCATACGGATAGGGGAGAGGCGTTGACAGAACGTTTTTTAAGCCTACAGCAGGGAAAGAGATCAGCTGCAGATTACGCCATCGACTTCCGGGTTTTGGCCGCAGAGATTGGGTGGGGGGAGCCATCTCTTTGTGGCATTTTTCTACGCAGCCTTAGCAACGAGCTAAAGGATGAGTTAGCGGCACGGGATAAACCAGATAACTTGCAAAATTTAATTGCTTTAGCAGTTAGTATCGATAGTAGGTTAAGGGAACGGGCGGCTGGTCGGCGAGTTACTTCCCGTCCGGTTAAACCCCGCCCTCGTGTCCCTGTCTCACTCCCTCTCGCTTTACCCGCATCAGAGAAGGCCCCAGATCAGGAAGCCATGATTGTTGGTCATTCTAAGGTGTCTGCAGCTGAGAAACAGCGCCGTAGGGATCAAGGCCTGTGTTTCTATTGTGAGAAGGAGTCACATGGGGTTTCTGAATGTCCTAGTAAGTTAAAAGGGAAGGCCCGTGGATCGCAGTAGGGGGATTCACGGGCAAGAACACAGAGGAACCCCTTACTTGTTGTCATTTACCCCTCAGACTCATTCATACTCACACTGAACACTCAACACTAGCGTTAGTTGATTCTGGAGCTGAGCAAAATTTCATTTCTAGAGACCTGGCAACCCGGATGGGCCTCAGTTGTCAGTCTTTAGAACCCCCTGTTAGATTGATTACCCTGTCGAAGGCGTCGTTGACTACCATTAACCTTCAGACAGCACCTGTGTCTATAATTGTCTCAGGTAATCACAGGGAAGAGATTCAGTTCCTAGTGCTGCCCGTTTCCTCTTCACCCGTTATTCTGGGATATCCCTGGCTGCGCCTACATAACCCCACTATTGACTGGCAAGCTGGGAGAATAATGGCATGGAGTACGTTTTGCCTTAGTGCCTGTCTCCAATCAGCGGCGTGCGCCCCATCTGTGAAGATGCCTCTGCCCGATTCATCTCCACCGGATTTATCTAAGGTCCCAGAGGTTTATCACGATTTGGGGCAAGTGTTCAGCAAATCTCGGGCATTGTCTTTACCCCCCCCATCGTCCGTATGACTGCGCCATTAATCTGAAGGCTGGGGCCCCTCTACCTGCTAGCCGCCTTTACAGCCTATCAGCCCCGGAGCGCGAGGCCATGGACACTTACATTAAGGAATCTTTGGCCTCTGGTATTATTCCCCCCGTCGTCGGCGGCCGTGGGGGCCGGATTTTTTTTTGTTGGAAAGAAGGACGGTTCACTACGCCCCTGTATTGACTTCCGGGGGCTGAATGAAATAACGGTCAAGGATAAATATACACTGCCCTTGATGAACACTGCGTTTGACTCCCTCCAGGGGGCATCATGGTTTACTAAACTGGATCTCAGGAATGCTTACAATCTAGTGCGCATTAGAGAAGGTGATGAGTGGAAAACGGCTTTCCGGACCCCCAGCGGTCATTTTGAGTACCTGGTAATGCCGTTTGGGTTAACTAACGCCCCAGCCGTTTTCCAGCGTTTAATCAACGATGTACTACGGGATTTCTTGAACTCATTTGTTTTCGTTTATCTAGATGATATCCTCATCTTCTCCCGCACACTAGAGGAACATCGGGTGCATGTCCGCAGAGTATTACAGCGCCTCCTGGAGAACCAGCTGTTCGTCAAGGCCGAGAAATGTGAATTTCATACTGATCATACTTCTTTCCTTGGATTTATTATTGCTCGGAACCACGTGCTTCCTGACCCTGCCAAGGTCAAGGCAGTGGTGGAATGGCCTGCACCCACCTCCAGAAAGCAGCTTCAAGGGTTCCTGGGGTTTGCAAATTTTTATAGGAGGTTCGTGCCTAACTTTGGTAATATTGCCCGTCCTATGACTGCTCTCACCTCCCCTAAGATTTCATTTTGCTGGAGTAAGGAAGCAGCCAATGCATTTGAGAAGCTCAAGAGGGAGTTCGCCTCGGCCCGAGTCCTTACCCAGGTGGACCCGAAGCTTCAATGTTTGGTGGAGGTGGACGCGTCTGATGTGGGAGTTGGAGCAGTACTCTCCCAACGATCTCCCATGGATGGTAAGATTCGCCCTTGTGCTTTTTTCTCTCATCGTCTCTCCCCTGCAGAGAGGAACTACAGCATCGGGGACAGGGAGTTACTGGCTGTGAAATTGGCCTTGGAGGAATGGAGACATTGGCTGGAGGGGGCTGCTCAGCCGTTCGTGGTTTGGACTGATCACCGTAACCTGGAGTACCTCAGGACGGCTAAGCGCCTGAATGCACGCCAGGCTCGCTGGTCCCTCTTCTTTGGCCGGTTTAATTTTACCATCACGTACCGGCCGGGAAGCAAGAACGGTAAGCCGGACGCTCTCTCCCGGCAGTTTGACCCCCCATCCTCCGAGGATCAGGAGATCCCTATCCTGCCGCCTTCCTGCGTCGTGGGCGCCCTGTCCTGGGGAATCTGCAAGGCGGTTCGCCAGGCCCAGAAGACTGAGCCGGACCCTGGGGGGGGGGGGGGGCCCTGGGCCGCTTGTTTGTTCCACGCGCTGTCCGAGGCAAGGTGATTGAGTGGGGTCACGCTTCCAAGTTGGCTTGTCATCCTGGAGTGGGTCAGACTGTGGATCTTCTTCAAAGGACCTTCTGGTGGCCAGGGTTGCGGAAGGACGTTGTTGGCTACATCCGGGCCTGCGCTCAGTGCGCCACCGGGAAGACGCCGTCATCTCCCCCGGCAGGCTTACTACATCCGTTACCTGTTCCTTCACGCCCTTGGTCTCATGTAGCAATGGACTTTGTGACTGGGTTACCCACTTCAGATGACTACACCACAGTATTAACCATTGTGGACCGGTTTTCGAAGGCGGCCCATTTTGTGCCACTTCGGGGTCTGCCTTCAGCCCAGGAGACTGCGGACCTCCTGGTGCAACACGTGGTACGTCTTCATGGCATCCCTGCGGATATTGTGTCCGATCGAGGACCCCAGTTTGTATCTCAAGTTTGGAAGGCCTTCTGCACGGCACTAGGAGCCACTGCCAGCCTCTCTTCTGGCTATCACCCCCAAAGTAATGGTCAGTGTGAGAGGGCTAATCAGGAGCTGGAAGCCGCCCTCCGTTGTGTCATCTCCTCCTGCTCATCTTCCTGGAGCAAGTTCCTGCCCTGGATTGAGTACGCTCACAACGCTACGATCTCCACGGCCACGGGCGTCTCCCCGTTTAAGGCCTCTTGTGGGTTTGATCCTCCGTTGTTTCCTGAGGAGGAGAAGGAGGTAACGGTTCCTTCTGTCCAGGCACATATTAAACGCTGCCGGCGAGTGTGGCTCCTCGCTCGCAAAGCTTTGTTGAAAATTACTGAACGTAATATCCAGGTGGCCAACCGGCATAGGAGACCCACCCCGGAGTATAAGGTGGGTCAGAAGGTTTGGTTATCTACCCGGAATATTGGTGTGCCGGCTGAAAAGCGTAAGCTGACTAAACACTTTATTGGTCCCTACACCATTAATCGTATTGTTAACCCTGTGTCTGTGCGCTTGTCTCTCCCCTCTTCGATGCGTATCTGCCCCACCTTTCATGTCTCCCAGGTCAAGCCGTACGTCTCTGACCCCCTATGCCCTGCTCCCGCAGCACCCCCACCCCCGAGGATGATCAATGGCCATCCGGCCTGGGGGGTGACTGCCATCTTGGATGTTCGTAGGCGGGGTCATGGCTTTCAGTATCTGGTGGACTGGGAGGGCTTTGGACCGGAGGATCGGTCTTGGATTCGCCCAGCGTTGATCTTGGACAAGCAGCTGATTCGCGACTTCCACCGGGCGAATCCAGGTAGGATTGGGCAGGTGCCTGGAGGCACTGCTAGAGGGGGGAGTACTGTCATGGCGGCCTCTGGGCCATCATTAGCATCATTAACTCCAGCTGCGCACAAATCCACAGGGGTTAATAAGCAGCTGTTAAAAGCCAGCGTTGCTGACAGCCTGGCACGGAGTCGTCTGTCCTCCTCGTCAGAGAAAGAATCAGAACTCCGTTCTCTGGCCTCGTCAAGGTATTCTCTTGTCTCGTCAGAGTCTGTCTCGTCAAGAATTGTTTTGTCAAAAACTGCCTCGTCAGAAACTGTCTCGTCAAGAATTGTCTTGTCAAGAACTGCCTCATCAGAAACTGTCTTGTCAGAAGCTGTCTTGTCAGAAGCTGTCTTGTCGGAAGCTGTCTCGTCTGAAGCTGTCTCGTCAGAAGCTGTCTCGTCAGGAACTGTCTTGTCAGGGACTGCCTCGTCAGAATCTTCTCTGGCCTCGTCTAGAACGTCTCTCGCCTCGTCAAGGACTTCAGTTCTAAGTCAAGCACGTAAGAGAGCTGTTTGCTACTCTACTCCTAACCTCTACCCTTGTGCAGAGGTGGACTCCCTTGGCGGCGGACCTGCATCCCCAGCTGACGGGGTTACGCCAACTCGCTCACGTAGCGGCTCGCTACCACCACGACTACCGGTACGTCTGGCTCCACAAATTCCTGAATTATTACTGTATCAGTTACAGGAGTACTGGCCACCGTTACCGGTGGAGTTTGGGTCATCGTCATCTGTTGTGTCCTCGTCACCACGCTCTGTGGAATCACTCACCTCGTCATCGTCTGGATTGTCATGGTCACCACGCTCTGTGGAATCACCCGCCTTGTCATCGTCTGGATTATCATCGTCACCACGTTCTGTGGAATCACTCGTCTTGTCTTCAGCTGGTTTGTCATCGCCCCGGTCTGTGGTGTCACAGCCGGAGTCACTGGAAAACCTGTCCACGCCTCAGTCACAGGTGGAAGCTCTAGCTCGTTACCGGACGCCTTCACCTCCACGTTGCACGGCCGCTGGTTCTCAGCAGGACGTAACCTGCACTTCTCCCAAGTAAGCCTCACTACTGATAGCTTGTCATTAGCGTGGGACAAAAGTAATGGTCTGTGCTTATATGTTCCAGGGTTGCCAGGTCTCCGTCCAGAGTGCTCAGTTCCAGTGACCAGGATACTATCCACGCGCTCACACTTGCACTACACACCCTTTCACTCTAATAAAGATTATTGTTTACTAATTTGCCCGTGTCAGTGTCTGTCTCCAGGGTCCCGAAACATGTCAATGATGGGCCATTTAGAGTGCTGGAAACAGGGGATAAGCATTTTTTGCTAGATTTGGGGGGCAGGAAGGAGAAGATTGGCATTAACAGGCTCAAACCCGCCTTTGTGGTGGCGGACGACGATGTGCTGTTGGCCAGGGCTCCTCGGTGCTGCAGACCCCCTAGAGAACGTCGCCCAGAACACCCACAGGGATTAACTAACAATTCTCACCCTCAGACAGCAGCCCCCCAGCAGGATGGCGCCACGGAAGTGTTGAAGCCGGCTTACAGCAGATACGGGAGGAGACTGAGGCCCAAGCAACACGTGGGCTGATGTGTAATGATTTCATCATGACAGGCTGACTGTTATTCCGTTGTTACATCTTAGACGTTTGGGGGGGGGTCATGTGGGACACATATGTGGGTTTCATATGCACAAATGTATATCACCTTATGCTTCATATGTATATCACTGTATGCTTACTGTATGCTTCACGTCTCAGATGAACAAAGGACTGAGCCTCCTCGGAGATAACAGGAGGATGTGAAATGTGGTCTTTGGTATGCAAAGAGATGGCCGTGGGGGATTTCCTGGCTGCCAGTGACTTTGGGTGGAGGTGATAAGATCTGAAAGGGATGCATTGTTACTTGGGATTAAATGCAATGTGACTGGAGCTTTGAAGCTCCTGGGGTATAAAAAGGGATGAAGGTCTGGGTTTCTTCCTCTTTCTGTATTGTTGATGTTGGAGAATGTGAATAAACCTGACTCGTGAGACAAACTCTGCCTCGTCCTTTCACATTTCCACACCATATATGAGGTAAAATTGGATTAAGCATAGACTAAATAACAATAGACAATGTGAGAGAGTGAGTCAGGCCCATGCATCCTGATTGCTGTCTGGTGGCTGGCTGCAATAAGACTTTAAGCCCCTTCTCCCAATATTAGTGTACGTGTTAGTTTGTGGCACTTTCCAGAATATAATTGCTTCTCTAGAAGGTACTTCTTTTCAAGGTACACTGTAAAAAAAGGTTGTCTCAACTTAAAAAAGTTAGTGTTCGGGCTGCCTTAAAATTTTAAGTTGACTGAACTTGAAAAGATAAGTGGTAACGACACATAAATAAACACATAAACTCAACTTCATTCAACTTAAAATTTTAAGGCAGCATGAACACTATCTTTTTAAAGTAGAATAACCCTACTCAATAACTCATAATGGACTTCAGGGAGAACAGACAGGACCACCACCTCCTCCTCATAAATGGCCACCGTGTGGAAAACGTCCCCGCCTTCAGGTTCCTGTGCACCCACATCTCCTCAAACCTCTCCTGGGCTGTCATCACCAAGGCCCTGGTGAAGAAAGCCCAGCAGCGACTGCACTTCCTCTGTGTCTTGAGGAAGAACAACCTGGACCAGAAGCTGCTGCTGGCCTTCAACCGCTGCTCAGTGGAGAGCGTGCTCACTTGCTGTCTGGGTGTGTGGTATGCCGGGTCCATGGCAGTGCAGAGGATCATCAACACCGCCTAAAAAATTATTGGTGGCCCTCTGCCCTCCTGTCTCAGAAGGATCAAGGCCATCACAGGAGACCCCTCACATCCCACCCACCACCTGTTTGACCTGCTTCCCTCTGGACGACAGTTCAGATCGATCAGGTCCCACACCTCCAGACTGACGAACAGTTTCTTCCCCTGGGCTATCCAAACTGCAAACAGTCAGAGCCCCCCCCCCCCCCCAAAAAAGAAAAAAATGCTGACATGCTCAGAACTGAGGACCTTTTAATTATCACAATAACTCACCTGTCTTTGCACTTCCCACTTTCATTTATATTGACCCAACCATGAAACCACTATTATGTATATTTTCCATAATCCTTGGGTCATTTTACTCAATTGTTCAATTGTGTGTCTGCACTCTGCGCTCTTATGTACATAGTTCCATCCATGAAGCAACTACCATAACTGTGTATGTTTCCATAATTCTGGGCCATTTTTATTTTTATTTTGTTTTTATTTCAGTAATGTGTTTAATCTTGTGCTCTGTAACCGTGTTTTATCTAATCCTTCTCCTTTAGTTTATTGTACAGTAGCCTGGTGGAGCACCCACAATTTCATTGTTCTGTACTACTGTACAATGACAATAATGCCTATTCTATTCTATTCTATTCTAATTATTTTTTTACAGTGTAACTTCAAGTGTTTATTGTTTGTATCAATTGTTTTAATTAATTATCCAATAGAATAAAATAGTTTGGTCACAAACAACATTAGCAACATTATTTGCTAAATAATTTTTATATTTGCTAGATACTTTTTTAGATAATTTTTTTTTTTTTTCGCCAGTACAGGACTTGTTTCACTGTTGATAATGACACTCTTTTACCAGCTTCAGCCAGCATCTTCACAAGGTCATTTGCTTTTGTTCTGGGGTTGATATGTATGTTTTGCACCAGAACATGTTCATCTCTGGGACGCAGAACCCTCTCCTCCTGAAGGTGTATGATGGCTGAACATTCCCATGGTGTATACTTGCGAATAATTGCTTCAAGAGAAGAATGTGGCATCTTCAGGCATCTGGAAATTGTACCCAAGGATGAACCAGACTTGTGGAGGTCCACGGTTCTCTTCCTGATATTAGTGTATGTAAACTTTTGACTTTTAAGAAAGTAATAAAAAAATCATCAAAAATTATTTAGTAAATGTAAAAATTGTTTGGCAAATACAAATAGTTTAGGTAACCCTAACTGGCCTAGATTTAATGTCAGACAGTGAGAAAAAAAGATTATGTGTCTTTTTACACAGCGTACAGTATGTAAACTTCTGGTTTCAACTTAAGTAGTGGCAAATCATCTATCTTTATTTAGTCCAGGGGAGTCGAAAAGAATATCAAAATCAAGATTATATGTGATACGACCCAAATTCTGGTGAAGTTGGGACGTTGTGTGAAATGTAAATAAAAACAAGGCTGAAAAACGACATTGAGTGCCCATGACCTTTAGTGCACTGCTTTAAAAACTAACATCATTCTGTAAAGGATATTAGCACGTAGGTCAGGAATTGTCACAGCCCGCTCACGCCTGTCATCTGCTCCAGCTGAGCGCACACCTGCACCTCATCAGGCCGCGCCTATTTAGCCAGCTCTGCCCAGGGCTTCGGCCTGGAGTCGTCAGCTCTCCTCCTCGTGAAGCTCTGCGTTCGCCTACGTCTACGGCCTGCGCCTCTCCTATGCACGTAAGATCATCCACTTACCTGCTTTCTCAGTCTTCCCCTGTGCACAGGTGGACCTCTTGGCGGCGGAGCCTCCTCCTCATCACCGTGCCTCTTCACCTTCGTCCCTTGGAGCCGATCAGAGCGCTGTCTCCTAGGCGTGAGCCGGTCTTGCCAACGCCAGCCACCAAATCCCTGCAAGTAAGCCACTCTCATTACTCATCATATCCCTGTGTGTGTTCATCTCACCCTTGTCCTCTGCTTGTCCTCAGGGTTGCCTGGCTGTACGGTGTTCTGGTCCGTCCTCGGTGCTCCTGTCCCCAACAAGACATCCACATTCCACATTCACGCATTCATACACCTGCTTGTCAATAAAGACTCTAAAATCTCACCTGAGCCTGCGTGTGTGTTCCCTGGGCTAGCCTAACATGACAGGAATATTTTGGAAAACCATTGTCAGTTAACACAGTTCATCACTAAATTTAAAAATGCAAGTTAAAACTCTATCATGCAAAGTGAAAGCCATATATCAACAACACCCAGAAATGCAACCAGTTGCTCTGGGCCCAAGCTCATCTGAGATGGACTGACACAAAGTGGAAAAATATGCTGTGGTCTGACAAGTCCACATTTCAGATTGTTTTGGGAAATTGTGGCAGTTCAAAAGCCAGCATCTGTGATAGTATGGGGGTGTGTTAGTGCCCATAGCATGGGTAACTAGCACATCTGTCAAGACACCATTAATTCTGAACAGTACATACAGGTTTTGGAGCTAAATAAGCCGCCATCCAAGCAACATCTTTTTCAGTGACATCCCTTCTTATTTCAGCAAGACATTTCCAAGCCGCATTCTGCATGTGTTACAACAGCACAACAGTAAAAGAGTGTGGGTACAAGACTGGCCTGTCTGCAGTCCAGAACTGTTTCCCATTGAAAATGTGTGGTGCATTATGATGTACAAAATACAACAACAGAGACTCTGGAATGTTGAGCAACTTAAGTTGTACAGCATGCAAGAATGGGAAAGAATTCCACCTACAAAGCTTCAACAATTAGTGTCCTCAGTTTCTAAACACTTATTAAGTAGTTGCTAAAAGGACAGGTGATGTTGTGGTGCACATATGTGGGTTTCATATGCTTCACATGTATATTACTGTATGCTTATTGTATGCTTCACGTCTCAGAGGAACAAAAGGACTGAACCTCCTAGGGGTAACAGGAGGATGTGAAATCTGGCCTTTTGTATGCAAAGAGATGGCCTTGAGGGATTTCCTGACCGCCAGGACTTTAGGTGGAGGCGAGAAGACCTGGAGGGGGATGCATTGTGATTTGGGATTAAAAGACAATGTGACTGTGTGCTTTGATGTCCTGGGGTATAAAAGGGACAGATGTTGGGGGATTCACTCTCTTTCTGTTTTTGGATGTTGGAGAATGTGAATGTGAATAAAACTGGACTTGAGAAATAAACTCAGCCTCGTCCTTCCACACTTCTCCACACTGGTGACCCTAAGACGTATCATGAACGGAGGCGATTCTCCCGAGCCAGACTCGTCAGGAGCCAGCCAAACGAATGCAGCCACAGTTCAGCTACCGGATTTCTGGCAGAGCAATCCACGCTCCTGGTTTAACGCAGTCGAGGCACAATTCCACCTCCGGAGGATTTCAGTAGACGCCACAAAGTTCTATCATGTGGTTGCAAAGCTGGACAACCACACAGCCCAGCGAGTGGAGAGCCTGATCAACCACCCGCTGGACAGCGACAAGTACAGCACGTTGAAGGCTGCACTCATCCGTTACTTCACCCCCTCGGTGGAGGAGCAAGCAGAGAGGCTCCTGGCGCTGACTGAATTTGAGAGCGACAGACCTGCTGACCTGATGGGGAAGATGTTGAGTCTGAGAGACTCCGAAGATGATAACTTCATCTTCACCCACCTTTTCCTGAGGACCCTACCGTCAGCGGTGAGAGTGACCCTGGCCAGTTCACCACTGTTGGCCCGACGAGACTACCACGAGCTAGGCCAGGAGGCGCAATGATTTGTCGACGCCAATAAACGGCGTGTGGCTATGGCTGCGGCAGCGGAGCTAGGCGCAACGTCCGGAGATGGCAGGGGGCCAGAGGCTGCAGCACCAGACTCACCGACCACGGCGGCGGCAGGGGCCAGGAAACACGGAGCAGACGACGTCCTTTGCTTCTACCATCGCCGCTTCGCAGAGAGGGCATGCAAGTGCATTCCACCGTGCCATTTCAAGCGCTCGGGAAACACCAAGACCGGGGGTCGGTAGCAGCTGCGGCCCTCGGAGAGGAGAACAAGCTGCTCTACTTGAGGGATGCGCGCTCGGGGAGGCATTTCCTTGTGGAAACAGGCTCCCAGCTGAGTTTCATCACACCTTCCTACGCTGACCGGCTGGCGCCTTCCAGTGGTCCCGGGTGTCAGCAGCAAATGGCTCGGCGATTAAGACCTTTGGTGAGAGGACTCTGCTTCTGTCTTTACACGGCCGTACATTCGAGTGGACTTTCGTCATAGCGGCAGTCAATTTCAACATGTTAGGGGCTGATTTTTTGTGCTCACATGGTTTGTTGGTCGATCTTGCTAACAGACGCCTGGTTAATGCACTCTCTTTTTATTCTATTCCCTGTACAGCTCGAGTGGCCCCGCCAACAGCACAAGCCAACGTCACAGCTGCAGGTGGTAAGTTCCACACACTCCTCACTCAGTTCCCAGCACTCACAGTCCCAACATTTTCGGCAACCGTGGCTAAACACGGGGTGGAACATTTTGTTACTACCACCGGACCGCCCGTTTTTGCAAATGCTCGGCGCTTGGATTCAGCTAAACTGACCATAGCGCACGAGGGGTTCGCCAACCTGGAAAAGTTGGGCATCATCAGGCGTTTGAAGAGCCCATGGGCTTCACCACTTCACATGGTCCTGAAAGCTGATGGCTTGTGGCGACCTTGCGGTGATTTCTGCAGGTTGAACAACGCTACAGCGCACGACCGCTACCCGATCCCGCACATCCAAGATTTTTCAGTTCATTTGGCGGGGCGCGTGTTTTTTCTAAAATAGACTTGGTACGCGGTTACCACCAGGTCCCAGTGCGCGCTGAGGATATACCCAAAACAGCGGTAATAACTCCTTTCGGGCTTTTCGAGTTTTTGCGCATGCTGTTTGGGCTTAAAGGTGCGGCGCAGACGTTCCAACGCATGATGGACGCGGTTTTGCGCGATCTCCCTTTCGTGTTTGTCTACCTGGACGACATATTGGTAGCCAGCACGTCCGAAGACGAACACGAAAACCACCTCACGGCAGTTTTCCGGAGGTTGGCAGAGCACGGGTTAATAATCAACCCAGCGAATTGTCAGTTCGGGGTGACGCAGATTGATTTTTTGGGGCATCGCGTCTCCCCAGAAGGAGCGGTTCCTCTGCCTGACAAAGTGCGCGCAGTAACAAATTTTCCCCAACCACAAACGATCAAAGCGTTACAGGAGTTTTTGGGAATGGTGAATTTTTATAACCGTTTCCTCCCCCGCGCAGCGCAGCTCATGCAACCATTGTATGCTGCACTAAAAAAACAAAAACCCACAAATAAAGTTGAATGGTCTCCGGAGCGAGAGCGCGCATTCTCTGAAGTCAAAACAGCCCTGGCAAACGCTGCGTTGTTGGCACATCCAGTCCCAGCGGCCCGCATGGCGCTCACTACTGACGCGTCAGATGTGGCCATAGGGGCGGTCGTGGAACAGTATGTAGCCGGAGCCTGGCAACCGCTCGCCTTTTTCAGCAAGACCCTGCGCGACAGCGAACGAAAATACAATGCATTCGACAGGGAGTTGTTAGCTCTCCACTTGGCCATTCGCCACTTCCAGTTCTGGCTGGAAGGACGCCGTTTCACCGTGTTTGTTGACCACAAGCCGCTGACTTTCGCGATGGCCAAGATTTCAGATCCTTGGTCGGGCCGGCAGCAGAGACAGCTGGCCGCGATATTGGAGTTTACTACCGATATCCAGCATGTGGCGGGTAAACTTAATGTAGTGGCGGACTGCCTCTCGCGCGCCGTGGCGGCTCCAGCCCGCATAGAGGTAGATTCTGCAGCCATGGCCGCGGAGCAGGTTAGCGACGCGAAAGTGCGCGCGGCCCCGGTCCGCGTGGGGATAGCTTATGCAGCCATGGCCGCGGAGCAGGTTAGCGACGCGGATGTGCGCGGGCTTCAGTCTGGACCAACAGGATTAAGGCTGGAGAACAGGGTGCTGCAAGACGGTATGCCCCCTCTAATCTGCGATGTCTCCACTGGGCGGCCATGTCCTGTGGTTCCAGCCGCGTGGCGCCGGCGCGTTTTTGACTCGATCCATTCTCGATCCATTCTCTGGCGCACCCGGGGGTGCACGCGTCGGTCAAAATGGTAGGAGAGAAGTTTGTATGGCCGAGCCTGCGCAAACAAGTTAGAGAGTGGGCGGCAGCCTGCATGGCTTGTCAGCGGGCCAAGGTTCATAGGCACATGAGAGCTCCCTTGGAGCCGTTTCACATTCCAGCTAAAAGGTTTGATCATGTCCACGTGGACCTCGTAGGCCCCCTCCCGCCCTCACAAGGGTGCACACACCTTCTGACAATGGTTGACCGCACCACGTGCTGGCCGGAAGTGGTTCCGCTGTTGTCAACCACAGCCGAGGAGGTGGCGCGCACGTTTTTAACGGCATGGGTAGCGCGTTTTGGAGTCCCGTCGGACATTACGTCCGACAGAAGCCCTCAATTTGTTTCCGAACTTTGGTCAGTGATGGCCCGCAGCCTGGGGGCAACGATCCACCGCACGACCGCGTACAACCCGCAGGCTAACGGGTTATGCAAACGTTTTCACAGTTCACTGAAGGCGGCTCTCAGAGCGTCGCTTACGGATGCAAATTGGGTGGACAAGCTACCATGGGTTTTATTGGGGTTGCGTTCTGCACCTAAAGAGGATTTAGAAGCCTCCCCAGCTGAGCTAGTTTTCGCACAGCCACTTCGGCTGCCCGGGGAATTTCTCCCAGATAATCCAGCGCCAGAGTGCTCCCCGGCTCAGCGGTTACAAAATAGCACTGGCCCGAGCACGCTACCTGGCCCCGTTCACCACAGTTTTCCACATGTTTTTGTGCCTAAGGCTTTAAAAAATGCGGAGTTTGTTTTTGTCAGACATGATGCCCATCGTTCACCTTTACGCCCACCTTATGATGGACCATATAGAGTGCTAGAAACAGGGGATAAGCATTTTTTGCTAGATTTGGGGGGCAGAAAAGAAATGATTGGCATAAACAGGCTCAAAAATGCTTTTGTGGTAGCTGACGAAGTTGTGCAGTTGGCTAAGGCTCCTCGGCGTGGCAGACCCCCTAGAGAGCATTCCCCAGAACACCCACAGAGGTTGACTAACAGTTCTCATCCCCAGGCAGCAGCTCCACAGCAGGAAGACGCCGCGGAGGTGGTAAAGCCTGCTTACAGCAAATACGGGAGAAGGCTGAGGCCCAAGCGGCATGTGGACTGATATGTAGTGATTTTATTATGACATGCAATCTGTGGTTATGTTGTTCCATCTTAGACGTTTGGGGGGGGGGGGGTCATGTGGTGCACATATGTGGGTTTCATATGCTTCACATGTATATTACTGTATACTTATTGTATGTTTCACGTCTCAGAGAAACAAAAGGACTGAACCTCCTAGGGGTAACAGGAGGATGTGAAATCTGGCCTTTTGTATGCAAAGAGATGGCCTTGAGGGATTTCCTGACCACCAGGACTTTAGGTGGAGGCGAGAAGACCTGGAGGGGGATGCATTGTGATTTGGGATTAAAAGACAATGTGACTGTGTGCTTTGATGTCCTGGGGTATAAAAGGGACAGATGTTGGGGGATTCACTCTCTTTCTGTTTTTGGATGTTGGAGAATGTGAATGTGAATAAAACTGGACTTGAGAAATAAACTCAGCCTCGTCCTTCCACACTTCTCCACAATGTAACACAGTGATAAACATTCAAGATTCAAAGGCTTTATAATCATGTACACAGTTAAGAAACGCAACATTTCCTGAGCAATGAAATTCTTACTCCGCTGTCCGAACGAATTCCAAGGTAATAAATACACATTGATACTAATACTAGTAAAGGTAATAAACACACCTTAAGACTGAATACTAATAAATACTAATAAATACACATTAAAAGCAATTAGGACAGTTAAAGCAGTTAATACTAGACAAAACTGTCATGAATTGCCCCATGGGACAGCAAGGAGACCCAGGCGCTGGACTGTGAGTTGTGAGATTTATTGCCAACATAAAATACAAAGTGCACAAACGAAACTATAAGGCTTGGTAGACAGACATGGTAACAAGAGCGTGAACAGAGAACAAGGTGTCAGACTTACGTCTGGCAACATGGAGACGGAGTAGTCGTTCTTAAATAGGGCATGATACTAATGATAACAAATGATTACAATAAGGATCAGCTGTGAGTCGCATGAGCGGGGATAAATCAAGGCTGACAGCTGACAGGTGCACCGCCCCTAACAGAGCAAACCCCGGAAGCGCATGCTGACAGCTGTAGCCCGAGACAGAGAGAGAGAGAGAGAGACCGGGATCAAAAACACAAGATAATATGGACTAATAAAATTACAGACTGTGATAAACATAAATAAGAAAGTAAGAAAAAACGAGAGAGAGACTAAACTAAAACTGGAAACTGTGCACAGCCCCCACCTGTGCCCCTGGATCATGACAGTGCCCCCCCCCCCAAGGGGTGTGGCCCCGACATCCCAGAGCAACCTCAAAAGATAAAAAAAAACAACAATCCACACAGACAAAAGTACCCTCCCAACAAGAAAAGCAACCCACCCCGGGGGGGAGGAGAGGGAACCCAGGCATGGATGGACCAAACCCAACCAAAAAAAACCAAAAGAAAACACTCATGGCTCACATACTGGACAAGAAGAACAAAATATAACTAGCGCTGGGAAACTAATAGTTCATTTCGGAAGGCCTTCAAGAGTCCCAGCTCCACCCAATCAACCGGTGGAACACATTGAGCGGCCTTCCCGGTCTCCAAAGCAACCCATGCCAGCCAAAAAGTTGGGTGGTCTCCCTGAGTCCCTTAGCCACCCAAGCAAACCAAAGAGTTCATCGGGTGGCCTCCCAGCATCCCCGAGCCAATGGATTGTGGAGCACCACGCGGCCCCTCCTGGAGGTGGTAGCTGGAACCCGTGCTTACCGTGGACTGCAGGAGCTGGGAGATGGAGACCTGATGAGGAGATAGCTGACCAGCAAAGAACCCCAATGAGGAATGTGGTGGACCAGAGAATGTAAACTGAATATCATTAGTGGAACCAGACAGAATAGAGCGATTATCCTCAGGGAAACCAGGCGGAATGGAGCAATGGCCCTCAGTGAAGCCGGGCGGAGACTAAGGACCCAGAGCGGCCTCAGACAGAGGCGTAGCATCCTTGGAGGCCCTGGACTGGGGTGCAGCACCCAGGGAGGCCTCAGACTGGGGCGCAGTACCCGTGGCAGCATCAGGCAGAGGTGTCACACCCACAGTGGCCTCGGGCGGAGGTGGGAGAACTTCACTGGGCCTGGATGGAGAATGAGGGGCCACAGCAACCTTGGACAGAGGTGCAGCACACTCGGAGGCTCCGGCCTGGGGCATAGCAGCACTGGCGGTGGCCCCAGCCTGGGGAGTGGCAGCACCCACGGTGGCCCCAGACTGGGGCTCAGCAACCATGAGGATATAGCTTGCACGTGAAAACACCAGGCTGAGGAGGCGGTCAACCAATGGGGCCCTGGACTGAGGCATAGCACCCACTGTGGCCCTGGCCTGGGGCATAACAGCACCTGTGGTGGCCCCAGACTGGGGCATAGCAGCACCTGGGGCAGCCCCAGACTGGAGCATAGCAGCACCCTCGGAGACGACAGATGGTGGGACAGCAGCACCCTCGGAGTCAACAGACAGCGAGCAAGTCTTATCCTTGGAGACCACAGATGGCGGGGAAGCCGCACCCTCGGAGATCACAGACGGCGGGGAAGCAGCACCCACAGCGGCCCCAACCGGCAGGGGAGCAGCACCTGCGGAGACCTCAAATGGCAGGGCTGGACTCACGGAGACCTCTGACAAAGTTGGACGGACCACAGTGACCCTAGGGAAAGGCTCCGACAAGAAGGACATTAACACAGGGTCAGAGTCACCGGCGGCAGTGGAGCCTGGCGAGGAGCACTCAGATGCAGCTGATGGCTGCACTTGGCCCTCACCACCAAGAGCCGGGCAAGATCCCTCCAAAACAGAAAAAGTGAAAACAAAGAAGAGCACTTGCCTGAGCTCTAACTCCACCGTCGTCCAGGACTCTGTCGATCCAGGCGGGGATGTCTCGGGCCCAGTCTTCTGAAGGCCCAACTTCAGCTCTGCTGCGGCAACCCCTACAGCAGGCATGGTGGAAGATACAGTCCTGGAACCTTCAGACAAAGTGACCCACGCAGGTAGCTTGTCCAGCGTAGCAGCTGGAGGTCGGCTCACCGCTGGCGCTGGATTCCATGCAGCTGAAGCCAGGGGACGCTAAGTCATCGGTGCAGGCTTTGGGTTGCTAGCAGTGCTCTCCCTCCATCTGCACCATAGCTGTGGAGCTGGGACCACATTCTCCAGGGCCGCAGGCTCCTCCATCATCTGGCGGCTCAATCCCAGGACCGACGGACACTCAGAGGAAATTGGAGGAGACACGAAGGGAACAGGTGAGGAAAAATTGTCTGCAGCAGGCGGTGAGGACTCAGTGGACTGCATAAGCTGAGCCTCACCACCGGGCATCAGGCAAGATAATTCATGTTTAGATGATAAAAAATGAAAAACCACTTGCCTGAATTCCCGGGGAACGATGGTGTATGCTGCAGCAGGCCCAGTGTCCTCCCTCTCCGTGGCTTTGGTGGTTGTGGGCCCCCCTGAAGGACATCGAGGAACCACCCCTGCAGCCTCGATGATGGGCGGAACTGGGGAGGAAACAGACGGACTCTCAGCAGCGGGAGGAGGAGCCATGGTGGAGAGGGAAACAGCAGCGATGGACTGTGAAGAGGGAGCTGACGGGGGGATTTCTTGACTCTGCGACAAAGAAGCTGCTGACTGAGAGATGGAGGAGTTCCTCCGGCGGCCTGTATCTGAGTAGCAGCATCCTGGGGCTGGTGGAGCTGGAACTGGAGCTGGTGAACAGAGGGAGTGGGAAGATGTCTGTCACAGAGAACGCTTCCTCATAGGCTTCGGACCCCCTGGAGCGAGCCTATCACCAGCCCAGAGAATGACAGCTGGAGCGTGGAGTGGGTTGACAGCAGCTCTGCGAACTCGGGATATTTCCTCAGCTCAGGATGCACCTTCAATCTCCCAACAGCTGCTTCCACATTCTGCAGAACCCTCCTCGGGCTATGGGATTCGAGAACATCGATGATGCAGTCCTGGATGAAGAGAGCTGCCCACCACTCTTCCAGGCTGGGGCCCCCGTCTGCCGACCCCCCATTGTTGCATGAGGACCGGCATGCTGGGGAAATGCTGACTGCTACTCCGAAAAAACGAAAAGGTGGGTGACACAAAAAGACACAAACTCACAGCAGCTGGGTCGCAAACTGGCTGCGGTCTTCTGTCATGAATTTCCCCACGGGGCAGCAAGGAGACCCAGGCGCTGGGATGTGAGTTGTGAGATTTATTGCCAACATAAAATACAAAGAGCACAAACAAAACTATAAGGCTTGGTAGACAGACATGGTAACAAGAGCGTGAACAGAGAACAAGGCATCAGACTTACGTCCGGCAACGTGGAGACCGCAGCAATGAATAAACGGAGCAGTTGTTCTTAAATAGGGCATGATGCCAATGATAACAAATGATTACAATAAGGATCAGCTGTGAGTCGCACGAGCGGGGATGAATCAGGGCTGACAGCTGACAGGTGCACTGCCCCAAACAGAGCAAACCCCGGAAGTGCAGGCTGACAGCTGCAGCCCTAGACAGAGAGAGAGAGAGAGAGAGAGCGAGAGAGACCAGGATCAAAAACACAAGATAATACGGACTAATAAAATTACAGACTGTGATGAACATAAATAAGAAAGTAAGAAGAACCACAAAATAATACAGGAACCCAAAAAATGCCCAACAGACAATAATAAAGCAAGAAATAAACAAACAGAAAGAGACTAAACTCAGACTGGAAACTGGGCACGGACCCCACTCGTGCCCCCGGATCATGGCAGAAATAAGCAAATGAAAAATTCACTGGGTGACTATAACATGTCCCTGAGTAAAAATTTAAATTCACTGAATGAGTATGACATGCCAAAAACACGCACGTTCGGTTAATTGGCATCAAACTAGGGATTCTAAATTGTCCTTAGGTATGACTGTGAGAGTGAATGGTCATCTGTCTCTCTGTGTTGGCCCTGCGATGGACTGGCGAACTGTCCAGGGTGTACCCTGCCTCTCGCCCAAAGATGCTGGGGTAGGCTCCAGTGCCCCCCCCCCCCCGACCCAAAAAGGATTAAGCGGAAGAAGATGGATGGATGGTAATTTTAATATCAGAGACATGCCCTTGTCCCAGCTTTTTTGGAACATGCTGTTGGAATCAAATTCAAACTGATTGAATATTTGCAAAAAACAATAAAGTTTATCAGCTTGAACATTAAATACCTTGTCTTTGTAGTGTATTCAATTGAATACAGGTTGAAAAGGATTTACAAATCATTGTATTTTGTTTTTATTTACATTTTATACAACATCCCAACTTCACCAGAACTGTGCTTTTAGTGGCTGAATGAGATCTAGCTCCAGGTTGACTCAAAATCTTTTGACCGATAGCTTAAAACTTAACTCATAACTAAAACAAAATTAGTGGCTTTGCAAATACTTTATTTAAAATGGAGATGTACAGTTACTGTCACAATTGTTCAATGCACGTTGCAAATTGTGTTTGTTGTCAAAATGTACTAATTTCTATTGTCTGCAAGAGCCAGACACACAAGATACATTTAAATAGTTTGAATGCAACTGTACACCAGGTTCTCAGTCTGTAAGGTTGACCTATGTTGCACAGTTGTTCTCTTTATAATAGCCAAAAGGGGGACACTTCTTTGGTTAGTAGAGTAGTAGTAGAGTAGAGTAAACTTTATTGTCCCCTAAGGGAAATTTGTCTTGGGCATACAGCTACATCCAGGGCTTGACATTAACACCCACCCACCCGCCACTGGTAGGTAGATTTCCACAGTGGTGAGTAAGACAGTTACTCCCACTAGCTACTTTGGCGGGTTGTAGTTTTCTTAGACGGCATCTAAAAATAAATAAAACTAGAAAAGCACTCAGAGAGCGCATACCTCCGCCAAGGCTCCTTCAGTCTTGCATGGATGATCTCCAAAATGTAATGGGTTTGTGTGTAGGCCTAGAGCCACTTGTGATGAA
This sequence comes from Pholidichthys leucotaenia, assembly GCA_020510985.1. NCBI lineage: Eukaryota > Metazoa > Chordata > Actinopteri > Cichliformes > Pholidichthyidae > Pholidichthys > Pholidichthys leucotaenia. The sequence continues at coordinate 179,270,050 of CM035839.1, read as the reverse complement.
AATTGCATCAAAGTCTGTCCATCAGTTTTGGAGTATTGTGGCTGACACACTGTGAGAAGAGCCTTGGCTGAGGTATGCATTCCCAGATCATGACCAAAATGTAATGGGTTCCTCTGTAGCCCAAGAACCACCTCTGGTGAAAATTTCATCCAAGTCCATCCAGTAGTTTTTGTGTAATCCTGCTGCACAAATACAAACAAAGCCCTTGGTAGAGGTATGCACTCTCAGATCATCACCAAAATCTAATCATCTGTTCCCCGTGCCATTACACACCTTTCCTGCAAATTTCGTCAGAATCCGTTCATAAGTTTTTGAGTTATGTTGGTAACAGACAGACAGACAAACAGACAAACCCCGGTAAAAACATTACCTCCTTGGCGGAGGTAATAAACTCTATCTGCAATGTGAGAGTATGAAACTACAACTTCCAGAAGCACTATCTGCACATTGTGCGTGCTCATTGAAAAAAGAAGATGGCGCCCACAGTGGTCGCCATGGTGTTTCGCTGCCCTTTAATTTGTTTAATTTGTTTGTTTCTGTTCGTCAATTGTGTGTCTGCCTGCTCTTACGCCCGTGAAGAGCTACTAAATATCAGGACTCTCACTCCTACGGATCTTCTCCCAGTTTTTTTAGCTCCTGCCGCCGATCTGATTCATTGTTTGGCTCAAAAAGTAAGATGGCGAAAAAGAGGAAAGCGAGGGGGGATTCTCGCTCGGCTTCGAAGGAGAGGCACGCGAACACCCTTGCCTGGCATATTTCTATCCAACGCCAATTCTCTCTCAAACAAGGTAGAAGAATTAAGACTGCTGATGCGATTTAAGGACCTCGCTTCCTCGTCTGTCATCTGTTTCTCTGAGACCTGGCTTAAAGGGAACATACCGGACAACGCGATCAGCCTCGAGGGATTTCAGCTGTTTCGTGCTGATCGCGTCACAGAGCTCTCCGGTAAGTCTATTGGAGGTGGAGTCTGCTTCTACATTAACAGCAGCTGGTGCTCTGATGTAACGGTGATTTCACAACACTGTTCTCCCGACCTAGAATTTCTCTCTATTAACTGCAAGCCATTTTATTCCCCGCGGGAGTTCGCTTCGTTCGTATTGATCGCTGTGTACGCCCCTCCCGACGCTGACGCGCGCGAGGCTCAGCGCGCGCTCGCAGATCACATCCAACATGCAGAGCGGACTTTCCCAGACTCCTTGGTTATTGTGGTAGGCGACTTTAACCAGAGCAATCTGACTCACGAGCTCCCCCAATACAAACAGTTTATTAAATGTCCAACCAGAGGTGAGAACACACTAGATCACTGTTACACTACAGTGAAGGACGCGTATCGCGCTGTTCCCCGCGCTGCGCTCGGACTATCTGATCACGTGATGGTCCACCTCATTCCCACATACAGACAGAGACTGAAGCTCACTAAACCTGTTGTGACCACCACGAAGAAATTGACCAGTGAAGCTGGAGAGAAACTGAACACATGCATGGAAATAACTGACTGGGACATGTTTAAAGGAGCCACACATGATCTTAATGAGTACACAGACACTGTGAACTCATATATCAACTTTTGTGAGGAGAGCATTCTCCCATTGCGCACCAGGGTGAGGTACTCTAATGATAAGCCCTAGTTCACTGCCAAGCTCAGACAGATCAGGAAGGAGAAGGAAGCAGCGTTGAAAAGTGGAGACAGGGACTGCTACAGGGAGGTTAAATATCGGTTTAACAGAGAGCTGAAGAGAGCTAAATCTGTGTATTCTGAGAGACTTCAGCAGCAGTTCACTGCTAATGACTCGGCTTCTGTGTGGAGAGGACTGAGGCAAATCACCAACTATCGGCCTCAGGCCTCCAAAGGTCAGGATGACAAAGCCTTTTGTCAAAAACTGTCCCAACATTACGTCCATTTTGACACCTCGTCAGCTGTGTCCAACTCCCCCACTCCACCCAGCTCCACTGCCTCCTCGGCCCCTAATACATCAAAAGCGGTCCCCCCCTCCTCCTCCTCACCCCCTGCCCTTGTCATCAGTGAGCAGGACGTGCACAGACAGTTCTCCAGACTGAACCCGCGCAAGGCCCCCGGTCCGGACGGCGTGTCTCCCTCCACCCTAAGACACTGTGCGAAAGAGCTGGCTCCTGTCTTCACAGACATTTTTAACACCTCCCTTAAGCAATGCCATGTGCCGACCTGCCTCAAATCCTCCACCATCATCCCTGTCCCCAAGAAGGCACGGATTACTGGACTTAACGACTACAGACCTGTAGCGTTCACCTCTGTAGTCATGAAGTCCTTTGAGCGCCTGGTCCTGTCCCACCTCAAGTCCATCACCACTCCCCTCCTGGACCCGCTGCAGTTTGCCTACCGTGCCAACAGGTCTGTGGACGACGCAGTCAACCTGGCCCCTTACTCCATCCTGCAGCACCTGGACTCCCCGGGTACCTACGCCAGGATCCTGTTTGTGGACTTCAGCTCTGCATTCAACACCATCCGCCCCGCTCTGCTCCAGGACAAGCTGTCCCTGCTCGGCGTTCCTGACTCCCTCTGCAGGTGGATCACCGACTTCCTGACGGACTGGAGGCAGCATGTGCGGCTGGGGAAGTCTGTCTCAGACTCTGTTAACATCAGCATCGGATCACCCCAGGGCTGTGTACTTTCCCCCCTACTCTTCTCCCTTTATACCAACTCCTGCACCTCCTCCCACCAGTCTGTTAAGCTGATCAAGTTTGCAGACGACACCACCCTCATCGGGCTCATCTCCAACGGCGACGAGTCCGTCTACAGGAAAGAGGTGGCCCAGCTGGTGTCCTGGTGCAGCCACAACAACCTGCAGCTGAACGCTCTGAAGACAGCGGAGATGATTGTGGACTTCAGGAAAGTCACAACCCCCCTGCCCCCCCTCACCATCACAGGCTCTCCCATCACCATTGCAGATTCCTTCCGCTTCTTGGGCACCACCATCACCCGGGACCTCAAATGGGAGCCAACCATCAGCTCCCTCATCAAAAAGGCCCAGCAGAGGATGTTCTTTCTGTGGCAGCTGAGGAAGCTCAAGCTACCCACCAAGATGTTAGTGCAGTTTTACACGGCCATCATCGAGCCCATCCTCACCTCCTCCATAATCGTGTGGTACGCAGGAGCCACTGCCAGGGACAGACTAAGGCTGCAGCGCATCGTGCGCACTGCTGAGAAGGTGATCGGTTGCAAGCTCCCATCTCTCCAGGACCTGTACATCTCCAGGACCCGGAGGCGTGCAGGCCGGATCATAGCTGATCCTTCACACCCTGGTCACGTACTGTTTGCCCCTCTCCCCTCAGGTAGAAGACTTCGGTCCATTCAGACTAAAACCTCCCGGCACATGAACAGCTTTTTCCTCTCTGCCATCAGACTGCTGAACATTAAGTGACTTATTGTCTCTCGTGCACTATATACAGCAGCTCAACCAGACTCATGTCATTCATCACTGTTTTTCTGTTGCATTATCGACTGCACTATGTGGTACTCCACATTATCTGCTACTTGCTAATTTATTTAAAACTGCTTTGACTAGTATTACTCATTATTATTATTATTATTATTATTATTATTATTATTATTATTACTTATTACTTATTATCCTACACTTATTGCATGTTTTTAGTTTTTTTTTAGTTTATCTCTTTATCTTATCATGTCTTTAATGTTGCAGCATTGCACCGAGACAAATTCCTAGTTTGTGTACTACATGAACAATGGCAATAAATCTGATTCTGATTCTGATTCTGATTCTGATTCATTGTGCCACTGTCACCATGGATGAAGGTGGAAGAATGGGCTGGATCCCTGTAAAGCTGCGGACAGTCTGCTCCATTAGTCGGTTTCCTGTCTTGCCCCAGTTCACACTGCAACCTGGGAAAAAATGCTGTGGTGGGTGACAACTTTTCATATCGAGCCCAGAGCAGAGCCAGACTCTGTTGCCATTTCTCCAGACTGGTTCCAAAGGGAACTTGCCATGGACAAACAGACAGCAGCCAGCAGAACACACCTGCCCCCGCTCTCAGTGGTCAGATCATCGGGACAGCTGATCCCCGTTGTCCGAGGGGTGACTAGCCCCCAACATCAGCTTCTGCCTCTCTGGTTCAGCATGCATATTTTTAGAGCAAGAAGCTTCCATTTAATGTCTGCAGTTGTGCAAATGTAAGTTTTCTTACCACACAGAGATAATACACACAGATATTGTTATAAAGTTTTCCAGTTTGTTTATGTCCACAACAACTCCTCTATCCAGACTATGGTTAGCTATGGAGTTCCACATGGATTGGTACTTGGACTGATATTGTTTATATTATACATGCTGACTTTGGGAGATATGAGGAAACATTTTATTCATTTTCATTGCTATGCTGATGACACTCAGTTTTATTTATCCATCAATCCAGATGATCCCAGCCATTTGGGTTCACTCCAGGAGTGTCTTAAGGATATTAAAACCTGGATGAACTACAACTTTTTATTGTTAAATACAGATAAAACTGAAGTTATTTTTCTTGGCCCCAAACAGGCTAGAAGTACTCTTTCTAGAAAAAATAGCAACACTGGATGGCATTGCTCTGGCTTCTAATTCCACTGTTAGGAATCTTGGAGTTGTCTTTGACCAAGATATGTCTTTTAACTCTCATGTACAGCAAACTATTAAGACTGCCTTCTTCCATCTGCATAATATTTCTAAAATTAGGCATATCCTGTCTCATAAAGATGCAGAGAAACTTGTCCACACCTTTATCACCTCTTGTCTAGACTAATGTAATTCACTTTTATCAGGCTGTCCTAAGAAGTCCATAAAGATTTTCCATTCAAAATGCAGCTACACGTATCCTGATGAGAACGGGAAAAAGAGCTCACATTACTCCAGTTTTAGCTGCTTTACAGTGGCTCCAAATAAAATAAAGAATTGAATTCAAGCTTTTACTCCTAAATCATAATGGCCCTTAATGGCCTGGCTCCTTCTTACCTGCAAGGACTCATAGTTCCCTACCATCCATCCAACCAGAGCTTTGCACTCCCAAAATTCCAAACTAGCTGTGGTCCCCAAGGTCTCCAGAAGTAGACTGGGAGGTAGAACTTTCAGTTATCAAGCTCCCCTCCTGTGGAACCATCTCCTCAATTCAGTTAGGGAGGCAGACACTCTCTCTTTATTTAAGAGTAAGTTGAAATCATTTCTCTTTGATAAAGCGTATAGTTAAAACTGCTTTGTCTCTGGACGCCATGGTGATAGCAACTTAACGCTGAACCTCCCAGATCCAATCCAAGGAAAACATCTTCAAAATCAGACTTAACGGATTTTTGGAAGAATAAAAATCAAAAGACAAAAACACCATGCCTAACCAAAAACAGAAGAAACTGACATTCCCCAGGTCAGGACGCGCGGCGGCCGCAGAATCTGATCCCGAGGACCTCCATTCAGGAGACGAAGAGCTGGGCCTAGCTAACAAAAAGGTTAGCCTGAAATCGCTATATGATGAATTACGACGATTTCGGGCCGAATTTCATGAATTCAGAGAGGAACTAAAAAGGACGAACAGCAGAATGGACCAGGCCGAAAACCGAATCTTGGAAGATGAAGAAAGAGTAAAAGTGCTTGAAGATTCTATGCTGGATTTACACAGAAAACAGTCAAGGCTGGAGGCTAAGCTAGCCGACCAAGAAGGAAGACAGAGACGAGATAACATCAGAATTCACGGTCTGAAAGAAGGAGCTGAAGATAGTTTCAACGCAGTGGCGGAATGCGTAGAATCCTTATTGAGAGAGAAGTTGGATATTCCACAAACCACCGATTTGAAAATAGAAAAGGCCCGTCGTACATTAGCCGCAAAGCCAGCGGCAGAGGAGCCCCTGCGTTCAGTGTTGGTAAGATTCTCCGATTTCAAAATAAAACAAGAGGTTGTAAGACGGGCTTGGCAGAAAAAAGGATTTATGCATCAAGAAAGAAAAGTCTTCGTGGAGCACGATTACGCCCCTGAGGTTCTTAAAAAGCGACGGGAATATAATGACGCCAAAAAGGTTCTACGGGAAAAGAATCTACGCTTTCAGACGCCATTTCCGGCGAAGTTAAGGGTCTTTTACGGTGAAGAGTCATGTCTCTACAATTCAGCGGAAGAAGCAACAATTGACATGGCGAGAAGAGGACTCCCGGTAACGGTGTTTAAACCCGCAGCGAATCTGAGCGAGAAAATCAGAGCTCAAACGTGGTCCACTCAAAGACCTTCTAAATCCATGGGCCAGCAGCGGGAAACCCAGCCCCAGAGCTACAAAGATAAGCTTTCCAGTTCCAGGAAGGAATAGCGACCTTTTTGGGTTTTTTTCTCTCTTTTCAGTCATTCTGCACTTCCATCCCCCCTCCTACAAGGTAACAAACATTAAAGGAGATGCAGAATCAGCATGTGGTAAAACCTTTCATGAAGCAGTTATAGCATTAGAAACAAATGTCTTCTTAATTTAAAGGAAAAAAAAAATCTTGTTAAAATAGAAATGTAACAATGACCCACATGTTCTCCCCACACTAACAAATACTGTATTAGAGTGAAGGTTTGCTGTGATGGGGGTGGGAGGGTGCACACAATCTCATAGGGTATAGGCATAAAAAAAAAAAAAAAAAAAAAAATCATTACAAATTCGGATTGGGATCTAAAATTCACGTTAAAAACATGGGACAACTTACAGGGGTAAGAGAGGGCCCTCAACACGTAACAGAGTTTGAGGAATTTCCCTCAGAGCCTACACTCCATCAGGGCTCTTACAGGGTCTTTAAAGAGACCCCAGCTCAGGAAGTTTTTTTGACAGTTTTTTGTTTTAAAGTCTCGTACACTATGTTCTTAATGTTTTTTTATGTTCTTAATGTTCTTTCAGTTTCTGAGTAGCAAAAAAGAGGGCCACCACACTGTTATACTAAATAAGAAAATACAATGGAGAAACAGGGTGTAACCAAAATAGCCTCATATAATGTAAAAGGGATCCTGAATCCAGTTAAAAGATCCAAGATTCTACTCAAAATGAAAAAAGACAAAGCAGAAATAATATTTTTACAAGAAACCCACCTAACAGACGTGGAACACACTAAACTCAATAGACAAGGGTTTAAAATGATCTCTTCAGCTTCATATAAATCAGGGAGGAGGAGGGGAGTAGCGACATTGATATCAACCAAAATTACATTTGAAAAAAAATCAGAACACAAAGATAAAGAAGGGAGGTACAGTTTGGTAATTGGACGGCTAGAGGGAGAAGATATCACCCTGCTGAATGTATATGCACCACCAGGGGCTAAATGGAAATTTTATAAAAATGTATTCGATCTAATGATAACTAAAGCCCAAGGTTTAGTGATATGTGGTGGAGACTTCAATCTAAGACTGAATCCATACTGGGATGCAACAGGTAATTCTTCACATCAAAATAACACTCAAAATAGGAAAACTCGGATGCTACTAAAAGAAATGGGAATCTGTGACGTATGGAGGGAATTCAACCCCGATGTAAAAGATTATACTTTTTATTCAACACCACATTCATCTTACTCAAGGATTGATTACTTTTTTATGTTTAATAGAGACATCGGAAGAGTAAATATAAGAGTAAATATATGTACATATGTATATTAGCTGCTCTTGCTTGCTTGTTTTTTTTCTTGCCTTCTGATTGTTGCTCTGAGTGTTGCTATCCCTGTGCTGTTGCAATCCTGGAATTTCCCCGTTGTGGGACTAATAAAGGCTTATCTTATCTTATCTTATCTTATCTTAAAAACATGTAAAATAGGACTGATGGATCTCTCTGACCACAGTCAGATCTATATGGACTTAAACATCCAAAAATACACAAATAATACATTTTCCTGGAGGTTGAATTCAAATGTCCTGAAAGGACCACTGAAAGATGAATTGGAATCAGATATTTTCAAATATTTGGAAAAAAAAACGATAATGGAGAAGTATCCCCTTTAATACGGTGGGATGCATGCAAAGCTGTAATAAGGGGAAAAATTATTGCAAAACTGGCAACCCAAAAGAAACTGAGACAAGAAAAACTAATCACACTAGAGTCAGAACTCAAGAACCTAGAAAAAGAACACAAAGACAACACTCATTCTAATGGCTCGCTCAAGATTAAAGAAATTAAAAATCAAATAAATGAGATCTACACAATACAAATCCAGAAGAAACTTACATTTCTGAAACAAAAACACTATGAAGCAGGCAGTAAATTGGCAAAATTACTAGCCTATAAATTGAGGAAACAACAAACAGAAAGAGCAATCTACAAAATCAGAGACCCAGTATCAAAGGAAATAAAATTCAGAATTCAGGATATTCTTAAAAGCTTCGAGAATTACTACAAGAACTTATACTCCCACAAAAAACATAAAAACGCATCCGAGACATTCCTAAACACATTACACCTTCCCCAACTTACGGAATCACAAAATAAAACACTACTGTCAGAAATACATCCTAAAGAATTGGAAAAAGCAATTATGAAATTTAAAGCTAACAAATCCCCAGGAGCAGATGGCTATACAGCAGAATGGTACAAAACCTTTAAACAGCAACTATCTCCTCTCCTCTTGAAAACATTTAACTATGTCCTCCACACAGGGGAAATCCCCCCCCCCCCCCTCCTGGAGAGAAGGGGTCATTGCAGTTATACCTAAACCTGAAAAGGATAAACTAGAATGCTCCAACTACAGACCAATCAGTGTATTAAATCAGGACTATAAGCTTTTTACCATTATCCTTGCCAAAAGGTTAGAAAACATACTGACAGACTTAATTCACTTAGACCAAACAGGTTTTATAAGACAAAGACAGACACAAGACAACATTCGACGCACTTTACACATAATTCATCATATAAAAAAATATAACTTAAATGCAGTCATATTGGGATTAGATGCTGAAAAAGCATTCGATTCGGTTGACTGGTCTTTCCTATATTGAATCTTATCCAGTTTCAATTTTCATAACAACTTCATTAGAACTATACAGGCATTATATAAAAAACCAACAGCTAAAATAAGGATTAACGGTAATTTATCATCATCTTTTGAGCTGGAAAGAGGATGTCGTCAAGGCTGCCCCCTGTGTCCACTGCTCTTTGCAATCTTCATAGAACCTCTGAGCCAATGGATAAGACAAAATCAAAAAATTCAAGGTATTACACTTGGTCAGAAGGAACATAAAATAGCACTCTTTGCTGATGACATTTTAATATACCTAGGGCAACCAGACACTTCTTTACCAGAACTAATCTCAGTTTTTTCAGACTATGGAGATTTATCGGGGTACAAATTAAACATGCATAAAACCCAAGTTTTAACATTCAACTATGACCCAAATCATTATTCACTAAGTGAACTCAAAACTAACTGGGAGCTGGAATCTATGAAATATCTGGGGATCAATATCCCGAAACAACTCAACAAAATTATAACACTAAACTATGATCCACTGGTGACAAAAATAAAATCTGACCTAGCAAGATGGAATACGATACCATTCTTAGGTACTGCACAAAGAATTGAAGCAGTCAAAATGAATATACTCCCACGTCTTCTATACCTTTTCCAAACAATACCGGTAGAACCCCCCAAAAAACATGGCAGGAGCTAGACAGAAGGATCTCAAGATTCATATGGCAGGGCAAGAGACCTAGAATCAGATATAGAACCCTACAGCTAAACAAAGACAAAGGTGGGCTCGCGCTGCCAAATATCAGGGACTATTTTATAGCTGCACAAATTAAAACTTTAGTAGAGATATGTAACCCAGTCTACACTGCACAATGGAAGGAGATGGAATGCCAAATAACAAGTGACATCCCCCTACAGGCGATAATAGGGAACAATGCCTTACCTAAACTCTTGAATAGCACTAACCCGTGGATAGAGACCCCGCTAAAAATTTGGTTTAAGATAGTCAGAGAGAATCAAGCTAAAGAGCCCTATCGACTTCTGCAATGGATTGCCTATGATCAAGAATTTACCCCCAATAAAACAGACACTAGATTTAAAGAGTGGAAAGAGAAAGGGCTGATAAAATATTACGATTTCTTTAAGGGGCAAACTTTAAAAAGTTTTGAAGATTTGAAAAAACAAGGTCTAATAAATCAAGACCTTTACAGGTTCTTTCAGCTTAGACACCACATAAACAATATACTTAAAAAGGAGGATTTGGAAAGGGCCCAGTCAGGTGTTCTGAAGGTCTTCTTAATGGCATATAAAGGGATCCCAGGGATCAGATACATTTCTAAAATATACCAAGGTCTTCAAGACTTAAAAGGAGACAACACATCATATATAAAAGAGAGATGGGAAAAAGAGGGGAATTTCACTTTACAATTGGAAATATGGGAAAAGCTAAATAGACAGCAATGGAAAAGTACCTCATCCCTGCAGTGGAGAGAATTTGGATGGAAAAATTTGGTAAGATTTTTCAGAACACCTGCACAAAACAAATTTACCCATAAGGGGTTGAACTGTTGGCGCTTGTGTGGTGAAGAGACTGCAAATCATTTTCATGTGTTTTGGTCATGCCCAGTTATCCACCAATATTGGACCAATGTACAGACAATATTGGGGAAAATATTCAAAATAACAGTTCCCTTTTCTTTTATAACTTTGTATTTGGGTTTACTACCGGACTCACTGGAAAGACGAGGAGATAAATACTTATTCAATGTTTTAATATTGGCAAGTAAAAAAGCCCTAACTAAAAAATGGATGCTGAAGGACTGTCCTACACCTGAAGATTGGATTAACGTGATTCAAGACATTTATTCGATGGAAAAGTTGACATTCGCACTGAGACAGGACATGGATGGGTTCATGAACTTTTGGCAACCCTGGATCGCATATGTGTCTTCCATTAGATCTAATCTTTGACAAATACCATTTCAATGATGGTCCCACTCTTTGTTCCAACACTACTCAGATGCTCTTTTACTTTTAATTACTTAATTTTCTGTTTGTTTGTTTTTTGCTGTTCTGTTTGTTTGTTTATTCAGTTTTTTGTTTGTTTGTTTGTTTGTTTAATTTAATTCTCTTTAATTTCACTTTTTCTTTCACTTTAAAAAAAAGGGGGTGTTGTAATAACTATTCTACCAATGTTGTCAAATAGCAAAATATAAGGGAACGTGCGATGAAAATGTAAACAATGCAATACTGTAATGACCTGTATACCCTTTACAAAAACTTAAATTAAAAAAAAAACAAAAACTGCTTTGTCTGCTCTAAATGTTGCCATTGCCAGGCCTTCACCCACAGGTGGAGCCTAACCCGGCTTGATACTGGCAGGTCTTGCTGTGAATGTTAATGTTTGTATTTACTATGTTTGTCTTGAATGTACTACTACTTTTCTAACTCTTCTTTTCAACCCAGCCGGTCGAGGCGGGTGGCTGTCCTCTATGAGGTATGGTTCTGCTCGAGGTTTCTGCCCATTAAAAGGAAGTTTTTCCTCACCTGTTATGCAGCAGTGCTTGCTCTTAGGGGTCTCTGCTGGTTTCTATAGATTTGAGAGTGTTGCCTAAAACCACTCTTCTGTGAAGTGCCTTGAGATAACCTTGTGTTGTGATTTGGCACTATAAATAAATTGAATTGAATTGAATTAATAAAACAAATGAAGCTTCTTCTCAGGTGAACTTTCATTTAGCTATGATTTCTATTTTATTTTATTTTATTCATTTACATGCTGTTGTGATGTGCAGCTATTTCATGGAAGTAAATTCTCTAAATATGTATTTTTAATGGGCTGGTCAAGGGGTGCCAAACTTATGGCCTGCAGGCCAAAAACGGCCCACTGGGAGGGGGGGGGGCATTTTTTTCTCTGTGAATTTACAGTTTTATTTCTACTAATTTTTTTTTACTTTTTCTACTGATTAGAATAGTTTGTGTAAATTTGAGACATTTTCTCAGTAAGATGACACTTTTTTCTTATCAGTTTTCTTTTTCTTCTTTTTTTTTTCTTCTCATTGACCTCGCTCTTTATGCTCTCATCCCATACCGCATCATCTTCATCAATGTCCGTTTTGTCCCAACTACTGTAGCCTGACAAGTTCAGCCTATCGCCGACATGGACGGTGAAGCCCAGTCGGTAGAAGAGGTCACATCCCATAATGTTTTCATCATGTGAAGCCACTTGAAACTTGAAATCATAAGCAATCCTTGACTTGTGGTAGACCGTTAGTTCGATTGTCCCAATGTTGCTAACTCTGTGACCACCATATTCATACAGTGGCACTGGGTTTTTTCTAATTGGGTGGTTGGGGAAAAATTTCTTCACCTTGGCCCAATTCAGCATTGACTTAACTGCCACAGTGTCGAGCATCAGCAGCACAGTCATGTCATCCAGTTCAACCATGTCGTATGTGTAGGAATTAATTTCAAGCCTTACCATGTCAATGGTGGTCGTGGGCGGGTGGCTTTACTTGCTTGGTGGGTCCCATGGTGTCGGCGACCCGCACATTTTGGCAAAATGGTTGAACCTCCCACACTTGTTACATCGTTGTGCTCTTGCCTGGCAAAAACATGCTTTCTCATGGTGCGTTGGGGCACCACAGTTACGACATACGGGGCCTCTCGGTGTGGTCCTCCAGTTAACGGCATTCGTCTCAAACTCCATTGCCGTGTCTTTGTGTTCCTCCATATCCACCGCATTGGCTAACGTCGTCTGTGCTGGTTGTCTCTGTTGTTGGTGCACACCTAGCTCCGATACTAACTGGTCCACTGACTCCAGTTGGAACGCAAGCTCGATGGTGTTAGCTAGCATCATGTTGTTTGACATCGTTAGCATCTTAGCCCTTAGCCTTGGGTTGCTTGTGTGGTCGGCCAGTTGGTCCCGCATCATCCCATCCTTTAACAGTCCAAATATGCACATGCTAGCCAGTTGTCTACAATCAGTGACAAATTTTTGGGTGGACTCACCAATTCCCTGTCACCTCTGGCAGAATCTTATACGGCGCGCTAGCTTGTTGTCTGGTGTAACAAAGTAGCTTGCTAGTAGCTCCACAGCATCTACATACGAGTCTGTCGGACCAAGCCAGTGAAAAATCCTCTGACCTTCTAAGCCCAGGTTTTGGACAAGCAGTGCCCTCTTCCTTCCTTTATCCAACTTTCCCAGGTCCAATGCTGCAACGTTGGTCTTGAATGCGTCCAGCCAACGTGGCCACAGGTTTGCCTGGGAACTCGAGGAAAAGCTTCAGCGCTGTCTTAGGCATGCTTTCATGGTTCGTTAATTCTCATCGCCAAATGTTATGTCCACAAACCTAGTAATGAACATGGATGAGTAGGCTTTGCCGGAACTGAACTTTATTACACAAACGTTAATAATACATTACATGTGACTGAGCCCTGAGCTCCTATCTGTACCTATCAGTGAGAGCGCCAGCAGAAGAGACATAACATGGCCAGCTCTTACCTTATGTATGTTGGCGTGATGACAACACCAGCCAGCTACATCATCACGCCGCTCACTGTTATAAATCCCTTTTATAACACTCTGGACATATTGAAAATGTGAAACTGATAATCGCATGAAATGAAAGCTTTCTGATTCATCTTGGTAATAGAAATGTTTAGACCAAAGTTTACAACAATCAAGCTGAACTTGTGTCAGATGTCAGATGATAAGTTATTAGCATTCATAACGGGAATCTATTTGATATTACTGTGATTTAACAAAAAGAAAAAAAGGCCTTTGAGGCCCATGTGTATCTTTTGGGTTACATTGATCTCAACACTGTTCCACTTAGCACCAACTGACATGACTTGTTTTGATCTAACTATGGTACTAGGCCATGACCCCCACCCACATGGCACAGCTAGGAGACTAAAACAAACAGAGACTTGATTGGATGCACCGTTCTGCTCGGGTCAGATGACATGTTTGTTCAGTCGGAAGTTTGGAGTAGCTTTGATTGAGGAAAAGCTTTTGAGTGGGTTCAGGCTGTGTGTCACTGAGGTGAGCCTGTGTTCACAGTCATCAGCTCATAATGACACCAGCACCACCGCTGTTTTTGCAACCTCTCTGTGTGGGTGGTTTTCCTCTGCGTGAGTGTGTGTCAGAAGTGGGATTCAATAGTGCTTCTGGCCTTGATCCTTCTCACTATCCTGTACTTCTCTTTCTGTCTCTTTCTCCCTTTCTTTTCTTCTTTCTCCTCTCTCCCTCCCTGTTCTCCCTGTCAAAGTCTGGAACTCCCACAGAACTCCCAAGCAGCTCAAATTCAGAGGAAGTCCTTCCTGGGATTAACATGCACACGCACGCGCGCGCACACACACACACACACACACACACACACACACACACACGAACACGAACTTCCTCGTCAGATTTACCCCCTCTCATCTGTCCTCCCACAGACATCCTGTTTGTCTCCTGCAGCTCCTCTACTCCCTCAGATGAACATAAGCCAGGGCATGCGCGGCGTAAACATGAGACGAGAAGGCCTCATGGAAGCACAAAGCGCTCCTAAAAACAACTCTAATTCCTGTCAGCCAGATCACTTGCTCAGACTTATCCGTTGTCACCTCTGTGTGTGTGTGTGTGTGTGTGTGTGTGTGTGTGTGTGTGTGTGTGTGTGTGTGTGTGTGTGTGTGCCCCCCCCCCACACACAAATAATGACTTGTTGAGGCTGTGGACAGAATTCAGTGACGATCGGTTTTTAACCAAGATTTGGGACCTCACCAATCATATTACTGCCACGTTTTCGAGCAGCACTCCTGGAATGAGAGAAATCTTGTTGATTTTTTTCTGTAATCAGTTTCCATTATCTCCCACTCCGGCAGTAGGCATCAGCTCTCCGTCTTGTCTCCTCAGCCGTAGAGCGGTCTATCCAATCCATTTTACCCAACTGCCAATCTCCATCATTTCGATCTCGGTTTGTCCGCTCTTCCCTCACTTCTCTGTCTCCCTTCACTCAGCCCGTGGATAATCCATTACATCTTCTAATGACTGTTGTTTCACTCTATGGAGAAAAAAAAGTCTGCCAGGCATTGACATTTTTTTGAAGCTGCATGTGTGTGTGTGTGCGCGCGCGTGTAACTATCACGTCCCTACCTTCCTTCTGACGCTTTATCCTTTTTTGCTGCACTATCTTATGGAAATGACATTTTCAACACCAAATGTCAGCCAGAGATTACTTTCTGTAAAGACTTATATCCACTCAGAATTATAATTTACTTTATCTACAACAGTGTGTTAGCATGGAGAGTCAAAATAATCCTAAATGAGGGATTCTGTATTGTTGTGCACATATGCAATTCTCCTTACCAAATGTATCAGCTATTATACAGTTGAGGTTCAGTGGAAATATTGTAGCATATTATCTGACCCTATGTTTAGTAAGACAGTGCATGGTGGCCTTTTGGCAGAGGAAGATCTGACCGACAAAGGGTCAATCTGTTGCTTCCTACCCTTATCTGTAAGCATTAGGTTTGTAGTGTTATGATATGTATTTTATTGAGCAATTTTAATTTGATTCTTGGAAGGAAATGGGTGTGTACCAAGGGTAGGTGTGTACTAAATGGACACAGTTTTTGACAGTAGGTGTTTTTAAACCACATAAGACACAAAAGAAAACAAAAACACCAAATCCAAATTTCTAGGATAGGCTCCAGCCCCCCCCCCCCCCCCCCCGCGACCCGAAAGGATTAAGCGGTAGAAGATGGATGGATGGATGGAAATAGAAGCTGCTTTTAGACAGGTCTTCCAAAAAAAAAAAAAAATGCCCTCTCTCTCTCATAGAGACAGGAGTCACTCAACTCATCCCACACTGCTAGCCAAATTGCTATAAAAAACAAATTGGAAAAACCATGGATCTAGTGAACACAAATTTGGGATCTGTTACTGTCTCAAGAAAGCCTCTTCCACACACAATCAAGGATTCGGCTTTGCCCCTAATTGGCTGTTACATCCCATAGATACAAATCCAATTTCTATGAAGTTGGGACATTGCGTAAAGCATAAATAAAAACAAAATACAGTGATTTAAAAATTCTTTTCAACCTAAAGGCAATTGAATACACTCTAAAGACACAATATTTAATGTTCAAACGGATGAACTTTATTGTTTTGTTGCAAATATTCACTCATTTTGAATTTGATGCCTGCAACACATTCCAAAAATGCTGGGACAGGGACAAGAAAAGAATGGAAAAGTTGAGGGATAGTCCAAAACTACTTTTTGGAACATTCCACAGGTGAACAGGTTAATTAGAAACAGGTGAGTGTCATGATTGGGTATTAAAGGAGCATCCCCACAAGGCTCAGGCATTCATAAACAAGGATGGGGCGAGGTTCACCATGTTGTGAACAACTGCATGGACAAACAGTCCCAACAGTTTAAGAACAGTGTTTCTCAGCTTATAACTGCAAGGAATTTAGGGATTTCATCATCTGCAGACCATAATAGCATCAAAAGATTCAGAGAGTCTGGAGAAATTTCTGTACGTAAGCGACGAGGGTGAAAACCAACACTGAATGCCTGTGATCTTCGACCCCTCAGGCTGTACTGCTTTAAAAACCAACAACATTCTGTTAAGGACATTATTGCATGTGCTCATGAACACTTCAGAAAACCATTGTCAGTTAACACTGTTCGTCACTACATCTAAAAGTGCAAGTTAAAACTCTTCCATGCAAAGTGAACCTTATATCAAAAACACCCAGAAATTTCACTGGTTGCTGTAATCCCAAACTCATCTGAGATGGACTGAGTTTAACACAAAGTGGAAAAGTGTGCTGCGGTTTGACAAGTCCACATTTCAAATTGTTTCTGGGAACCATGGACGTTGTGACTTCCTGGCAAAAAGGACCATCTACATTGTTATCAACATTAAGGTCAAAAGTCAGCATCTGTCCCTCTGTGATTGTGTGTGGGGGTTTTAGTGCCCATGGCATGGGTAACTTGCACATCTGTGAAGACACCATTAATGCTGAATGGTACGTACAGGTTTTGGAGCAACATATGCTGCCATCCAAGCAACGTCTTTTTCAGGGATGTGCCTGCTTATTTCAGCACGACAATACCAAGCTACATTCTGCATGTGTTACAATAGTGTGGCTTCGTAGTAAAACAGTGCAGGTACTAGACTGGCCTGCCTGAAGTCCAGATCTGCCTCCCATTCAATATATGTGTTGCATTATGAAGCACAAAATACAAC
The DNA here is from genome assembly GCA_020510985.1 of Pholidichthys leucotaenia. Lineage (NCBI taxonomy): Eukaryota > Metazoa > Chordata > Actinopteri > Cichliformes > Pholidichthyidae > Pholidichthys > Pholidichthys leucotaenia. The sequence goes on along the minus strand of CM035839.1, from coordinate 179,252,873 downwards.
AATGGAGACCCCCAAACTGTTGAGCAACTGAAGTCATATATTATCAAGCAAGAATTGGAAAGAATTCCACCTTCAAAGCTTCAACAATTAGTGTCCTCAGTTCTTAGAAGTTTACTGAGTGCTGTTAAAAAGAAAAGTGATGTAACACAGTGATAAACATGCCCCTGTCCCAGCCTTTTTGGAACATATTGTAGGGCAGGGGTGTCCAATCATGTGCCATGGAGGGCCAAGACCCTGCAGGCTTTACCTCCAACCAGTGTCTTCAACAGCAGATTCTACTGAATTTCTTCCCACTGATTGCTGATAAGTGAAAAAAACCTGCTGAAGAGACTGGGTAGAAGAGAAAACCTGCAGGGTCTTGGCACATCATTGGACACCCCTTTCGTAGAGCATCAAATTCAAAATGAGTGAATATTTAAAAAAAAAAAATCAGTTTGAACATTATCTTTTCTTTGTGGTGTTATCAATTGAATATAGGTTGGAAAGGATTTTTAAATCATTGTATTTTGTTTTTATTTATGTTTTAAACATCCCAACTTCACCGTAACTGAGGAATCTATTCAAACACAACTACACATACCTCCAATAAGATAATTGTTCTGGTATGGCCATACTTTTTGTGTGTGTGTCCTTTGAGCTACTTGTGAGCACCGTGCATGACACTGTGATTATTGGATGTTGTTAACCTGCAACAAGTAGGTGGTCCTTTTAAAGCAACAACATCAATGGCTAGCCCAAAGCCTCCCTGGTAGAATGTTGCACTGCAACAAGATAGTGTGTCATGGCCTGGGGAATGGTCTTAGGATCATGCTCACATTTTCTCACATTTATTTTTTTTGCCTGTCTGTGTTCATTATTATGGTTATTATGATTATTTGCCTTCCGTCCTCTGTAATTGTTTTTGATGTTCCCCAGTCCGTCGTCATCCCATGTCCTTGCCCTTTGTTTCTCTGTGCTGCAATTATTATTTGTATTTTGGTCTCTGTGAGCTCTGTGTACAGCTCCACCCGTCCTGTGCTGTCTCCGTTGCTCTTGATTATTCCCACCTGTAGTCTCTTCCCTGCTGGCCCTAATTGTTCGCTCAGCTGTCTCATGTTTGTATTAATCAGTTCCCCTATCTATATCAGTTTGTGCTTGTGCTGTCTGGTCTCGTCGTTATTTATTCCCTGCCGTTCTCTTGTGACTACCTGTGCTGTGCTGTTTCCTAGTTTATCCAAGTGAGTTATTTAGTCCTTGATTTCTTGTGTTATTTTCAGGCCCCGCGCTGCCATTTGTTTCTCTTGGAGTTTTGTTAATAAATCATTGTTTTTGGACCATACTATTGCCTGTGCTCATAGGTCCTACTCTCAATCCCTTATCTGCCCAGAGGGCAGATCCTGACAGTACAAAACCAGCAAACAAGGACTCAGCAGGCAGGCCAGTGGTTGGTGGTCTCGATGTAAGCAAATGGTGAGCAGTTTTAACATTTTGATTGATTGATTGATTGAGTTGAACATCAAGACAAAAAATTAAAAACAAGGAATCAAACCAAAAAAAATAAACATAACATAACATAACAACAAAAAATGTCCTTGTTCAAAAGGAGTGGGAAGAAGCCAGCGCATATATAGTCCCACCCCTTCTCATTTCAGTCTCTGATCTTGGATGTTTGCACCTCCCGCACATTGGAGGAGACTCTCACTCACCAGGAGGTTGTAGTGAAGGTGGTGGAAAGGTTCCTTAGCCTGCAGGACTGCCAAGAAGGTGAGGGAGCTGCTCACTTCCGCCTACAGCCACATCTGCTGGAGGTTTTTGGAGCTGGCCCTGCACCATCCATCCCCGGAACTCTCACCAGCCTCACAGCCACCACACGGGCCGGAGGAGAGGTCACCACCTGCGCTGCACCCTGTACCGACAAGGAAGGGTCCCCTGGCTCCGGCGTCTCTCTCACTGCGCCTCTCCTCTGCACCACAGCCACTCCACGGGCTGGAGGAGAGCACACCACCTCGCCACTCTTCAGCATCTGCTCCAGCACTGCGGACCTTGTCACCAACAATGCTGGCTCCCATGGCAGCTGTCACACCCATCCCCACGACAGCTACAACTCCAGCTTCCACAGTAACTGTAGTGCCGGCCCCCAGGACAGTTGTTACGCTGGCTCCCATAGCAGTTGCAGTGCCAGCTCCCACATTTTCCACGCTGGTGCCCTCACCCCCTGCAACATCCTCAGACTGTCTCATCTGCTGCCCCACCAGCAGCCATGGCCCCTACTCTTGGTCCATCTCCATCACCGACAGCAGAGCAGCAGAACAGGCAAGTACATACTCATTTCTCATTACCACCAAATGAGATGTTTTGCCTTGTTTTAGGTGAGGGGTCTCAGCAGCAGCCCCCTTCTGCATCTGAGCCCCCACCTCCTGCTCTGCTGTCATCCCTGTTTGTGTGCTGTCAGCCACCCTGGTCTTTCTGTTTTTCCCCAAGGTGCACGCAGTAGCTCCGGCAGTCTCCAAGGTGCATGATTCTGCTCCAGCTTTCTCTGAGGTGCATACTACAGTTTCTGCTGTTCCCGTGGTGCACTCCCCAGCTCTAGTCCTCCCCAAGGTGCATGCAGCAGCTCTGGCTGTCTCCGAAGTCCACACCACAGCTACAGTTGTCTCCGAGGTGTATGCTACAGCTACATCTGTCTCCAAGATTCACACTACAGTTGTCTCTGAGGTGCACACCACAGCTACAGTTGTCTCCGAGGTGTAAACCACAGTTCCATCTGTCTCCAAGATTCACACCACAGCTACAGTTGTCTCTGAGGTGCACACCACAGCTACAACTGTCTTGTAGGTGCATGCCACAGCTCCAGCTGTCTCCGAGGTGCACACCACAGCTACAGTTGTCTCCGAGGTGTATGCCACAGCTCCTTCTGTCTCCAAGATTCACACCACAGCTACAGTTGTCTCCGAGGTGCACACCACAGCTACTGTTGTCTCCGAGGTGCACGCCACAGCTCTGGCTGTCTTCGAGGTGCACCCAGCAGCAATGGCTGTCTTCCAGGTGCACCCAGCAGCTCCAGCAGTCCCCGAGGTGCACGAGCCTGCTCCAGCTGCCCCCGAGGTGCACATCCCGGCTCCAGCTCTCCCCGAGGCGGTCACCCCAACAGCAGAGGACCAGAAGCTAAGGCAAGTTCTTTCCGTTTCATTTTCAGCATC